>OX359269.1:8146144-8543644 GCA_947179155.2 Hedera helix
AGTGTTGAGAGAAAGAGCTAGAGCTTGAGCTTGGTGGATGTCCAACAACCTCATCTCATACTTTGGTAGGAGGAGAAGGAGAGCACACAAAACATCAAGGTTTAAAAGTTCTCCAACCATTTCTTATTTCATTTTATAGCCTATATGCGTTTTAATCGGTTAAAATCTATTTTTAACCGATCAAAACTCATTTTGATGGTCTAGATGTATTTAACTATGTAATATATGTATATTCATAGCTCTATATGTTTATAACATGATTTGGTATGTGAAAAATGCATAAAAGATGTAGAAATGTTCATAACATCTTTTTACCGGTAAAACCCTAACGATACGTGTCGTGTTTAACGTTGTATTTTAAAATGTACAAATAGGAAGTTGGATTTTTATGGCTAGAAAGCTAGATCTATGAGTTTTAAAGAAAAACCCTTTTTGAACTTTTCAAAAATATTGAATAATAAAAAAGTTATAGCTTTTACTACAAAGGATGTCGTTTTTCAACCCTAAGTGGTTCGATCCGTAAATTTCGTGTAAAACGTTTTCAAAAAGACGATCGAACCATGGAATATTGTAAAACATTAAGTTAGGAATACATCAACACTGATTTGGTGTTATTTGGATGTGTAGATTTCATTTAATCAATGTTTGATCAAAGGATATGAAAACTGTCACAAAAAAATCAAAAAGTGGCCCTTACTGCAGTACAGCGCCGGGGCGCCGTCTGTAGCAACCCTAAATATTTTAATATAGAGAAATGGAATTATTGGCTGTAATTGTAAATTTCTAGAGGATTAAATTAAATCATTATATGATGGCTTGGTTTATTTAATTATGTGTTGAAGTAATTAAAGGAATTTAAGGAAGGTTCAATTAATGGGTAAATTAAATTTATGGATCAACCTATGTTGTATAGTATTAAAGTTGGATAGGGTAAATGAGCTATGTGATTATTTAATTAAATAGCTAGCAAGTTAAGCTGGATGTGTAAATTAATTAATATGGTTATTAATTAATGAGATTTCGTAAACATTAATAATGTTATATTTATTTCCATTTGGAAAGTTATTGATAGTGGGGTATTAATATTTTATATTTCCACTGGGAATTTAATTTGGGCAACCCAAAGCTTAGTTGCAATATAAGTAGCACTTGGGTCACCGATTGTTTAATTAACAAAAATAAATAGCAGTCCAGCCCAAGAGTAATAACATAACCCGGTGGAAAAGTAAGAGTGTCACTCCTTCAGGGACAAAACCTCAGAAAAAGCAGAGCATGCGCAGTTTGTGCAAAGCTCAAGGACTCAATGCTGAGAAAAGAAGGAACAAGTCAGGCATAGGGGAGGCTATAGGGTCCAACTCCTCAGAGTTGTCTAAGGCTGAGAGAGTGTTGTATAACCTCAGTCATTTCCTCATTTTCCCTTCGCGTTCATTTAGGCTAAGAGAGATATTGAGCTTGAGAAGTAAATGCAAACTTCAGAGGAGTTCATGCTATTCGGAGAAGGCAGAATCTGAATGTAAATCATCTGTCAAAGATTGAAGGTATTATCCGGTTATTTTGATTTAACTAGTTTTATCTTAATTTGGATTAAGGAAACAGAATATGCTAGAGTTGCATATGAGGTGTTTAAATGAGAGTAATGTGAACTCGGTAGTCAAATGTTGTTGAAACTAGTTAATGATTGAATTAGAACTAGAATAGTGGTTTCGGTTATTTTACACAGTCAACATTATGAGTCTGAACCACAGTTGGTCTGTATTCAATGTTCATGTTCATAAAACTGTAGAGTGAACTAGTAGTAGAGTGCTGCTGCTGATAGTAGAGTGCTCTGGTAGTAAAGTGCTGCTGGTAGTAGAGTGAACTGGTAGTAGAGTGCTGCTGGTAGTAGAGTGAACTAGTAGTAGAGTGCTACTAGTAGTAGAGTGAACTGGTAGTAGAGTGCTGCTGGTAGTAGAGTGAACTGGTAGTAGAGTATTGCTGGTAGTAGAGTGAACTGATAGTAGAGTGAACTGGTAGTAGAGTGCTGCTGGTAGTAGAGTGCTGCTGGTAGTAGAGTGAACTAGTAGTAGAGTGCTGCTGGTAGTAGAGTGTTGCTACTGATAGTAGAGTACTGTTGCTGATAGTAGAGTGCTGGTAGTAGAGTGCTCTGGTAGTAAAGTGCTGGTAGTAAAGTGCAAAATGTAGAGTGAAAATCGTAGAGTGAAAAGTGCAAATCGTAGAGTGAAAAGTGCAAAACGTAGAGTGAAAATCGTAGAGTGAAAAGTGCAAAACGTAGAGTGAAAATCGTAGAGTGAAAAGTGCAAAACGTAGAGTGAAAATCGTAGAGTGAAAAGTGAAAAACGTAGAGTGAAAGTGAAAATCGTAGAGTGAAAATCGTAGAGTCTGGATAGCTTCAGCATCAGTTAGTAATATGAGCATAACTTTCTCATACGAACTCGGATTGAGGTGATGCAAGATGTTTTGGAAAGCTAATAGATAGACCTACAAATTTCATTCTTTACGAATTTCGATTTGATGTCTGTAGCAAGGTCAAAATTGACCATTTTTGGGACTATTTTGACCTCTTATAGTAAAATGAGTATAACTTTTGTATACGGATTCAGATTAATATGATTCAAGATGTTTTGGAAATCTGAGAGATATACCTATAACCTTTATTCTTTTACTTTTTCGATCTGAGGTCTGTAACAGAGTCTAAATTGACCATCTTGAGGTATGATGGGTAATTGGAGGCAATCAGAGGGCGTCGGGCATGCACATGTGCAACGTGCAATGTTTTCGACACTAAGTTATACTGTTCTTTGTATAAAGCATGAATATTATGATTTATAATGATGTCTATCATTAATCAACGATTAATTAGATAAGTGTATGAGCATGCTAAACGTGTGCATATGAGGCGGGATAGACGTGTGGCGTATAAACGTCGAAACGCTGTGTAAAGTGTTATTTAACAATTTAATAACCTTAGAGATTAATTGAAGTAATACTAATTGGGATTAGTAAGAGTTTTAAATATTGTCTGAGGCAGGTAATATTGTGACAACTTGATGAGGTAACTATAGAATTAAACCTAGTAAAGTCCAATAGTGACTAATTGGTAGATTGACCAAAATAATTATGAGGACCAAATGATAATGCTATGACATTAAGGAATGTCGGATATACAAAGTTAAGTATAGAAGGTTTACGGTGTTTATGTGAAACATCGTGATGAATCCACAATGGACTAAACTAATGAATCAACCCTAGTGAATAAATGGGACGATAAAAGAAAGTAGACATCCTAAGAATATGATTAAATATTGAGTCAAACTTTGACTAATTTAATGCACCGTTGATCTCTTATGTAGTATAGGTGGTGCAAGGAACGCGAAAGGTTAGTGTAAACTGGTATTGCAATCCAGGCAAGTCTTTCAGTGATATTTGTTCTCCCTACAAGTTGTTCAGTGTTATGTTTTATATGCATAAACTATTAAATGTGCACTCATGTTATGTGCTATCTGATAGTAAATGTGTCTGTGTACAATCATATGTTGTTAATAGCTGTTATATATAATTAATGCTATGAATCGAATGTGTTATATGAGTTATATAACATGGTAACATTGACATGCATGGTAAGCATGGGTAGATTTTATAAATGCAACGCATGATAAGCATGATGCCTATATAAATGCCAAGCATGGAGCATAAAACATAAATTAAATATAACCTACGTGTTATGTGTTAGTTGTTGGACTTGCTGAGCCGTCGTGCTCATTCTTGCTTTAAATTAACATTTTCAGCGAAGTAAATGAAGAAATTCTTGAAGGCGTTGGATATACGGTATGTTGAATAGGAAACTCAGGTTGCTGTAATGGGAAACAGTTTGTTGCATTGACTTTATTGATCTGTGGTCATGACCGTAGAGTGAGCCTCAACAATCGTAAAGTGAGCCTCATCGATCGTAGAATGAGTCTCAGAAATCGTAGAGTGAGTCTCAGCAATCGTAGAGTGAGTCTCAGCCGATCGTAGAGTGCTTGGTCTTAAAGTAACAAATCGTTGAGTAACTTCACTGTGGGATCGTAGAGTGAAATTCCACTGTCCAAGTTTTTCTGTGAGCGCAGACTGCCAAGCTAGACGATCGTAGAGTGACTTCACAAGCGATAGTAACTTAGCTTACAGCTTGTTGTTTTGATAATCTAGTTTGTTGAATCATGTTTTTGGCTTACTGGATTATAAAGAATAACTTATAGAGGTAAATATTATATATTAAATTATAATGTATATGATCTAGAGTTGTAAAAGAGCGATGTAAAGATTGCGATTTTGGGAATAGAAGATTTTTGAAAGTTAATTAAGTTTATCAATTAATATATTGAGTTTTAACAGCATTAAATTTTATCTTTTATGTAATGTTGTGTATAATAAGGAGAAGGTTGTTCGTGTAACGACTTAAACTCAGGATTGAGGTTATTTCTGACGGACCAGATCCGGGGTTATTGGAGACGGATTTGGGGCTGTCACACCGTCTGCAGTGTTAATCACTGCGCCGCGGTGCAGTGCACTGTTACCAGAAAAAAAATAAAAACCCGAACCGGGTCGGGTCGGGTCAGGTTCAGGTCAGAAAATGAAAAATGTTCCAAAAATCATTTTAGTATTTTTGGACTTAATAAATATATCTTTAAATATATATATAATTGATTTAATAATTTAAAGGTGTATAAATATTATTATTGAAATAATAATATAATGAAGGTAATAAAATATTATTAAATAAATAATAATATTAGAAATTTATTAAAATATTATTAAGTGTATAATAATATTATAAAGTCAATAAAATATTATTAAATGATTCATAATATTAGAATTTTAATAAACTATTATTAAACGATTAAAATATTATTAAATGATTAATAATATTATATACTTAATAAAATATTATTAAATGATTAATAATATTAGATAATGATTAAAATATTATTAGATGATTAATAATATTAGATAATTAATAAAATATTATTAAATGATTAATAATATTAGATAATGATTAAAATATTCTTAAAGGATTAATAATATTAGATAATGATTAAAATATTATTAAATGATTAATAATATTAGAAGTCAAATAAAATATTATTAAATGATTAATAATATTAGGTAGGTAATAAAATATTATTAAATTATTAATAATATTAGACAATTGCATCAACTATATTAAATAGTTAATATAGGTTCTTTGTGTTTGAAATATTATCAAGTAGTGGTAATATTTTCTAAGTGTTTAATTACCCATAATTAATCAATTATGTGGTTCGTAAGGTTTATAAAGGTCATTATACTTACAAGTATATGATACTAATTTAAGATCAAACTGATTTAATGGTTAGGTCCGTTCAAGGATTGTTAAATTATGTTGGTTAGCAGTAAACGACGCACGAGACAAGTTTTCTACCCCTTAACTTGTACTTATTGTTGCAATTATTATTCAACCTTAATTACATTGAGCAATTCATTTATTGTTGAGCAAGTATCTACACTCGTAAATATTTGACAGACCCTTGAGTGAATTAATTATCGAAAATTACTTCACATCGTTATTGATTATTGTATTCGCACATAGTGCTTTTGCAACTGTTTAAGATGTCTAAGCTAATTGTTTTGGTTAGACAAATGTATGTTAATTCATTGAATTGAATATTATAAAAGCTTATCCAAACCATTGGCTGGTGCGGATTCTTACAGTAAGACTGAGAAAGAACAACCCTAGTTAAAGGGGGTTTTTATTTGTCGGAAAACTGACAGCGCGCAAGAAATCTAAATGTGATGCATATACATAGGACATGAGAGGACTGATCCCCTCAAGTGTCCCGTTATTTTTAATAAGGAGTCAGACATTGTATGTCTGTTTTACCTTAGTAGCAGTTCACGGTCATTAAAGACCACTCAGCAGTAAAAAGTCAATACATTCTTTTATTGAACATTGATTCTTGATATCTTTCATAATTTTTATTATTGAAAACCTTGAAGTTATTTCCCTTCATCATGATATATCGTATGATTGTTGTTTATAAACTTGCTGAGCCATTTAGTTGCTCATTCTTGCTATATCATGATTATATTTCAGCCAATCCCGAAAGCTCTAAATCGGACAAAAGCAAGGGGAAAGCGAATGCTTAATTTTAGTAGTTGCATGCTAGTTTAAATTACTGTTGTAAATCTTTTGTATTTTCCCTTAAGATAGGTAATGTTTAAGATTAAGGTAATAGACCTTGGGAAGTGTAGTCTTTTGTTAAGGAAACTTTTGTATTATTCCGCGAAGTTTGAATACAATTTATGTATTTCATTGTTGTTAAGTATTGTACAGTGAGAACCAAACCCGAGGTTAAAGAACCCGGATTTGGGGTCGTCACAGTGGTAAATTTGATTTTGGTGGGAAATGTGAGTAGATAGATTTTTGAAAAAAAATGTTGAATTTTGGGGGAAAATGAGTGATAGATTAATGACCGTTAGATGTTGAAGTCTTAAATGATTTTAAACTATTGGATGTTGAAGCCTAAATTAGTTTGAGACCGTTGGATGTTAAAATCTTGGGATTTGAGCCTCTCAATTTTACTATATATATATATATATATATATATATATATATATCACTATCTTCAAAACCCAATTCAACCGATCTAGACCTCGAGGCTTATTCTTCCTTTCTCCATGCCTGTATCTCCAAAAATTCCTTACAAGATGGTGAAATACTCTACTTTCAACTCCTCTTATCAAGAAACAACCCACCAAAATCTCCTTCAGAATCCCACCATTAAAATCAAGCTCATTACCCTTTACTCTGTTTGCGGTGAAATTAATGAAGCTCGCTGTGTTTTTGAGGATGGTATCGATGTCGAGCAGATTATTGAATTCGTTTTGGTGGCAATATGGCTATTGGGTATTCAAGAAATGGGCACTTTAAAGAAAGTTTGCTTATTTATTGTGATATGTTGTCTCAATGTGTCCTACCACGTAATTTTGCATTTTCCACGACTTTGAAAGCCTGCTCGGCATTGTTGGAATTGAAAATGGGTAGATCAATTCATGCCCAGGTTGTAAAATCTATTGAAGATCCTGATCAAGTAGTGTACAATTCTCTTCTTAGATTGTATACGGAATGTAGAAAATGTACTCCAGTTGTTTGATGAAATGCCTAACCGAAACATTGTTACCTACTCGATGATTTCTGGATTAGTACAGCGTCTCTTTGATGCTTTTGAAATATTTAAGAATATGGCTTTCCATAATGTAAAAGAAAATCACCGACGACACAAACCATGTCACTTTCATATGTATATTAATCCAGTTGCAAAGTACACGCTAGGTGTTAATTGGCCAGAGAGCAGCATTCATGAGCAATTGAGTTGATAAAATGGGCCACTCAAGCCAGACATTTCCCTAAAGCAGCTAATGGGAGATTGTACTAAAGCAAGATATGCATAAACCTATACAAGATTGTACTAAAGCAAGATATGCAGCGACCATCCAGTTGATTAATTGAATTATCAACATAAAAATAAACATCAAGAATAGTGGAAGTTGAATATGCAAAATGAAAACTGTTGAGAGGTTTGTGAATAAAAACTTAGAAGTTGATTGAATGTCTAAAAAAGGAATTAATAAATTAACCCCTATACTTTCCAAATATTATAACTGCATAAGACCCTCTAGGCAATTAAAGTAATGAAAAGAGATAATAAACAAACCATAGAAAGAGATCAGCACAGAGAATAAACTGTCATTCAATCATCAATTGCTAAACGTGTGAGAACCCCTCACGAGAGAATTTTAAAAATAGTGGAAGAAAAAAATGAAGACAAATAGCAAGGGGAAAAAGAGAAACAGTGGGTCAACATGAGCTATATATATAAAAGTTTACACTTCAAAATTAATTTCATACGAATCCAAGAAAAAAAAAATATTAAGGCAAGTGAAGCAATATATTTAAGAAAACGATCAAGGGAAGATACCAAGAGCTACCTTGAACCACAATGCTCCAAGGCATAACATTTCACTGGTGTAAAATTCACGAGGAAAGAATCATATCCATCTGACCAATCTAATTTATACAAAACTAATATATTGAGCAAGTGAACAGACTATTCGTCAATCCAATAAAAGAAAATTGTTTGGAAAAGAATAATTTCATAACGAGTGAGATGACAAAACAAGAAGAAAACCAAGTTTGTCAGACTCTGTCCTAATACTTCAACTGAAATGGTGTTATGAACATCAAGAAGAATGCTAGACTTCACAATATTAAGCAAAAACTAAAAGATTATCCAATGCACTAGGACAAAAAAAGAAATTACAATTAATAGCTTACTTCACCAAATCTAACAGCAAACCAGTACACCAGAATTATGGTTTTAGTGGTTCAACAACATAAATTACTTAATTCCCAGTAGGTTTAAATTATGTAAATTAGCACTACAATTTTTTTTTTCATGTATCGACCATTGATATTGCTCATCCCTTCTCTGATTCTTTCTCTAAAAGATTGAAATTTATTTTCCCAACTCATCGCTACTTTATACTTCAATGAAATCTCTGTCTTGCTGAACTTAGCTTTCAATCAGAACTTTAATCAAACACTTGATATGCGAAGAACCAAGATATAAGTAGGACAAGCCGAAAGAGATGTTGATTGGCCTCTCTATCGATATGTAATTAGAAATTTGAACAGTTGACCCAATCCAACCTATTCATCAAGTTATGTGGATAATTTAGATAAAAATTCATAAGTTTAAAATCGCCACTGATCATGTAATATCCCAAACATTTCAAATATGATCTGATAAGATCTAATCAAGGTTATCAATTCAAAACCTAAAGAGCGATTGCTCAATTAAACATTGGGCTATCTGAAAGGCAAAATACTACTCGAAGCTATGATTGTACATGGCTAAGAGGTTAAAAACCATTAATCTAATCTATGTGTTATGTGAATAATAAAGATTTAAATATGTGATTTATGTGAAAGATTAAATATGTATTTATTTAAATGTGAAAATATATACATTTGAAAATGAAATTTAATAGGTAGTTAACTATTAAATTAAAAGATTAGAATTTAGTACGAAATGAATTGTGGAAGCAAATAAAGTTTATTTATAAATATTAATTATTTGAGCTTAAAATTGAAATTATATTATGAAATAATATAATTTGAATAATAAGCCTTGAACGACAATATATTTATTATGAATTAAATTTCATAAGCAAGATACTTAATTCGCTTAAATAAATTAGTGAATTATGGTACATATTTTTATTTAATAAAAATGAGGGAGTTAATTAAACTCATTATTCTAAAATATATTACACATGAATGTAATATATTATATAAACTTAATATATTATGTCAAACGGGTATAAATTAAATAGAAATAAAGGAAATTAATTTACTAAATTATTATTAGTAGATGAATATGTTGACTTTAATTAAATAAAAAGAATTATTTAGTTAATGATAAATAATAATTGTATTATGTTACAATTATTAAAATCTAAACCCTAAATTTAAAGGGTAAAAACCTAAACTAGTGTTTGAAAAACCTAAATTAGGGTTAGGTTAAAACCCAGAAAAGATTAAACCCTAAAACTTAAATCCTAATATAGTGTCAAACCTATTCTAGAAATTAAAAACCTAAGGGTTAAACCCTAAAACTCTAGAAAGGTTACTATTTATAAATACGCGTATAATATAAAAAGTATATGCTTAGAATACAAAAATTATACCAAAATATTATGAAAATTATACAGTATAAATACAAAAAAGTCAACCATGAATAGTAAAAGTCAACTATTTAATTAGTAGATTTAAATCAAAACAAAGATTTAAACTAATTAAATTACTTAGTTAATTAATTAGTTATCAATAATCAAGTTGCTAGCATTAATCTAAGCATTAATATATATCAAGTTTCATCACATATTCTTGTTACGTCTTTACTTTGATTAAACTTAGAATTGTTAAAACTTAACATAGTATTGATAATGATCTATTTATCAAAATGAGGATCAGTAGATAACTTGTGAGTGTTGTACATCCGAGACAGGACTAAGCGATGTTGACTGGTCAAATCCATTGTTAAGGTTTCTCAGACCCAGGTATAACTTGTTATTACTATTCTGAATGTCAGATAAGTAAGATTATTGATATGAAGAGATATCACTATAACCAAATATGTTTCGAGTGAGGGTTTTAACTGGTTGGGTAATGTTCTGTATGGAAAGAGAATTTTGCACCAGACAAAGATACAACCATTTGTCACGGATAAAGATGTAAACATTTATCACGGGTGAAAATATAAACATTCACCGCGAGATTATTTGTTCCCAAGAGCCGTCCTAATGATTTAATGCCATGGATATTGGAACATGTAAAGTTATACAATATCTAAATCTTAAAGATAAAATGTCATGATTGGGTATTAAGAGTGACGCCCCCAAATTGAGTCCACACCACCCAATTTGAGTCGTCAAAAGACTATAACAAATTTTTTATAATACACTGTTTAATAATATACAACTAAGTCTTCACAATTATTACTATTCTACAATACAGTGAAGACTACTATAGCAACTATCTCGAACTGCTACTCCATTCCCCTTTCCTCCTTATTAGTCTTGGGTATGCTCTCATTTCCTGAACAATTGAACGAAAAGGAAATGGTGAGCTCAAATTGCACAATAAGGAATATCATGACTAAGATAATGAAAAATAAATTATTCTTAGCCTTCAACAGTTGAGTTCTTAATCGGATATAATAGACAACAAGTTTTAAATCAACAACTACAGTTGAGTTCTTGATAGAATAATATAAACAACAAGATTAACAATAATAGTTAAGTTCTTAAACAAAGTTCCACTGTAGAGAAATAACCACCACCAAGAGAATCAAGTAGAACATGATGTCTACTAGCCTCTCTTTTTAAGAAAATCATCATCAACTTTTATCATTTGAAACAACACTGGTTATGATCATGCCAAACAACAGTTCTTCTTTGCCCTCGGCCATCATCACGTGTCCTTGTCATCCGATCAAAGACACCCAACAATTATATCGCCTTTATCCCATATCGCCTTTAACATATCATATGTGCCCCAGGCCACATATATTCAGAACAACTTGAAACTTGATGATTGAAATAACAACAGAGATATAAATAATGAATAGAAGAAACAAGATACACAATAACATTAGGAGTTAACAAATTTGACTTTGTCTAGATTCAAATAAAGTCCAAATTGTCAACATGATGTATAAAAAAAGGTGTTCAAGTTCAAAAGTAATGTCCAAGATCCACATGGAAGAAGTTCAATGGTAAGGTTTACGGTACAAGGAATTAGTCCAAAATGTTCACAGTTCAAAAGTTCTAGGTCCATAAATTCACAGTCCAAATAAATGTCCACAGTTCAAAAAGTTCAAAGTCTATAAGTTCACAGTTCAAATATGACGATGGAATTTTAATAGGAATGTTCTTGTCAAAGGGTATTAGATGAAGTGCAAACTATTAAGGGAATATTAATGAATTATTAATTCAAGAATTTTCACCGTTTAATAATATTAGAGGTACAAATGAGATACTTTCTTACCGTAGTAAGTTTAAGTGATAGAAGATAAAAAAGACGGTATTCCTTACAAGTAAGAAAGAAAATGATATCCCTTTATGATGATGAAAAGAATGATAACCCTTACCGTAATAAGTTTAAGAGTTTGAAAGAAAATACAGCTTTTATGAGGTTGATCAACCTATATGTATATTCATAATTTAATTAGTAAGTAACACATACTAATTTTATCATTAAAGTGACTATATAAATATACTTCAAAATAGTTTTTAAAGAAAATAATTTTTCAAAGTAAAATATTTCAAAGGAAGTTTTTCAAAATAAATCTTCTAATAGAAGAGTTTTTTAAAGGAAGAGTTGTAAACCGATGTGTGTGTGAGTGTTTATATAACTTTTATAAAAAAAACTTACTTGAAGAATGTTTGTATCCTTCCAGATTTTTAACGCTTAAGATAATTTTAATACACTCAAAGAGACACTTATACTAAAAAATATTTAGAGTGTGGAAAGAAGATTGAGTGAGGAGTGTATGAAACTACTTATGTTAAGCTCCCTATTTATAGCCAGAGCTTAACCAACTTTTTCACACACACATTACACATTTTAATCTCATATTTTAATCTGAACCATTCATCAACCAACACACGTTTCACACTTTAATCTGCACAGTTCGTTGACTAACACGCGTTTCACGCCGACACGTGTTACACATTTACACGCATGACACATTTACGTGTGTTACACACTTACGCGTGTTACACACTTACGCGTGTTACACACTTACACATGTTACACACGTACACGCGTTCCACATTTTCATACTATTTTATTGATTTAATATCCCAATTATTAAACATACAATATTTTTTAAATAATAAATATGTCTAACTGTTTAATATCTGTGACTACTACTGTAATAATCATTAGCCCAATAATACAAGATGTTGTGCATTATGACAATTATTGATTCAATAATATAGAACACTGTGCAATTAATAATGTAAAATATTGTGTAATGACAATTATTGATTCAATAATGTAAAATGATGTGTAATGACAATTATTGGTTCAATAATGTAAAATGCTGTGTAATGACAATTATTGATGAAATATTGTGCAATAACCACTTTATCAATTCAATAATTTAAACATTGTGTAATACCGTATGCTACTATGCAATACCATGTGCTACAGTAAAATACCACGTGCTACAGTAAAATACCACATGCTACAGTAAAATACCATATGTTACCATACTTTTATCACTGGGTATTTTAACAGTTAAAAGTGATAATATCGTTGACCATTTTTATTTGGAAAGGCTACTGCTGTCATTTTCTTCATCCGACAATATTTCGTTGTGGGGTCCACTCATAATTAAATATTTCGGTGCCGTCGTACAAATATTCCCCGATAGAATGAATATTCCTCAACAGAACGAATATTTCCCGACCAATTTTTTTTTTTTTTGCATATAACATCATTAACTTTAATTTTTATTAATTTAACACCTTACTGTTAAGCATAAAATTATGAGAAAAATTTGAAGTCTATTTATTAAAATTCGAGGTCTTACAAACTTGCTCAAGTCATAAAGAATACGGAGAACGAAAAATCGTACATGGCTACGACTTATGTTCTTGAGCTTGTCAATAAAAGAAAATTGAATATTATAATTACTATAAAATGAAGAAAGACTCAAGAACACGTGAAGAACACGGAGAACGACAATCGTACATGGTTACGACTCGCGTTCTTGAGCTTTTGAAAATTAAAGACGAAAGAAAAAATCGAACATAATAACTACTAGAGATTGTACCTTATGAATTTGCAAGCTTTAACTATTTCTTTGCAATTTCCAAGGTAGCAACTCATAAGAACTTTCTCTCAATATATGTATAGCTTTGATACTTGAGTTTGTGCTTTGAAAATGAATGATAGAAATGGTGAACTAAGCTCCCTATTTATAGGAAAACCAAGGGTAGGAGGTAAGTGCAATTAACCAATGTATGGACTTATATTTTGCCAAGGTATGAAAGTGCAAATGTGTAATACAAATATCAAAATGATCATCACATTCAACTCCCCAAAGTGGTCGGCCATTGTAACTAGTTAATGCCATTAATTGCTTGAAATGATCACATTTTTGGTGACACAACAATTTACACATGTTAATTTCTAATTGGTCCAACACTTAGCCTACTAAATGAATAGTTCTAGGCCTTGTTTTGGTTGGTTAAATAATCCATTATTTGAGGGGCATTGATGGTCTTTTACTAAGCTTAGCTCAAGGTTAGTTTGGTCATTAAATAAACTAGCAACTTGTTTGGTAAATTAGTTTCTTAATTCACCAATTAATTTTACCTATATTAGGCTTAATTTTAATTAAGTGTATTAGTTACCATAGTTGACTATTTCTATTTATAGTTGACTTTTTCGTATTTATACCGTATAATTTTCGTATTATTATCGTATTATTTTCGTATTCTATCCGTATAATTTTTGTATTTATACACGTATTTATGAATAGTACTTTTTAGGTTTTAAGGTTTAAACCTTAGGGTTTCAAAATTAGGGTTTAGGTTTTCTCCAAACCCTAATTTTAGGTTTTAAAAAAATTTACTTTTATTTTTCTAATAATTGTTTAAGTTGGATTATTGAAACGAAACACAAAAATAAACACACATGAATTTTCCATAACACATATTAGATGTAATTCAATATTTATTTATGCATATAATTTCGGAGTACAACTAACTCGGAAGTTCAAAATATTACATTCACCCCTCCTTAAAAGAATTTCGTCCCCGAAATTAACTTATACAATTAAGAAAACAAATATGGATATTCTATCTTCATTTTATCTTCTAATTCCCACGTTGCCTCTTCCATGGATTGATTTCTCCATATGACATTGACTGAAGATATGACCTTGTTTCGCAAGGCTTGTTCCTTCCTATCAACGATTTGAATAGGAATTTCTTCATAGCTAAGATCCTACTCAATCTGGATTGGTTCGTAATTAATAACATGTTTGTAGTCGGGTTTATAGGGACGTAATACTGAAACATGAAATGCTTTATGTATATGTTCCAGTTCTGGAGGTAAGGCTACTTCATATGCTACCTCACATATTCTTCGTAATATCTCGAATGGTCCTATAAACCTTAGACTCAGTTTTCCTTTCTTTCCAAAATGAATCTTCCCCTTCCATGGAGATACCTTTAGGAAAACATGACTACCGACTTCAAAGTCTCTCTTTTGTTGATGTAGATCGACATATCTTTTCTGTCTTTCTTGAGCAGCTTGTAACCTCAGTTAAATTGTTTGAACTACCTCCGCTGTTTGTTGAACCAATTCTAGCCCAAGCATCTTCCGTTCACCAACTCCCAACACGTCGGTGTTCAACACTTCCTTCCATATAAAGCTTTATATGGTGGTGGCATTCCTATACTAGCGTGATAACTATTGTTGTAAATGAATTCTACCAGAGGTAAGTGATCTTCCCAACTTTCCTCAAAATCCATCATACAAGCTCTCAACATATCCTCCAAAGTTTGGATAGTCCTTTCACTTTGACCATCTGTTTGTGGGTGGTAAGCCGTACTTAATCTCAACTGTGTCCCGAGATGTTCTTGAAGACTTTTCCAAAAGTTCGATGTGAACATTGGATCTCGATCGGACACGATTGAAATTGGAACCCCATGCCTAGATATATCGTCCTTAATATATAATTTGTCTAATCTATCTAGGGTGAACTTAACTTAAATTGGTAGAAAGTGAGCAGACATGGTTAGTCAATCCACCATCACCCAAATTGCATCACGACCCTTTTGTGTGGTTGGAAGTCCTACTACAAAATCCATTGTAATATGCTCCCATTTTCACTCTAGAATTTCCAACGGTTGAAATAATCCGCTTGGTCTTTGATGTTATGCTTTAACCTGTTGGCATGTCAAACACCTACTAACGAATTCAACCACCTCCCTCTTCATGGTTGGCCACCACAAATGTTGACTCATGTCTTTGTACATTTTGGTGCTACCTGGATAGATTGAAAACTTGGTACTATGTGCTTCTGACATAATTTATTCCTTTAACTTTTGTACTGAAGGTACCCATATCCTTGATTCAAACCATATGATTCCATCATTGTTCAATTTGAGCCTATTGTTTACATTCTTTGTTATCTTATTTTTTTATTACCTCATACTCTCCATCCTTTTCTTATATTTCCTTGATTTTTCCCAACAAAGTTGAGTGATCCTCCATTACAAATAATTTCCTTATTGAGATAGAAGGAACTCTCACTTCAATGTCAAGTCTAACAAATTCCTTGACAAACTCATCCTGAGTTGTTAACACATTTAGTTTCTCTTGATTCTTCCTGCTTAATGCATCTGCAACTACGTTGGCTTTTCTTGGATGATATTGGATTTCATAATCATAATCCTTAATCAATTCCAACCATCTTGCAGTCTACTATCAGCTGGTATTCCAGATCATCCTCCAAAACCATCCCATTAATTGAGATATCAGATCCCTTCTCCACTGCATTTTCAACTTTCTGCAACATAAAAGCCACATTAACCATCCTATCCATGTCAGCACACACAGTGTAAGTAACTATCCATGTCAATATACACAATAGCTGAAAAATGCTGAACATTAACTTATTAACCCAAAAAAATAACTATTCATGCCTATAAAAAAAACCCTAATAAGTAAAAGAGAGAAACTTCTGATTTGTAGACATAGAAGAAGCTCAACTCCAGAAATAAAAAGGAGCACCAGGCTCTAGACAGTAAATGCAGACATCTATGATCTATCCGTGCTTCATGTTATTTCACAGCAAGACATGCAGACCATAACTTGAAAAAGAAAAGCATATATAAGACATGAACCAACTTGCATGATATCAATATAATGTTGAGTTTTCCGTAGTTTGGAAACACTATCCAGATCATCATAGTTAAGGGCTTCAATGTCAGCAAGGTCCCCATCCACATCTTCTTCCATGTTCTCTGTCTCCACGTTCTCTTCATCCTGAAATAAAATAACTAATTAGTTATTCTTACATATTAAAAAAATCTCCTGAAAAAAATAATGGTAAAACCTAAGGAACAATTCTTACAATTATCATAAAGTAAGATAATGTTTGTCAAGTAGATGTACTACAAATAAAAGTGAAACAATAAAATTAAAAGATTAAACACTCACAAGAAGATCAGCCTCATTATCTGACAGCTCATCTAGATCTGCCAAGAAAGAATCAGCAAGAATTGCCTGAACAAACATCGTATGCTTTGTTAATATAAAGCACTGACTAACAAAGTTGAACCAGATTTATTAACGCGATAGACAACGAGATCAGATAACTATGCATATATATTGTTTAGTAACAAGTAAGATTACAATGTATATGTGGTGTGTACGGTATAAGTTACTGAGGAATGTACATATATTTAAGTTTCCTGCTTAAGGGGAAATATAAAATGTTTCTGATAGAATATCAGAGTGACAGAGCGTACTAACCATTCTATTCGCTTCTTCCGGCAAATACCAAAGCTTCAAGCTTTTTCTGCTAAACACAAGCAAAACAGTCTCAATAAGAAAATCAGAATTAAAATTACTGAAGCAATTGTTCTCGTAATAACCAGAGAAAATCAAACGAACCTTTCTCAGTGATGAATGTTTCAAGCAATCATAATATCTGTAGTGTGTCCTGTTCAAGGTCAGGGTGAATTTGGGAAATATGGGAAGGTTCAAATATTAACGCCAGTACCTGTTATCTATGAACAGTTAGTTATATATGTATGTGTGTGTGTGTGTGTTATGGAGTTGATCAGTGATGAATATTTCAAGCAATATCTATCAACCATGCAGCTATACTTGCTCGGCGTATAGACTTTATAGGCCTGTAAATTTCTTTTATTCAGTTATGCATCAATCATACTTAATTATGTAGAAACCAATTAAATTCAAAATAAGCAAATTTGTACCATGGTAAAACTATAAAAGTCATCCTTTTTCCTTTTGTATAGACAGTTTCACCTATTCGTTCTGCGATATATGATAGCTCTGATGACAATATAAGTTCTACAAGAAGAAGATTTACCAGATAAGAGATCAGTTAAAAGTTCCGACAAAAGCAAGACTCCTGTTTTAAAAACAGATGATAGGAAAGGAGCAGAAACTAGAGTTTCATGGTACTGTCTTCCCTCAAGCCTGGTGAAGTTTGGCAATGTACAAATCTTTTATTATATCTTCTATTTGATTTCTTTTGCAATATTAAGATTTTAGTAGTTAAGTTCTCTGTTGTCTACACTGCAGGAGGTGATACGGCTAAGAGATGTTGCTCTGCTTGGTGTAGTTGAGGCTTTGCAAGAGATTTGTGCTGCTGAGAGATTGATCAGATGCCTAAGGTGTGGAAATGTATGGATACTAGTAATTACCCGTGCCTGAAGGCACGGTGTAACGAAAAATACTACATAACAATTGCAACTTAAAATAACTTACAATCAGACATAACAATTATCATAATTCACTATACAAAACATCAAGCTAATTGCAACTAAATTTCAAGAAATTTATAGAGAATTTCCTTTAAAAATAGATATCCTTAAAAATAAAAACCTGTTTACAAAACTTGCAAACATCAATACATATCCAAAATACAAAAACAACCATCATTCCATACCCAAAATCATCATAACTATGTATAATTAGTTAACTTTACAAAAGACGGAACGCAACAAATTCACACATACAAAAAATTAATACATACTCAATCATCAACCTGTATATCCAGAAAAACATCACGTTAGTTGCTACTAATTCAAAGAAAAATTTCGGCAGAGTTTACTTTAAAAATAAATATCCAGAAAAATCTAAAAATAGAAGATTATGATTTACCAAGAATAAGCATTCAAGAATCTCAAGTCAAACAATTTGTACCAAGAATCAACAACTGAGAACTTGTATGAGCATCAATTAAAAATAGAAGATTAGACATTAAAATACCTCAAGTCAAACAATTTGTACCAAGAATCAACAACTGTTCACTTTCAACAGATTTGCTTTGCACCGATATTGAACTTTTCTCAAAATCTTTCAACAAAAAAATGATCCATCTGTTTTCATCTTAATAATTGCCTAAGAAAATACAATCAAAGATTATTATATTATTATACATTCTAGGCATTAATTATGAGTTACCAAGATATATATCTTTTTTGGACATTTCATCAAACATTTAATGTGTACTTTTCTAAACAATCAACTCAAAGTTGAATTGGACCAACAGAGAAAAACTATTTGGGGAGAGTATTAAAGTATTGCCATACAATGTACAAATAAAGACGGTTTCCATCCATTGGTTGAATATAGACCAAACCAAATTCAGAATGGGTTACATCATATTGTAAACCATATATTTAAGATAATAACAAATAAATGGATTATGATTTACCTTTCTTTTTCTTTTCCATGGAATAGTAGAATATGAAATAACCATCTTCATCAGACTATATCCCACATTCCAAATAGTATTGTTACATAACATTTTTAATGGAAATTACCAAGAAAGTAGTGCTTTTTTTGTTCACAGCATCATTTGGCCTTTGGGCATCCATCTAGTTATTCTTTGTCAAAACAACATTATATATATATATATATATATATATATATATCGCTAGTTCAAAACAGCAACATATCAATTACCCCTCAACTCATTCTGGATACAGCTTACATCCAAAATTATATTATGCCCAAGTTGTTTTAGACTTGTAGTCTTTTAAATTTTACATAAGCTATAAAGTTTAAAGAAGGGCAATAGAAGGTGGTCAACCACTTGACCTTAATTGGAACTGAGAATGAAGAACAACATTGAAAATGAGAATATCCATTATCCATTGTTTTGGCCTAAAACTCATCATCATTTAAACTATATATTACATTGAATTGGTATCATGGAATGGAAAATAAAATAATATAAACTATTTTCTTTCTATATTACGCATTAATTTAAAAAGGCCAAATAAAATGGACATATGAAATATCAACTAATGCTACATTTGGATTAGAAAGATAAAATAAAATCAATAATAAAATGAAATGATTATTTTAGCATCTCAAATGCATTTTTAGTTATTATTGAAATCTATATAAATCTCAATCGTGGCTTTCATAAAGTCTAATAAAGTATTGTTCCATACCAAACACCCAAAGGCAGGAGCAATTTTTCATGCAAGTTAATTCACCTTCGGAAAAGCCTTATCTTCACATTTCAAAGGGGTTTTCCTCACACAACCATCTGGCCAACTATTTAATCAAACATGTAATGTACACTTTTCTAAACTGCCAACTCAAAGTCGAATTAGACCAACACAGAAAACAGAAAATCTATTTAAGGAGAGTATTAAAGTATTGGCATAGAATGTACAAATAAACATGGTTTCCATTTTGTGCTTGAATATAGACCAAATTCATAATAGCTTGCAAAGAGATGCACAGCAAGTAGCCTGGCGTGCCTCACTATGGTTCTCTCAAATTACAATTTTAATAGGCAAAGTAAACCTTCCAGAAAAATTTAACCTCACAAAATTAATACAAAACACAACCATGAAGCTGAAAACACACAATTCGCCCAAATTGAGAAAATACACTAGAAGCCCTAACTTGAAAAACGCAAGTAGCCCCAATTAAAAACACCATAATCCAATTAAATTTCACCAAAAGTTACAAAGTAACATAAAATTAGAGAGCAGATTGTGATAGAAGTCATAGAAGAACCGATAGAAATTGAACCCATTTTTCTACAAATTAATGAGATTACATACCTCTACAGTTTCGTCGTCGGCGGCTTCAACCTCTTCCTTGTCGTTCACATGCTAATCTGTGAGTTTCAACATCAAATTACAACAAAAAATTTAACATATTTCGAGGGTCATGAAAGAAGAAGAGGAAGAGACGGATAAGCTTGATGTGGAAGCTGAAGTTAGTAGGAAGCATCAATCTAGAGATGTACCTGTTGTAACCACGGTTGCTTTAGGTAAGGAGATTAAGGGAGAAGCTCACCGGGAAGCGCGAGGTCCCGGTGAATCGTGTCAGTCGGCGGTAGCTGAAGGCACGGCAGAGCGGATCGTGGCACGTCTCTCTGATTTGGAGCGAATGTGTCAATGGGTGTTGATTTCTGACCATGGAGAGGATTTATGATTTGGGTGGGATTTCTGATTGAAAGGAATCATTGTGAGCCGTTAGATGAAGAGAGAATGATCTGAACCGTTTTTGTGATATGTCAAATGAAGATTTCAAAATGGGTCCTATTTTATTATATAGATTGATAGCTTTTGACAAGTTTGTTAGGCAGTTACTATTCGTGTAAAGGATCTTTGATATTAACTTTGTTGTTGTCCCACACGAAAAGGATCTTTGATATTCACATGAAACAATAAATACAAGTCTACATCTAAGGGACACGTGGATTACCGAATACTAACATTTTAACAATCAATTAATGTTAGGAAGATGTCAGACAGTTGTGGATGAATATGAAACCAAAAAATTTCTCCAGACTTATTCATACATATCTTATATCCAGAGCCAATTCACAACATGCGATATTGAAAACACAAGCACTTATTCTGCTAAAGGTTAGGGACCACACACTACAATGCCAGCTTATAGATGGCTAACCTGAGAGAGGAAGTGCAAAGAGTGCAATGGAAATACCTGTGGAATTCTCTAACTGAATGAGGCTTGAAGTGTTGTATCCTAATTTTAAAGTTTGATAAAGGTTTGATGGACTTCTAACATTTTGGATGTACTGTTTTAGTAATGACGAATGGTTAGATAAATGACAAAGTAGAAGCTACAGGGCAAACTCTTGTATTACCAAAGTGTCAGTAGATGACCATACCCTTCTTTTACCAACTCTTCCAGCTCAAACCCATCAACATTTTCACGAAACTCATAGTTTTTCCCAAACACAGTCATCATCACATTGTTCAAATACCCAAAATGAAGCACACGTTTCACCTCAACTTCCCCATTTTTCATTTAGCATCTTTATTCTCAGGGTCATACACAAACAATGGTTGATAAATTACTAAAGTACACCATAATATCATGGATATACATGATATACTCAATTTCAATACAGACATAATATCATACACATTCAAAAATTAGGACACATCAATTAATATGCACAATATCATAAATTTCTTAAATTAAAACCTAAATTTGTGTGTATAAGTTTACTTTAGATATAATAGGTGTATGAAACAAAAATTACAAACAATATAGTGTTTGTCAAATTGGGGAAATGACCAAATTGAGTACTAACCTTTAAGTAGAGGTAATAGAAGACAACAATGGAGGAGAATGACGATAAGCCACTGCCGCTGCCGCCAGAAATTGCAGAAATCAGAATTGGGTCTCTTTTTTTTTTATATATCAAAACTAGGGCAATAATGGAGTGGAAGGAGAGAAGGGAAAGGGAGCAGCAAACGGAGATTGAGAGAGGAGGAGGAAGCGGAGCCATGAGAGGAGGCGACGGATTGGAGCTGCGAGAGGAAGAGGCGGCGGATTGGAGAGAGCAGTCTGCAGGGAAAGAGAGAACAGAGAAAGTAAGAGAGGCGCTGTGTTGAGCAGAGAGAAAAAAGAAAAAAGGCAACCACCGAAAATAAAATGGAGCCCAGTGGGAGGGAAATAAAAATAATTGAGACGGAAATTGTGGTATCTGATCCGTCTCAAACAAAATTAATTATTTCTTTTTTTGCTTTTAATTTGAGATGAAAAACATTGTTTTCAAATCAGTTTTTTACAATCTTAAAAAAAATAAAACGATCTTGAGACGGATAAATCCATTTTTAATTCCGTGTCTATTATTTGAGACGAGACAAGTGGTTTCAAAATCTGTCTCAGTTGTTAAAATTAAAGACAAAATTTAATCCGTTTTTAAATATCGGTTTCAAATGTCCAGTGTGAAAGATAGATCTACTTTTATAACGTTGTCAATTGATCGGTTTCTAAATATATATATATATATATATATAATATACTTATTTTAATATTAATGGTATAGTTTGAGCTGAGGAGGACTTATTAAACATTTTATTAGTTGGATAGTAATTGACATTTAACTTTTATCTTGGGGCAGAGAGAGTAATATTTATGCAGCTTAATGACTTCTCAAAAGAAGATTTGTTAGGAAAAAAATTTTTTGAGAATGAATGACTTTTCGAAATAAGAGTTTTATAAGAGAAAAATAATTTTTTTTTTTGGAAAAGAAGAGTTTAGAAAAGAATGACTCTTCGAAGAAAGAAGAGTTTTATGGAAGAAAAAGAGTTTGGGAAAAAACGATCAAATTTATGTTAAGCCAAACTAGGTGAATTGACTCAAAATAATTAAATTTAAAATTGTCTCTTACGTTATTATATATTAATATTATCTGTTGTATTTTTTTAACCCCCGATATGAATTACTAATTTCGCCACGGGCAATGACTCACCTCCTACTTAGCGGACAGCATGCTTTAATTCTCACCACCAGTCCTCTCCCCCTTAATGTAATTAATTCACAACGATTAAAAAAAAAACATATATGTGTATCGCAGAGCTTGAGTTTTTTTTTCTTTTCCTTTTTCCGGAAGAGTATAAAAGACTGAAATTAATATACTAAATCTGTAAATTGGTTATAATTCATTACAAGTGATAAAAGAGTAAAAGCATAATTCCTTCAAATGATTCGTAGTCAAAAGCTAGTTAACATCATAACTATTCTTCAAAAACATATTAAAGATAAGAGAAAAAAATTTGCATACCTAACCAATTTTTGGATACGAGTACCCGCACTCAAATCTGAACAGATCAAGTACTATCACTGAAAAATACACTAAAACAAAATAAATATTTTATATATTTAAAATTTTAAAAAACATATCCAAAAATTGAAGTATTAAAATCTTATTCTAACTCTATGAAAGAAATCACACTTATCAAATTAAAAGAGTCATATCATACTTATTAATTTAATTAAATTAAAGAGTCATACATATACTTCGTTCTACCCTCACTTAATTCACCTTTAAACCTGTAACACCCCCTTCCCGACTAGTGGAAAGGGAGGCTATGCACAAAAGAACTCTAAGTAAAATGTCAAAAGAAAAAGAAAGCTCTCTCTTCACACTTGCCCTTGAATCCCCTTGCAAACCTGTTGGGAAAAAAACACAGCATAAGCCAAATGCCCAGTACGGATAAAGAATACAGAAATAAGAACTGAAATTGAATAACGAAATCAACTGAACCAAGCTGAGATTAATAAAATCAACTGAACTGAATAACATAATCTTACTGAACTGAATTACTGAATTGAAACTGACCGACTGCACTGAACTGATTTACTGAACAACATAAAAGGCTGAATTGAATGGTTGTGTTTATTTCATACCGAGCTCAGAACAAAACAAAAATATATCTTGCCACATAGGCAAGTCAAAATACAGCAATATAGACAAAATAATGCCACACAGGCAAAATAATGCCACGCAGACAAATCACACATTGGACTGCAGATCCGAATGCATGCAAAATCGGAAGGTGTGTTCGGCACAACAATCACCAATCCACAGAACAAATAGCTAGGGTCGACCCATACGCCTCCCACAACAAAACACCAAATGGCCAACGCCCTCTTGAACACAAAAATGGAGACGCCGTGGACTGATCACACCGCTACGGAAAGTGTCATGCCTCAGTGCCAGAGGACATGTCTGTGGTACCCCCACAGGTGGTTATAGTTCAGGTATACCCTACGGTATAATCTAACAAAGATATCATGTCACAACGAATGCGACACAATACCAACAAAAGGGTTCTAAATGTACATGTCAATTGAAGAAATGTTCAAATACAAAGACCAAAGACATGTTAACATGTACATCTATACATGATCAGAATAAATTACTATACATGACCGAAAACGAAATTTGATATGCTCAACAAGTCCAAGGAGTACAAATACGAATTTCTGAATATCCAAAATCAAACGAATTATCAAATGACTTTAAAAAACAATAATCATATGAGATATTATCTGAATTCAAAATGAGAAGCAAAACGAACAAATTAATTTTCGAAAGAATATCGCTGAAGTACGAAATACATACAAATTATAATGGAAGGAAAGATATTCAATTTTAAGAATATAATCAAGGTATAGAAGATCAAACTTCTACTCCAGAGTATCAACAGAATATAATAAAACAAATATAAACGACGAGATATCACGAGATATATCGAATACAAAAATGATCAAAGGAACTGAGCACGAAATCCGTACCTGAATCAAACTATCATATGAATTTACGAAGCAATAACGAATTCAAACGATAAGCAAAATGGATAAACTAAAATTCATAAAAGTAATGCTGAAGAAGTACGGAATCCGTACCTGGAAAACGCAATGTAATACCCGAAATTATATTGCAAAACTGATTCGTTAAATTCCCTCCATCGGAACTAATTAAACAAAATAAATTAATAGTTAATTAATAGTTAATTAATTGATTAAACTTTACAAAATTTCTTTCTCTTAGGCGAATCTGAAATCCTTCTGTTATAAACAAACTTCTACCTAAAGTTATACATACATAAATATTCTAATCATGGTAACGTTTTAATAAATAATAGTATTCTTGTTGCTTTCGAAATACATATAAGTATATTCTCAAAATTATTCTTTCAATTTTATTATTATTATTATTATTATGTCAAAACTCTAAAGTTACAAAAATACTAATTTAATATTCCAAAATGCTAATTACTAACAAAGATATACTAAAATATATTAACTAGCAAACTAAATAACATACAAAAATTAAAACTACAAAATTAAAACTAATACAGAAAATTAAATAATTACACAAAGAAAAAAAAAAGACATACCCGAAATTATGAGGTTCGCAGTCCGCCCACGTCCTCGACACCAAAAAAATATTTTAACTAAGGAGGTCCTTACTAAAAAGGTCCTCACACAAAAAGGTTTCCTCGCATTGGGAAAAACCTTAATATTTGGATATTAAAATGGGAAGGGGGTAAGCTCATATTTATAACTAAGAAAAGGAAATATAACTTTAAAAGTTATCGATGTGGGACTTTTAAGAAAAAGAGGGCCGGGTATTACAGAACCCATCTCTGAAAGCCTCTAAAATAATAAAAGTTCAGCACCAGATCATATCGACAATGTCCTAAAATTAAGGAATCAAGTTCCTTAACTAGAACTACGTAATTAGATAAATATGTTTTATAATTGGATGCATGGTATGGTTGTTGTCCCATGCTTCAAAGGGGCGAATATTATTTGCTTAATCACTACAACCTATTCTTAAGGGGTTTTTAATAGGGCAGC
Source organism: Hedera helix (assembly GCA_947179155.2). NCBI lineage: Eukaryota > Viridiplantae > Streptophyta > Magnoliopsida > Apiales > Araliaceae > Hedera > Hedera helix. Next base: position 8,172,159 of record OX359269.1, read on the forward strand.
AACTTTAATGATGGAGTGAAATCTCATTGAATAAAGGTCAGTCAAGTGCTAATTCTCTGATTTTTTATTTTTTAGATTTAGTATTTAATGATTATGACAATTGTGGAATGAATATTTTCGAGAAAATGTGAATTACATTTATATATAAAGTACTGTAGGTCTTAAATTATTCATTCACAATTCACACAACTTGTGTGTGTGTGTGTGTGCGCGTCTCTCTCTCTCTCTCTCCCTCTCTCCCTCCCTCTCTCTCTCTCTCTCTCTCTCTCTCTCTCTCTCTCTCTCTCTATATATATATATATATATATATATATATATATATATATATATATATATATATATATATATATATATATATATATATATTCTATCTGTTTCAAAATATAAGACTATCATTAATTTTTGAAAATTATTTAAAATATCTTTAATTTCAAAATTAACATAGAATCTTTTAATTTTAACAAATACAATAATTAATATTGTAAATTATATATTCACACTAAAAAAAACTATTAAGTATAAGATTTTTGTTTTGTAATTTTTTCCAAGTTTTATTAAATTTAAATATATCTCAAATTAATTTTTAAAGATCAATAATAACCTCATAATTTGGACGGATGAAGCATTTTTTTCTTTCCAGTGAAAGAGTACAAGTTTATGTGTTCTTCACACTACTACAAAAAAGTAAAAAGATAACACTTAAAAAACGTTGTAATTTTCTTTCAGAAACGTCGAGGTTAAGGGTGTCATCTATTTGACCCATTTTATACAACGTTTTTAAAACGTTGTAGTTGGCTCATAATACAACGTTTTTTACTTAAAAATGTTGTAGATTGTCTTTAAATAAATGTTAAGATGCTTGAAAACGTTGTAGATGGTATCATTCCACAACCTTTAGACTAATTTATACAAAGTTTATAAGATGTCATCTATTGTAGTACGTTTAGATAACGTTTTTAAAATGTTGTAGTGTAACATAAAAATGTTGTAATATATATTTGTTAATACATTACACAACGTTTAGGTTCATTTATACAACGTTTTAAAGGTGTCTTCTATTTAGCACATTACACAGTAGTGGTGCACCTGCAATGTTGTACTTGTAGAACTGCTAATATTAATGCAATGATATATAGTTAAAAAAACTCTAAATTCTCATTTAAAGCCAAAATGTATCAACCATTCTCAATTTCAAAATACATCCAATAATACCATTCGTTTATAGTTTCAAATTATTACATCCACAAAATATACCAACTATCCACAAAATATATCAAATTAACTGTCGCGCACTACTACCTAATCATGTGCAAAAAAGTCTTCTCCCAAAATACATTAATCTAAATTAACATGTACATCCACCATTAACTCCCAAAATAAATATCTAAACCTGTACGGACAGACGATTCAGAACCTAAACTGATACAGATGCTTTCCATCTTTGAGTTGATTCAGCCATTCTGCACCAAGTTACAGACACATTATCCTGTTCATTCCAAGTAATGAAATCAGTTCAATCTATATGCCTAAGTACGAACTACAGATTATGGATTTATTTCTATCCATCAAACATGGCAATACAAGAATAGTGAGTTATATAACACATGGTAAAAATGAACTGAATTCGAATTTATTGAACTAACCTCTTCCAACAGCGATTTCTTTCTGAATATGATTCTCATTTGTTCCTATCAAATCCTCTTCCAATTGCTTAATGAAAGTCTTGACCTTCTGCTATTGGTTTTATCTTCTCTTCTCCTTCAATATCCTCAATATCCTCTGTATGAACATAAATGATTGATTTCCATTAGACAATAAAAGAGTTTTAATTGGTCAGATAAAAATAAGAGATTACTAGCCTTTTTCATCCGAGTTCTGTTTTTCGACATGATAATCCCCAACTTTAATTTATCTACAACAAGTATTTTGTCTGGGTTGATTTTAACCATGTCTTAAGAATCTTCCATTTACTCTGCAAGTTTAAAAGGATAAATTTGATCAAAGTCTAATCATGTAGCCATTCTTAGCTACTGATTTGCTAATCAATGCAACAATCGCAAAATTTACTCCTCCGCAGAACATATTTTCCCAAGATCTTCCGTCACGGGGAACTCTCCGTAAGGGACAACCTGAAAGAGCCATTGGGAATGGAGTGTATGAGCATATAATATCATATACTATGACTTATGTGTGTTGATATATAATTTCTACACATTACTTGATCATTGCTTGAACTGGCAACAGCAGGAGTTTTAATCTTTTTAATGCTGCACGTTTGGCTTGCCACTTCCTTTTCAAGATATTCATCATTGAAATTTTGATCTGTCACCTCTGCAAAGGCCAAAATAAGTGGGAACTATTCAGTACTTGAAAAATGAAATTAGATATATATGCTCGCTAACAATTTATCATCTGTACATCCTAAACGGTTATATCCAATAAGTAGAAACAAATTGGAATCTTCTTTTAAACTAGTGATGACTATGAACAACTATGTCACATTGCCCACACCTGGGCCCAAACTACAGTCTTCAAATAGTGTATAAAAATTTAGGATGCAAGGCAAAGGTCCCTGCATCTGCAAACTACTCATAGTTCACCACACAAGGTCCCTGCATCTGCAAACTACTCTTAGTTCACTATGCAGGTTGGGAATTGAATTGAGACCAGAAATACTTGAACCTAAACTTGAGTGATTAAGACCCCTTATCACCACACAGAATTGTTTTTTAAGCATCAAGAGGGTCGATGAAAGAAAAGACAAAACAGTTTAGGAAGATTAGGCCCGAGTGAGTTGTGGAGAAAATTGCTAGAGGTATATAATATTTTAAACTTTTAAGAAGAAGAAGAAGAAGCAGGTTGCTGAATGCAGATACATGAAAAATTTGCAAGTAATTGTACCCGTCTTTTACCCTACAGGTGAAGCAAAGTGACTAGGAGAAGGCACTGAGATGAAGTCCATAGCAACCATTAGCACTCTCGTCTACCAAGAAAAAATGATGGCCACTAGAAGACACAAAACCTCGCCAATCCTGGTTTGTTAGGAAGGAATAAGGAGGAGAAGGAAGATGAGAAAGCGATGCATTAGACAGGGCAAATCCTTCAAAGATAGATTGTTGACCCTTGAATATGTTCTGGAACCGTACTAATTGTACCATCGCCGTTATGAGAGAGGCGATTAACACAATTAGCAGTGCGATCCACTTCTGGCTTGTTAGGATTGATGAACGGCTCCCGACCCCTAATTGTCATAAAGGCACTGCAATTAACACTGTTGACTTCTGGCTTGTGAAAGGAAATGAAGAGTTTTCGTCCAGGAGAACTAGATCTGGGGTTTTCATCTCTTCCATCTTCTTCAGAGTATTCCGATATGAGTCGCCTCTTCTAACAGAACAGCCTCCAACACACAACTTTTTGTGCGCTTCATATTGTGTTCACACTAGGCTTCCATCGAAAAGGACTTTTTTTTTTTTGTGCGCTTCATATTGTGTTCATAAGATCGGAAAAGAAGAGCAGAAGAAATGCAGGGAAGAAGGAGTGCGGCGGCTAGCTAGGGTAAGGGTAAGGGTAAGGGTAAGAGAGAAGGGGGAGTAACAAGTTTAGTGAGAGAAAACCTATAAAATTTGTTTTCAGAGTTTTCAGAGAGAACAACTTTTTGTGCGCTTCATATTATGTTCAGAGTATTCCGTGTTTTAATTTTAAGTTTTCACTTCCGCGCTATTTTTTTTAAGCTCCGTGTTTTTTAAATAGATAACATTTTCTTAAAAAAACGTTATAAATTTCAAACCAAATATTGCCCTTTATAAATACACAACGTTTTTGCATATGTATCTATAACGTTTTTTGAAAAAACGTTATAAAAGAAAACACCACAACGTTTTTTACAAAAACGTTATTGTTTAAGTGTTATCTTTTTACTATTTTGTAGTAGTGTCACTTTTATATATTCCGATGGTTTATATACATCTTTCCCCCTTTTCATTGTTTATTGTATTTTCTTTGTTTAACTTAATCGATAGCATAAATTTTGACATCTGAAAGTCTATTTAAGATATTTTTTTAATTCAAGATTTGTAAGGAATTCATTTAATTTTAGATAAAATAATTATGAAAAATGGTAAACAAAATAATTATTACTAACTTTAAGATTTATTATTTTAAAAGTTTAATGAATCATATTAATCTTGAATTTAAAATTATGTCAAATTAAAATTTAAAAGTATTAATATTACTCTTATATTTAAAAATGAAAGGAGTATGCATGTTGCATGCGCCTTTAAATTGTGGGTATCTATTGGGTAAATAGAGTGGGATAACTATTAACAGGTGAACCTCGTTACATTTATATAAAATTACTTTTTATAATAATTATATAAATAAAATCATATTTAAAATACGGCTAACCATTTATTCAAAAATAGATTCAAGGTAACTACAAAAAAATAAATCTTATTTTCTTAGTAATTAAAAGATAGCCCCTGCCTTGTAGGGTGAGCTTGCTAGTAGTGGTGCACAAATGGTCCGTGGCCCGACCTTAGTCCGATCTGATCAAAGTCTAGCCTAGTCAAAGTCCGATCTGGTCAATCCCTGGTCTGACTTGGTCCGGTCTGGCAGTCACAAACAGACTGCATTTTTTTGGCTTAGATCCGGTCTGGCCTAGCCTGCCAATAAGCCCGTTCTGGCCTGAAGTCCGACTTGGCCTGAAGCCCGGCCTGACCTGAGGCCCGGCCTGGTTCACCTAAAGCCTAGCCCAGCTTGTCAATTTTCTTTCTTTACTACTTCAATTCTCTTACTACAGACGAAAACTTTATCTTTGTAACAACTTATTTAATAAACCAAATAAAATTGACGTATTTCAATACGTTTATTCATACATGTTTGTTTATATACGAATGAAGAAATTCATAAAATCTCATTGAATATAGGTCAGTCAAATGCTAATTCTCTGATATTTTATTTTTTAGATTTAGTATTTAATGATTATGACAATTGTGGAATGAATATTTTCGAGAAAATGTGAATTACATTGATATATAAAGTACGGTAGGTATTAAATTATTCATTCACAATTCACACAACGCGTCTCTCTCTCTCTCTCTCTCTCTCTCTCTCTATATATATATATATATATATATATATATATATATATATATATATTCTATTTGTTTCAAAATATAAGATTATCATTAATTTTTAAAAATTATTTAAAATATCTTTAATTTCAAAATTAACATAGAATCTTTTAATTTTAGTAAATACAATAATTAATATTGCAAATTATATATTCACATTAAAAAAACTATTAAGTATAAGATTTTTGTTTCGTAATTTTTGCCAAGTTTCATTAAATTTAAATATGTCTTAAATTAATTTTGTAAAAATCAATAATAACCTCATAATTTGGACGGATGAAACATTTTTTTTCTTTCCAGTGAAAGAGTACAAGTTTATATGTTTTTTATTTTTATATATTCTGATGGTTTATATACATCTTTCCCCCTTTTCATTGTTTATTGTATTTTCTTTGTTTAACTAAATCGATAGAATAAATTTTGACGTCTGAAAGTCTATTTGAGATATTTTTTAAATTCAATATTATTAAAGAATTCATTTAATTTTAGATAAAATAATTATGAAAAATGGTAAACAAGATAATTATTACTAACTTTAATATTTATTATTTTAAAAGTTTAATGAATCATATCAATCTTGAATTTAAAATTATGTCAAATTAAAATTTAAAAGTATTAATATTACTCTTATATTTCAAAATGAAAGGAGTATGTATGTTGCATGCGCCTTTAAATTGTGGGTATCTATAGAGTAAATAGAGTGAGATAACTATTAACAGGTGAACCTCGTTACATTTATATAAAATTACTTTTTATAATAATTATATAAATAAAATCATATTTAATATACGGCTAACCATTTATTCAAAAATAGATTCAAGTTAACTACGAAAAAATAAATCTCATTTTCTTAGTAATTAAAAGATACCCCCTGCTTGCTAGTGTACATTAGTACAAGTAGCTTATGACATTGGACAAATCTCCAGTAGGTTAGAAGATAAACAAAAATCTATTAAAAAACACATGAAATCGACAATATGAGGTTTTTATTATTATTAATTTTTTAAAGTAGTGGACAAAAAATCAATTCTTAGTTATTGTTAAAGTTAAAATATTATCTTAGATAATAAACAATTCTATAAATAGAAAAATAGTTTATTTCGGATCAGCAATTATACATTCGATACATTTGACTTTAAGACTTCTTGTAGCGTGAAAAATTACTATTTCTTTATTAAATTATTTCAAGATAACTTTCGATAGCACAGATTATCACTACTTCCAATCTTAAAGAGAGTAAATTACAAACGATGCTAATTCTACCTTTTAAATAGCCTGGCGAATCCTATAGAAACTAAGCCCAAGACTAAGACAATTGCTCTTAAGCAATGTGTCGACTAGATTATTTATCTGATGCTCATTTTTGGTATTGGTTATGGGTGCATTGTGATTATTAAAAAAATCGACTTTGAATTACCAAACTATTGTAGTACAAATTAGTTATATTTAAAGATAACAGAAAAGAGGATTCACTAAGTTAGGATCACTAGTTAATACTCTATTAATTTCAAATTATAAGATCAATATCGACTTTTTAAAAATTATTAAAATTGCTGCCCGTTTACATTCATGCTCTCGTTGGCAAGCTTAATCCTTGTTATGAGAATCAAAATCTGCACAATTGTAAATTAATAATTTATATTAGGAAATTAATGTATCCTATGGTTCAAAAAGACGATCCTCTAATTAATTAATGAACACTGCTTAAACTAAATTCCAAAAAATTATATGTTAATGATTTTTATAATTTCCTTTGTCCAATAATTAGTATATATATGATCATTTTATTATCAAAAACTGGACATCTGAGACTGAAAAATCCGCCTTAATTGTGGCTGAATCCGTCTCAAAATTGATTTCCAGGTTTTGCGCTGGACACTCAATTGAAGCGTGTTGGCAATTAAAAAATTTGATCAAGAAAATGGTTCAGAATGACGAACCGGTACAATATGTGGCAGGTAGGGAGGTGTCACTGCTAGATCAGACATAAGAGACAGGTTGGGATGTTTGCCAAGGGGTTCAGCCACGTCAGGTAATTGATTAATCATAGGAGGCATCGGGTTCTGAAGCGAATTTGGCAATTGGGGGGCAACAGTTACCTTTGTCTTGGGCTTTTGGTATGGAGGGTTCATCGACTATGGGTTTTGGTAAGTTCAAAATTATTTCAACAGGTTCAGAGTTTAGCAAGCGATCTAATTTCGGTTTAGAACAACTAGTAGTGAAGCTATGTATTCAACATTGAAAGGTTTATTGTCGCTCATTCTCAGTCAAATGGACATCGGGAACCTGTTACCTTCAGGATATGGAAGGTTCAGAATTGAAGAACACATAATATATAGGCAATGAGGAGTTATACGGAGTAAAGGTTGGAGAAAGGTTTCTTCATCTGCAAGGGAGGCAAGTGCGTTGAATAGCTCCATTAGAAGGTCGACTTCGGGATCAGTTGAATAAATATGGATGATGGAGGCTTAGGGTTGAAAGGTTTTAACTCGGGTTCAACAGTAAATGGCTGAGGGTCAAGATGTATTGGAGATGGTGGAGTCGGTTCAACTTAGGGTTTGGCTGGTTCAGGAGGATGAGTTATTTGTTTTGGGGTTTGGTTAAAGTCGGTTGATTTAATGGAACAGGATCAGGTTATGTTTAAGAAGCGACTTTTACAAGCTTTCATCGTTTGATTTTTCGAAGTTTGTGTTTTTCAGCCTTAGACTTTTCGAAGGCATCTCTCTTATTAGTATTTTGGAGATCGGCGGATTCGGGAGTGTTAGAGGTTCTTATGTTTTGGAGTTTAGCGGGTTAAAGAGTGCTGGAGGTTCGGCAATGTTGGTGGATGTGTTTGTTTGGATTTATGGAATAGTTTGGGAGGGTTCGGTGCCCTCAACAGTATTAAAGCAAGGTTAGGCAACTTCGGCAGTTATACTTTGCAAACATGGCAGTTAAGGGATACACTTGTGTTTTTGATTTATCCAGTTAACATTATATTTTTGTTATTACTCTCCTATTATAAATTCTTTATAACAAGAGAGTGGAAAAAATGTTGGAATATAATTAATTGCGACACCGAATTTGGTTTGGGCCCATAATTATGCATGGACTAGAGCAAGGATTGGCCTATTTTTTACACACCATAATGGGCCCAGTATTAGGGCAGGCCCATTCAAGTGTCCTTTGGTGGCTTGGCAAATTAGGAGGGTTAAAATTCATGTGGACTTAGTATTCCAAATTAGATTATGATTCCAAATCGGTCTTAGGGGAGATAAGGATTGACTGGTCGACATCATAATCATAATTTAGTTTTAATCATGGCTTCCAAATCCTAATTGGCTTCGGATGAGTGATAGCAAATCAGTTGAGAAAAGTATAAATACAGTCATAAGTAGGGAATTACGGTACACATTACTCTTATATTAAATATCAGTTTTATTCTACTTGTTTACGTTTTCCATTGTTTATGTTTTTTGGTCTGTACTTGTTCTCACGCCGGAGCTATCTCCCGATGGCCTAAGCCGTCAAGCTTCTTGTGTAATATTTCTGTATGCAGATTGGCTCGTTGTTTGGTGGTTTTTGTAGGCGTACAAAATCAAGCGTTAATGAATAGTAACCATAATTTTGTTGGGTCTTTCCAAGAACATAATGAATCAAAATATGTTCAAGAAAAGAATGTTAGGGATTGGGATAATTTATTATAAGAAGTTGGCAATAGTCTTCGTAAATGATGAAATTTATTGGGAAGAACATATAATTCAAAATGAGAAGACAGAGAGTATTCATAATGTAGCACAATGCTCTTGTGATAAGTGCAAGGAGTTTAGCAAAAAATAAATAAATGAGAAAAGAGAAGATATGAGGTTAGAATGGAGGCTTTAAGTTGACAAGGAAAAGTGATAAGAAAAAAAAAACATAAATAAAGAAGGAAAATTTAAAGTAAGAAAGAGCTAATTTAAAATTTTTACAAAGGGACTTGGTTGCAACTGAAGGAAATGAAAACATCGGAAAAAAAAGCTACAACTATGGTAATGGAAATAGGAATTAAGGTTAATAATTTAGAAGATGAGGCTAGGCTAAGGGGTAAGTTTAAAACTTTTATTCAAGATTTGGATACTCCAACAAAGGATTGAGATAAGGGTCTTTGCATTCCAATTTTTAGCTTACAGTTCTAGGGTTTGGTAAGTATGGTTTTTGAAGGATGGTTAAAGTTTTGGAGACTTGGTGCAGCTTACTGAGTTGATAAGTAGAAGAAAGATTTTTTCTAGAGGTAATCAGTAGTTTAATTGCAATAGAGGATTGAATTGATATATAAATTGGAATCCAATTTAATGATATTTTATTTGGTGATTCTTTGGATTAATTGAAACATTCTATAGTGAACATTAACTCGTATCTTGTAAAATTGACAAAAGTGTATGATAGTATTTATAAAATAAATTTATCTAGTCTACATAATAGAGTAGAATAAACTTTCAAAATAATTTTGAAGGAATAATATAACATTTTGAAACAATCTTCTAGATGAACATTTTCAAAATAAATCTTCTAAAGAAAGAGTCATCTAAAAGAATGTTGTAAATACTATATAATGTGTGTGTGCATTTATGTAACTATACTTTAGAGAAAAAACTCACCTTAGCAATCTTTACACTCATACTAATGTTACCAACATTCAAAGTATCCTAAACATACTCTAAGAAGTGTTCATACTAAGTAATATTTAGGAAGGGGGCGGGGGGGGGGGGGTATAGTAAGAAAGTTCTGCTCACTCCTTATGCTAAAACTCCCCTTTTATAGTCAAAACTTAACCAACATCTATCACACATATTAACCTTTCACTTTACAAGTGTCAAATTTTTATAGTAAGCTTAAAAATCTACTTTATATCAACTTTAACACAATTTTTTTTTCCTAAGTTCTTTACCATAATTTTCACATTTCAAGATTATCTTTAATATACCACTCATTATTTTACCATAATTTTCACATTTCAAGATTACTTTTAATCTATCACACTTAATTTTAGCCCAACTTTTACATTTCAAGATTACATTTTCCTGTACAATTCATAATTATTATTATATTTGTCCATCTTCTACATTATTTTTTTCATAGATTAATTTAATAGATATTTATGTATACAATGCACTTTACCTAATATATTAATAAGTATGTCTAACTTTTCAGTACCCATGACTTTTAAATATGTAACTTACTATTATTACCCTTGCTACTGTGACAATTATTGGTTTAATACAATGAAATATTGTATTGACCCCGTGTTACTGTTCCTTTATTGTCAGGTATTTTAACAGTTAAAGATAATAGTTTTGCCGACAATTTTTGTTAACAGTTATTTTTTCGTTTTATGTTTCCTACAATTATTATGTTGTGAGATTCACCAGTGATTAATTGTTACGGCGACGTCATACGATACCGAATATTCTTTGACGTTTCCTTTGATATTTTTTTATTTTTTTTTATAATTTGCGTATATCATCTTTAACGTTAACATTTTATCGATTTAACACTTTACTGTTTAGAATAATATATATAAAAAAAAATAAGTTTTATTGATAGAGAATTGGGGTTATATATATATATAACCTTACTAAGTAATCTTAGTCTGGCATGATATATATATATATATATATATATATATATATATATATATCCTTACTAAGTAATCTTAGCCTGGCATGACTAAGGTAAGCCTTAGATTACTTTTTCAATATATATAGTCTAGGGATTCAATTCTTTAATTAATATATCAAGATAAAATTCAACATATTTTTGAAACAACAATTATTCCAATATTAATTGTGTCGCTATCAATTAGAAGAATAGCAAACTAACCCTCTAAATAGCCACCTAATTCTACTTATATGTATAGGGTAATGATCCATAGTATGTATTTACTATGGATCCATTTATACCATTGCAAATGAGAAGGAATGATCATGATTAATAGTAGACGGTAAAAAATAAATACCATCCGTTACTAATAGTAGCGAATGCTAATTAGAATAAGGGTTTGACTCTATTAACCAGAATTTAGAATTTATTAACTAGGGTTTATAAACTAAGATTTAAAATTTATTAACTAGAGTTAAGGGTTTATTAATCAGGGTTTGGATAGCTTTTAATAATATTAACATATGTATGTCTAGTCGAAACAAATAGTGTAGACCAATTTTTTAAACAGTTCATGAAAATGGAGAACTTTAAATATGTCACAGTTCAACAATAGAATAAGAATTCAAATGCACAAAGTGCGAATATCAATAATTATCATTAAGGTGGAGTAATTAACAATAATTTAAACCACTGACATGATTGAAAATAATAACTCAAGTTTGAGTTAGAAAACTTGCATAATGAAATGAATTTAGAGTTTAGAAACTTGCCTCGATTGTTGACTACAACTTACACAAGTTAAATTACTTTATTTGAAATATCTAATATTAAATAGATTTATCTTTCAATTAGTAACACACATAGGGATTCATACATCATTATCAAATAGATTATCACTTAAGCACATAATTTTCTATTTAATTACACATAACTTACATGATAATATTATCTCCCTTGGATAATATTTTAATTACCAACCAATATTATTAAAAAACTCATAATATCAATTTAACTACCAAAGTTATTAATTATTTAACAACATCCTAATTGATTACTAATATTCTTAATCCTTTAATAATATATTTTTAATTATTATTATTAACTATTTAATAATAATTTAATCATTTATTATTATTATTAATCATTTAATAATAATTTAATCATGTATTATTATTATTAATCATTTAATAATAATTTAATCATTTATTATTTTTATTATTAATTATTTAATAATAATTAATCATTTACTATTATTATTAATCATTTAATAATAATTTAATCATTTGCTATTATTATTAATTATTTAATAATAATTTAACTAATATTATTATTTAATAATATTTTAATCACTTAGTAATATTTAAAAACTTAAACAATTAAAAGTAATTTGTTTAATCATTTTATTAACTTCTTTATTCCTTTACATTATTTATTATTTAGCATTTAAATAATAAATAAATAATTTAATTATTTTTTTTACTTTATTTATTATTTAATATTAGTTAAATAATAAATAATTACCTTTATGTATTATTTAATTAAAATTAAATAATACATATTTATTTATGTTATTATTTTCTTTTTCTCTTAAGTCAAGTGTAATTATCAAAAATACCTACTTGACTTATTATTTTTATAACTCTTGGATATATTTAGTATATATTTACAAAATAATTTTATTTTAATTTTTCAACTTCATTTAGTATTTTTAAACTGTTTATTTTTGTTCAAAATTTGCCGTAATTATTAAAAATAGAGTTTTTATTAGAAAATTCTGATATTCACATTGTAGCTTCCTGTCATCATATACTACTCCTAGTTAAAATTTTATAATTTTCTGAATTACACGTTTCAATAGAAAATCGTCAAATCTTAACTCACTCATCCGATGTTGGATTGAGCTCATTTTTGAACAGTGGCTTATTTATACCATATAATATCATGCATAAAAAGTCCGAAAATTTTAAAGCAAGCTAAGTGGCCAAAATAGACCTTACAAAAATCTGGACAGTAGGTTTTCTAGGTTTTTCCGGTAAGAGCTATTTTGCCAGAAAAATCACTATAAACAGCTCGTTTAATATTTTTCAGTCGTTCCACTTGAAAAAGTTTTGTATCTTATAGATCTACCACCTAGAGTTGACAGATTTTGAAAACGAGTTTTGGAACGTGAACAGTAACTACGGAAAGCCGACTGTTCATATTTGAGTTTTTCGGCTAAAATTGATTTCATGCTTTGATCAACTTTTGTATCATAAAAACATACAAATACCCATGTTAAACCTATTAAACCATAAATTTACTAGTCTAGCATGGATTTAAGCATAGAGGATTTTGAAAATGGTTTTTTGTCATTAAAATATATTTTTGACCATAAAAAATATTTCAAACATACATAAATACATACATTAAAGGAAAGCTAGGTTTTAAAGCACTGTTAACCTTTTAGTTACTTTTTTTTCTTCTTACTAGAAATAAAACTAAGGCTAGATGATTCACCTTGATATCCTCCTTGAACTCCAACTCTCAAGAATTCTATGAGCTCTCTAAAAATTATCTTTATCTAACTTTTTCTCTTTTCTTTTCTTTACTTTTGAGAGCTTCTCTCTCTATAAACTACTAGCTCTATAAAAATGTAACTATTCTATTGTTGGTCAAAAATGTTTGTATAATTATATTAGACTCATCTTTTAATATCTAGATACATAACTCCTATACGTATAGATTATCTCTAATTCTATTTAAACACATCTTTATCTTATCTAGCTTTTGAGATTTTGTACTTTCCAACCAATGAAATAGCTCCATTTAAAATTGCATGGGACCCCCTATTATCTCCAACATCACTCCTCTATTATCTCCCATTTTAACTTTATTTTTAATGTCAAATTGATAGCATTATTAACCAAAGTTTGATTTTTACTAAATGTACCAAGTGGACTAATGTTTGGGCCATTAGTTTATTTCTATTGGGCTATAATTACCAATTTTTTGGACTACTAGTATGCCTTGAAAAATAATTCAAGCATTGAGCTAGTCTAATTAATTATATGATCACACATTAAGTATCCACAAGTCCAATACACAATTAATTGATTGGGCTTGTTTAAGTAACTCATTAGGCTAGTCCATTAAAATTTAATTATATGTTTGGACTATTAAATAAATTCACATAATTGATATATTGGGCTCATATAATAATCATCTCAATTAAATCACATAATCTAATTAGACTTGCTAATTACAAAGTTAATTGAATTATTTCCATATCAATTTATTAATATTAAATTCCCTTAGGTTAGTCTATTAATTAAATAAATCATTAATAAGACTTTCCTTTAATTAATTTCAATACATAGTCACATAATCAATTATTCACATAATGATTTAAATTAATTAACACATAATTCACTTCATCAAAAAATAAATTCTAAATTTTTAGTTATAATGTTATTTAATATTCGTGGTCATTACAGTTTAGAGTTTATTAACTATGATTTAGGGTTTATTAATTAGGGTTTAGAGTTTAGTTTCTAAGGTTTATGGTTTAGTTTTTAGTGTTTAGTTTCTAATCTAATATTTAGGGTTTGACTTTCTAATGGACGTCCGCAACTATTATTAGCGGATGTCTATTCTTCAGCTGCTAATCTTGGTCGTTGCTTCTTTTTTTGTATGATATAAATGATGTTTACTCATTTTTGATCTATAACAAATACTTGTTATAGATCATGCCCCACATATATATATATGGTTGTCTCAACATGCATGCAGAATAACTAAGAAAGAGACGAGACATATGGTCCCAAAAGAATACTTATATTGAATAAATAAACATATTTGATAATTATATGTATGAAACATCTATACAAATGTATTTTTTTTCATTTTAACTATTTGAACTCTTTTGAATGGACTTTAAAACATGTAATGATAAATTTCATTTTATTAGCTAAAATATATTATTATTATGTAAATATAATAATGTAAAAAGTACATCAAAAGATCAAAGTGAAATGATATTATTTTGTGAAACAAAGCGAATATATTTTAAACAAAAATGTCAATTAAAAATAACATATTTTATGACTAAAATCTCAAATTATAAGTTTGGTAGAATCAAAAATAAAAATTCTTTTTCTTGTTAGAGATATTAATAAATAAAAGACACAATTTCTTTTCCTAATAAGTTGAGTTTCCTTGTGAATATGTTACAAATTTGAATAATATTTAATTGTTATAAATTTAGATAGTAGTTATACTAAATTTGGTAGACAATGAAAAAGTTGAACAAAAAAATTTTAAAATCAAGTTTGTGCTTTTAATTATATAGTTAATTTAAAATTGATTTGATTTAATCAACTTTTGAGAATAATAAATTTGATTTAATCAACTTTGGAAAATAATATATTTTTTCATTAGTAGTATTATTTAAATAATTTATCATTTTCATAATTGTATAGTCTAAAGTTAAATTAGTTTATACTAAAAAATATTTTAAATTTACTTCAGAAAATCAATATCGATCTTAAAGTTTGGAATGAAGGGAGTACTATTTATTTATAAGGAAAGAAAAATATTTGTAATATGTTTGCAATTATCAACCATTTAATTGGTTACAGAATGCAATTGTTTTATTATTCATTAGGTGTGTGGGTGTGGAGAAATATATATGTGCACAAGCCAGCACGAAAAATACGTGAATAAACTATGATAATATGGATTGTATGAATTATACACTCGAATTTTAAATTTTATTTTATTTTAATTGTTTTTGAAAGACTCTTTAGATTAATAAAACTGTCTCATTAGTTTTGACATTTTTAATTAGTTAGGGAGTATATAGTACCACACAGATGGACAATCGGGAGTCATTCGCCTTCACCAAATAAGAAAAATGTCTCTGTAGCGTGACATCCTTTAAGAGAGCAAAAATAATACACGACTTCCCTTTTGATTACAAATTCGGTGCCTGTTAATGATTGCCCACATCCACAAACGTGTGCAACTGCTTAAATGCACACGTTTAAAATATTCGAAGTCCAAATAGTAAAAGTATTATTATTATTATTACTATTATTATTATTATTATTATTATTATTATTAATGTGCAAATGAATTGACGGGGTACTTTAGTACTTATGCCAAGTATTGTGATATTGTGATTTTTAGAAGAAGCTAGGTTGAGATTTGTGTTATCATCCATTTATAATAGTGTTGGTAAACAGTTGGGCTCAAATAGGGTAAATATTATTTTTTGAAAATATAAAAAATAAATTATTAAAAGTTCTTAATAAAATTAAAATAAAATTGAAAATCACAATAAAAAAGTTTTTAAAATGATAAAAAATTTAAAATAATCAATAAATAAATAAATACAAAAAAAAATTAATTTCATATTTTTAATTTTTTTTATTTAAATTTTTTTATTTAAATTTTTCATGCTCATTTAAATTTAATTTGTATTTTTAAAATTTTATTATTTTGTTTTAAATTTTTTGTTGTAATTTCCAAGTTATTTTAATTTTATTTGATTTAAAAATTTATTATTTTGTTTTGAATTTTATATTATAATTTTTAAAGTTTATTATTTTTTTATTTTGGATTTTTTTTTCTATCATTTTTAATTTTTTTATTTTCAATTTTATTAAGTCTTTTTAATAATTTAGTTTTAAACTTATTTTATATTTTCAAAAAATTAATTTCTATTTTTAAAATTTGATATTGTCATTTTTCAAGTTCATTTTAATTTAATTTGTATTTTTTATTATTTTTTTGTTGTATTTTTCAAGTTTATTTTAATTTTATTTGTTTTAAAAAAAATTATTTTGTTTTAATTTTATATTATTAATTTTCAATTTTATTTGGATTTTTTCAAGATTATTTTAATTTTATTAGTATTTTAAAAAATTAATTTTATTTTTATTTTATATTTAAAAAAAAATCATGTCATTTTGGGTCATTTTTTTGGTTTTAAAAAAAAAACTACTTAGGAAAAAAGTGAAGTTCC
Organism: Hedera helix; assembly: GCA_947179155.2. Lineage (NCBI taxonomy): Eukaryota > Viridiplantae > Streptophyta > Magnoliopsida > Apiales > Araliaceae > Hedera > Hedera helix. Next base: position 8,188,917 of record OX359269.1, read on the forward strand.
ATCAATCTAATTTGACGAAATGGCCAAATTGCTTTTTTTTTTTAATTAATTTAATGTGATTATTTGTAAAATTAAAAATTCAGTAATGTATTACCAATTTCAGTAGATAAATCATATTTTTTGCCGGATAAAACTCTCTCTTTAGTTTAGATATTTTTAATTAGTTAGGGAGTATATCGTACTCCATACAGATGGATAATCGGGAGTCATTCGCCTTCACCAAATAAGAAAAATGTCTCTGTAGCGTGACATCCTTTAAGAGAGCAGAAATCTCAACTGATCCATCGCCTGTAGCTGTACAAAAATAATTCACGACTTCCCTTTTGATTACAAATTCGGTGCCTGTTAATGATTGATAACATCCACAAACGTTTAATTATCGCTTCATATATTTAAATGTGCAAATGAATTGATGGGGTACTTATGCCAAGTATTGTGATATTGTGATTTTTAGAAGAAGCTAGGTTGAGATTTGTGTTATCATCCATTTATAATAGTGTTGGTAAATAGTTGGGCTCAAATAGGGTAAATATTATTTTTTGAAAATATAAAAAATAAATTATTAAATGTTCTTGATAAAATTAAAATAAAATTGAAAATTACAATAAAAAAGTTTTTAAAATGATAACTTTTTTAAAATAATAAATAAATAAATAAATACAAAAAAAATTAATTTCATATTTTTTTAAAAAAATATTATTTTATTTAAATTATTTGTATTGTAATTTTTCATGTTCATTTAAATTTAATTTGTATATTTAAAATTTTATTATTTTGTTTTAAATTTTTTGTTGTAATTTCCAAGTTATTTTAATTTTATTTGATTTAAAAATTTATTATTTTGTTTTGAATTTTATATTATAATTTTTCAAGTTTATTTTTATTTTATTTTATTTTGGATTTTTTATTTTTATTTTATTTATTTTTTTAAAAAAATTATCATTTAATTTTATTTATTTTCAATTTTTTAAGTCTTTTTAATAATTTAGTTTTTAAACTTATTTTATTTTTTCAAAAAATTAATTTATATTTTAAAAATTTGTTATTGTCATTTTTCAAGTTCATTTTAATTTAATTTGTACTTTTTATTATTTTTTTGTTGTATTTTTCAAGTTTATTTTAATTTTATTTGTTTTAAAAAAAATTATTTTGTTTTTAATTTTATTTTATTAATTTTCAATTTTATTTGGATTTTTTCAAGATTATTTTAATTTTATTTGTATTTTAAAAAAATAATTTTAATTTTATTTTATATTTTAAAAAAAAATTCATGTCATTTTGGGTCATTTTTTACTTAGGAAAAAAGTGAAGTTCCATCCATCTAATTTGACGGATTGACCAAATTATTTTCTTTTAATTAATTTAATGTGATAATTTGTAAAATTAAAAATTCAATGATGTATTACCAACTTCACTAGGTAAATCATATTTTTTACCGGATAAAACTCTCTCTTTAGTTTAGATATTTTTAATTAGTTAGGGAGTATATCGTACTCCATACAGATGGATAATCGGGAGTCATTCGCCTTCACCAAATAAGAAAAATGTCTCTGTAGCGTGACATCCTTTAAGAGAGCAGAAAAATAATATACGACTTCCCTTTTGATTTCAAATTCGGTGCCTATAATTGCCGCCATCCACAAACGTGTGCAACTGTTTAAAATATTCAAAGTCCAAATAGTAAAAGTATTAATTAAATTATTATTATTATTATCTCTTAATTTGAATCATTCAAGTTGACTAATATAGTCTACTTTAATCTGGGTAGACAAACTCCAGTCATATACATTAAAATATGGCATTTTTGTACAAAAATATACATATTTTATTCGTCATGTGTCGCAATCTAGTAATAAAATATTTTGTGATATTGTAGGTATATAAAAACTTAAATTTATATGTACATTAAATTCAAATTGTTGGAATTAGCTATAGACACTATGACCGAGCATAACGTGCATTTGAGTTTGAAAATTTATTAATAGTCCTATCGTGAATTTGTTTAATATTTTGAGTTTCATGAGTTTGAGCAAATGTTATATTATTAAAAAAATTTAATTATTATAAAAATATTATTTAATATGTAGATCACTATAAAATATGAGCGAGCCTTTTAATAAACACATCGAACAAACATGATTAGTCAAAGTTTGCTAAACCTAGATATTTCACGATTAGATCACTATTTTTTTTTTCGTTTTTCTTTAATTTCACGTGAATCTTAAATTTAACACAGTTGAATGTAGTTTTCATGATTAATACCGCCTAGATATAATTCCAAGAATTAATTACGGTACGATGCTTGGATGATGGGCTAGAACATGCGGTGTGTCTATTTCCAGTTAAAGTGCAATACCAACTTTCGATCTTTTGCACAAATGAAGCACGGAAAGTATACGCATTTGTATGGCAAATGCATTCATGGTGGCAACAACCAACAACCATGCTTGTTTCCATTTAATAATTAATTAATATTTTCTCCATTTCAAATTAAATATTTAATTTTGATTTTTTATATTTAAATTGATCATTTTTAAAATTAATTGTTACACCATTTTTATCAAATTATAAATAAAGAGATTATAAGCAATATATATATACAATTTACTACTAATCTTGATCGTGGCCCATGCAAGCTCGAGTGCAAATCAGTTGTCTCCCAATCCTGTCTCATCTTATCCTATGTTGTATATCGTTGGTATAATTTATCGTTAATTTTTTTAAATGATAAATATTATTTAACACCAATAATAATAATGAAAGACAAAAAATAAAAAGAAGAGCAGATCTCTTCGCTACATATAAAAATTTAGAAATAATATATATGTCCTTAAAGATGGAACTTTTTTCGATTCTAGCCACTCAGTGTTACTATAAATAGTCATGCTCGGAATTATTATGGTGCAATTATTGACTAAATTAATGGAACTAATTTTTTCGTTGTTATATCAATGGTTTTCTATTTCTAATATCAATTATGTGCTTGGAGATTTTATCGAAAATAACAAGATATATAGGATATATTTGCTATTGTCTACTAATTTAGTCATCAACATATCATCTGAAGATTATCAGCTCGCTTAATATCTTTTATTTAAATTATAAATAAAATTGAACGTTAAATGGATCATAATTTCAAAAAGTTTTAAATTGGTTATATAATTTTTTAGTTAGGTTACAAGAAAAGTTGTACCTATATAACAAATAATTATATTATTATTATTATTATTATTATGCACGAACCTAACTTATTTACGTATCTTCCAAACAATTTGACCAATTTGAAAATGTCAATGCTGCATTTTAGAAGTTGAATGACTTATTAATTCCGTGTCCAAATACACAACTAGAACTAGGTGGTCAAGGGGAAAAATCAAGGTATAATTTCAACATAAGTAACGCGTGGTAAAGGGGAAAGTGATGATGAACCCACGCAAGTTCTCAATTGAGATAATATCCTTAGTAATCGTAGTCGGATCATTAATTGTAGCCACTAGGTTTACCTATAAATAGCAGCTAAATGCATGCAATCGATCGGATCTGTTTACGTAGTTAGCTATAAAATATACATACATACATACATACATAAAAATTAATTTACGAACGATGGCTGCCATTAACCTCGTTTCTTTCAATTTAAATAGTAATGTTGTTTTTCCCAGAGCTAGTGGTAATAACCTAAAGGGATTCCGACGCTCAGTAAGCGGTGGTAGGCTGCTGGTGAAACTTGGAAAGCCATCTCTTAGTACTGTGAAATGCTTAGACGCCACAACTTCCTTGGTATCATCACCCACCATCAAAAGTACTACTGCTCCAGTGCCCTTGGAACCAATACCCGAAGGAGAAATCACTTCAATAAAAAGAGATTACTTCCCTAGTAATTTCAAGTTTGGTGCCTCCAGTTCTGCTATCCAGGTCTCTCTCTCTCTCTCTCTCTCTCTCTCTCTCTCTCTATATATATATATATATATATATATATATATAGTACATTTAGTTAATATGCATGCCTTTTTAATATATTTATAACTGTATATATATTTCTCTCTCTCTCTCTCTCTCTCTCTCTCTATATATATATATATATATATATATATATATAGTACATTTAGTTAATATGCATGCCTTTGTAATAAATTTATAACTGTATTTCTTGAATGCAGTCTGAAGGAAATCTAACTGTAGGAGGAAGAGGACCGAGCACTTTTGACTATATGGTTCTAGCCGATGAGGGATTTAATGGAGCTGATTCTTACAACCTTTATCTGGTAATCGAGATTCCCATTTGATCTGCACTTTATTTTTTTAAGCACAACAACATTTTTGTTTAGAACCTACTTAAAACTTACTTTTCATAATAAATTTTAGTTTTAATATTCTAATATTTTATCTTGGTTGTCCCACAATTTTTGGACAATCAAAATAAGTAAGCTGATGAACTAACCACAAATTTATGTTTGAATTTGCCCCGTCCTCTTGCTATAACAAGAAAGGGTTTAATTTCCAATTTGCACCACACACGAAAAAAAATAATAAGAAGGTACAAGATAACATATATATATATTGAGTACACGTACATACGCTTATAGGTCAACCAATCTTATTCATCTAATATAACTTGCAAAAACGGTTACGATTTAAAAAAGTCAACCAATCTTACCCGTCTAATATAACTTGCAAAAATGGTTACGATTTAAAAAAGTCAACGTCCCAGTAAACACAATAATTGCGTGGAGCGTGCATGCATTCTCTTTTTTCCCTTTCACTATTTCTTCATATGTAGTAGTGCCTGATAATATTTATTTACTGAAAGACTAAGACCAATTAATACCATACACCACTGTTTTCCTTTTCAAGTATTTTAATCTTTAAATGTTTAATTTACCTTTTTACCATTATAATTTTGACAGACTAACATTAACTATAAGGAGCATTTAATGTTTTAGAAAGAGTTGTAAGTTGTTAGAATACCCATTCTAGTGGTGTATATATATCCTAACGCAACCCAAAAGAAAAATACTTGAAAAGAAATTTATTTACAAGAGTAGCTTCTTACCACAGGTTAAGCAATTGCTATAGAAAGAGACTATTTATGAGTAATGTATGTAGCAAGATATATATATATATATATATATATATATATATATATATATATATATATATATATATATATTATTGAAAGCTTGATGTGGTATATATACATATATATATATGCAGGATGATGTGAAGTCTTTGAAGGACATGGGAATGACTGCTTACAGATTCTCGATTTCTTGGACTAGAATTTTACCAAGTACGTATATATGCATGCATCTAATCTACTTCTTATTAGTTAATTAGCTTCTTTTTTTATTCTTCATTGGATTTGATTAATAAATATAATTTCTCTAATTTTTTTTTTAAATTAAAAAAAAATCAATGCAGAGGGAAACCTGGAAGGGGGAATAAATCAAGAGGGGATTAACTTCTACAACAACTTGATAAATGCGCTAGTTGAAAATGGTAAGCACATGACATATCCCTTTCTTCAAACTATATATGATTCATTACCTTCAATTCCCAAGTGCTTTTTTGTTGTATTATAGTATAATTTATTCAATTTATATTTCTAACGCTAATTACTTCTTTACCTCATCATGCATGAAGGAATATGCCCTTATGTGACCCTATGCCACTTCGAAATACCGCAAGCTCTGGCAGATTCATATTCTAGCTTCTTAAGCAGACAGATTATGTAAGCTTTAATTTCATTGTTTTTTTATTTATATATTTCCTAGTTTCTTGATCGGTATAACTTTTCGAACTTTTTATGCGTTCTTCTTCTTGATTAATTACTTGAGATGGATCAGTCCTCCATAAAAAAGGAGGAATTCTAGTAATGTCTCTGTCTGCATAGTTAAACATTTTAATCAAAACTCTGTTATGAGGCATTTTTAATTATTAATTTATTTTACAGAAATGATTTCAAAGATTATGCGGATGTTTGTTTTAAGAATTTTGGCGACCGTGTGAAGCACTGGCAGACATTTAACGAACCATTTAACGTGGGTGCATATATGTGGAAGACTGGGAAAGCGACTGAACCTGAAGATGGTGCATTCACAGCTACACATAATTTAATTTTAGCTCATGCTTATGCTGTAGATCTCTACAGAACTAATTATAAGGTAGTGAAAATATTGAATAAATTCATCTTACCATCTCTCTTTTTAATTATATATATATAGGAACCTTGAGAACTTCATTTATCATATATCAAATTATAACAAATTAAACGATAAAAGAAAGTAATCCAAAAATTAACGTGTTTAATTAATTACTAGTGTTTAAAGCCACCTTTCTATTAACCTTCAAAATTTTGACCCTTAATTAAATAATCAGCCGCAACAAGGTGGAGAAATTGGAATTTCATTGGCATTCAACTGGATTGAGCCATTCTCCAGTAGCCCCGAGGATGAGGAAGCGGCACAACATACCAGAGACCATGAGTTTGGATGGTAATTAATTAAGTTATTGTTTTTACATATGTATATGTATACGTATGTATATATACGTATGTATATATATATATATATATATATATATATATATATATATATATCAAGGTACTATAATTTATTAGTGATTGATTTAAACATATTTTTCTTAATGTGTCCCCTTATTATTGATATAAATTGATCAGGTATATGAATGCATTAACATATGGTGAATATCCAAAAACAATGAGGGACGAGATTCCTGAACTCCCCCATTTCACTGATGAGGAAACGAAATTAGTTAAAGGTTCCATTGATTTTCTTGGACTTAACTACTATGTTACCAATTATGTACGACCCGCTGAGAATTGGATCATTGACTCCACAAAAGGCGGCTTTGTTCAGCAAAAATATGTTACCAAGGAAGGTAAATTAATGATCACCTTGATTACAATTGTAATTAATCTATATATATATAGGCTAAAATTATATATAATATAACCCCATTATTTAGGCTTTTCTAACTGCGGCTAATTTTCTGTCCCAGGATGCAACGCAGATGGATTTTGCACGGATAGCTTGGTAATTAAGACCTTCAATAAATTTTTACACAAATAACTTCATACAAATTTAAATGCAATATAATTATTATTACGCGTTGTTGATTAATTTGTCGGTACTAATATATATATGTGGAACTTAAACTTTGCAGGGGCATCCTGAAGGCTTTCGTGATATGCTCTTGTATGTCAAAGAAAATTATGAAAACCCTAAAATTTTCATTACTGAAAATGGTTAGTGAGTTAATTAAGCTGTTAATTATATAATGTTTCTCTAACAAAATAAATAAATAAATACTCTCTCTACTCCAAAAAAAAAAAAGAAAAAGATTTCGACTATAAAATTTGGATATAATCTTTTACCATGTATACTCTTAAAATAATAATTTACTGCTTTAATAGTATTATATGATAATAAAAATAAAATTTATTTTATTCGAGAGTGTTATATAAAAATATCAAAAAGATTCGTAAAAATATCATTTCCTCTCTTTTATCTGAGTACTACTTATTTGTGAATATATGCACAAATTCGCTACACATGTTGCCGCTTACAATTAATCATGAGAAATTAAAAAAATTGCTTGAATGATTTAAAATTAATTAAATTGTTTTTGATTTGACAGGATGGGCTATAACACAAGTATACACAACATCCCTACACGAATCACTGGCTACCGGAAATACCAATGATTTAAGAAAAGCATTACTTGATGAAGGTCGTCTTTACTTTATCATAAATCATCTTATTGCTATTCTCGAGGCACTAAGGTAATTAATTTGTAAATGTCACATATATATATATATATATATATATATATATATATATATATATATATATATATATATATATATATGTTATGAATCAAAAACGGACATACACCATTATAGCATCTGATTTAAATATTAACGACCGAGATTAAACTAGAAAATGCGGCGTCCGCTAGTAATGGTGGTGGACGATGGGTTTTAATTTTTTAATCTCAGCCGCTAATCCTTATAATGAATGGTATAGATGCTATTTGTCCTATCTTACTATATATATATATATATATATATATATATATATATATATATATATATATATATATATATTAATAATTTATTGTGCCGATGCGATCATTCCTTGTTTAACGGTTTGATAATATAATACCATTAAGATGGAGAAATTAAGATGAATTTTTAATTGAATGTTTTTGTAGAGCGGGAGTGAATATAACTGGATATTGTGTATGGTCGCTGATGGATAGCATGGAACCGGCTCAAGGGTATAACGTACGAATGGGGCTGGTGTTCACAGATTACTTAGATCAATACAAGCGTTATCCCAGGATTAGTGCCAAATGGTTTTCCAAATTCCTCAATCCCATGAACTCATCGGTTGCATACAAACCTAGACGCCCTCATGAGGATCCACAATAAAATATCATCTTAATTTGAAAGAGTGATATATATATATATATATATATATATATATATATATAAACTCATTATGTCGATAACTAATGTTTAATTATTGTCACCATTTAGAATTGGATTATTAATTGTATGTGTAATATTCCGAACTTCCGAGATAATTGTAATCCGAATTTATATGCATAAATAAAATATTGTATTACATCTAATATGTATTATGAAATTTTCATGTGTATTTATTTTTGTGTTTCGTTTCAAGAATCCAACTTAAACAATTATTAGGAAAATAAAAGTAAAATTTTTGAAAACTTAAAACTAGGGTTTGGAGAAAACCTAAACCCTAATTTTAGAAACCCTAAGGGTTGAATCCTAAGGTTCAAACATTAAACCCTAGAAAGTACTATTCACAAATATGTGTATAAATACAAAAATTATACGAATAAAATAGAAAAATAATACGAAAATTATATGATATAAATACGAAAAGTTAACTATGAATAGTAAAAGTCAACTATACAAATTAGTATAGTTAATTAAGATTAAGGCTAAACTAAGTAAGTTTGATTAGTCATTAATCATCCAATCAAATGCTAGCATATAAAGGACTAAACTACCCTTGAACTAAGCCTAGTAAAAGACCATCAATGCCCCTCAAATAATGGGTTATTTAACCAACCAAACAAGGCCTAGAACTATTCCTTTGGTAGGCTAAGTTGTGTACCAATTAAAAGCCAACAAGTATGGTATTGTGATGTCACAAAAACATGATTATTTCAAGCAATTAATGGCATTAAAACCATTAAGATTGCCGACCAAACAAGGGAGGGAATGGGTGATGCACTTGCCTTTACTTAGCTTGGTAGTTTTATAACAAAGACTAAAATACCCTAGCTTTGGTTTTCCTATAAATAGAAAGTATAGTTCACTTGTTATTTCATCCATTTTCAAAGCAAAATCAAGAGTAAAATCACTCTCTATATCTATTATTTATAGTTATATTTCAAGTATTCGAAATTGCAAAGAAATAGTTAAAGCTTGCAATCACAAAAGGTACGATCTTTAGTTGTTGTTATGTTTAATTTTTCTTTCAATTTATAGTCGATAAAACTCAAGAACACGAGTCGTAGCCATATGCGATTGTCGTTCTCCGTGTTCTTCACGTGTTCTAGAGATTTTCTTCATTTTATAGTAGTTATAATGTTCAATTTTCTCTTATTGACAAGCTCAAGAACATAAGTCGTAGCCATGTACGATTTTTCGTTCTCCGTGTTCCTTATGACATGAGCAAGTCGTTGTTATGTCAATTTCATTTCATAGTATATAACTAAAGCTCAATGAACGCAAGTCATAGCCATGTACGATTTTTCGTCGTCCGTGTTCTTCATGTGTTCTTGAGCAATAGTTATAAAGGGTTAAAATCAAGTAAACAAGCCGTTATAATAACCAAATTATTTCATATATAAATGTTATAATCACTTATACAAGTAGTTATAATGCTCAAATTATTTCAAATATAAAATCCAAAAGCTCAAGAACATAAGTTGTTACCATGTACGGTTTTTCCGTTCTTCGTGTTCTTCGAGTGTTCTTGAGCAAAAATCATAAATCTCTATATAAGAAGGTTTATGATTTTCTTATTTTATGTTATAAAGTGTTATTGATTATTAGAACATGTTATCTTAGCAAATTAAAGCTTCAGGTATCATGTTTTATCAATTTAGTCAAAGATATATTGAAACAGTTTCTGGCAGTCCCCTTACTGTCAAAATCTATGTAAATCGGTAAGGAATTTTGAACTTTGGTCTCAACATAAATTGTATATACAAAAGTTACGAACGCGTAAAATTTAGAACAACTCAAAAATGTTTTAAAACGAAGAAGATATGACCGTTTAACTGAGCCGGGGTCTGACAACCAATGTTGGTGTCCACTTTTTATAAAGTCACATAAAAATGAGTTTTTGAGTTTGAGAAGTTTCCAACTAAAACCACCTATGAAAATAGTCTGAAAAAGTTATAAAAATATTTATTAAGAAGTAAAATTTGATAAACTAACATTCGAGTACGCGTAAATAATTATGTAGGCATCTAACGCTTTACCAGGAAAACCCTAAATTGCTTCAAGGCAAGTTTTCTATCCTTAACCTTTGTTTACTTGTTTTCTAAATGAATTATACATTTTTCACAAACAACGTGTTATAAATCTTTGATATGAGAGTTATTGCTTCTTATTTCGGTATAACTTGCAAAATGAAATGCTTATTCGTGATATATTTCGAATCATGCTTTATTTTATCCAACCAAGTTGTCTTGGGGTGATCCTGACATGTAAAGTAAACTGAGATGAACGAATATGTACCACTGTTCATGATTAGTCCAGTGTAGTGTATGTTATGCATAACATAGGATGTCGTTAGGTTGATCCCCTTTCTATATCCACCGTAAATGGTTCTAAGTCGAAAGACAAAGAACAGTTCTAGGTCTAACCACCACTCAGTCTTACTATGTTAAACATTTGTAATATTAATTGTTGTACCATGAATCCTTAAAATCCATATCAGTATGAGTTCATGTAACGCACCGAGATCCCACATTCCCTTAATTCTATCCATTCAATTCTGGATTTCATAATTATTAACTTTAAATAATCCAATTATGTCTGGATAATGTAATCATTAATCTTAAAATAATATTTTATAATCATAAAACATATTAACGGTGATTGCGTGCGTTAATACTTAACTTGTAACCTTTAAAACCATTCAGTTGACCATAATACGGTCCATATTTTTTTATTTTTTTATTTATCTTACATTCCTTACCTGTCTCAGGATTGCAACGCTCACTTAACATTCATTAGCTCTTAGGTCAAACACTTATTATTTGTGACCTAGTCTATTACGATTTCATAATCATATATGTTATGCTTCATATAACTTGTAAATAAATTTTCGCCATGATTTATCCATACATGGCCCTGTTTACTTATATTTGTTCATCCTGGTTCCTGTTTACATACATCTGTACCATACGTGCGAGTTTCATTATATATCATACTCGTCTTATAACAATAATACAATCATCTTGCCTTATTATCTCCTCTACTTTAAGTAATACATACATGCACATTTAACTATATGGATTTACAAACCCTACATCCCTTATTACCCTTATAAATTTACATTTATCTGGCTCACTTGCACATTACACAAATTACAAATATCCTTCACGCTTATTTATGCATTTAACATTCTTTTACCTTAGCTGCACCGGAACCTCCGGCCTTCTCGTACTTTACCTGAAATGTTAGTTTATAGCAAGAATGAGAATAAAGCTCAGCAAGTTAATCAGATAGCACCTTTCATGCTCACAGTTCATAATATACATCATGCATCCTTTACCTTAACATGTTATGCTTAATGTTACGTAATTCATTTAGCAATTAAACCACATAGTTTCACATAAGGCACATTTCAATTCATTTACTATCACATAGTTCACACAGAACATTTATTTCACTTAATTCTGAATAACTTGCCTGTACGCTTTTATTTACTTAACCTATATTGCCTCGCTTGGCCTTTTTATCCTTCATTGCCTCGATTTGCTAGTTCAAACCTTATCTGTAAGCATACAATCTATAAACATCAATATAGGATCATAAAACTTTATATAACTTGTTAAACTTAACTCATAAATATCCGACTATTCGTCTATAATCATTTCATATTTGATGTATTATACCTTATGTAGGTTAATAACATATCCTAGCTCGTTTTCAACCTTTTTCATAACCTTTAACATGATTTGGCTTAACTTTAGGCATGATATATTATGCCATTCGTCATCCCATTATACATTAACACCCTTTACATTGACCATTATTATCAATTCTAGGATTTATATAACTTATTTTTATCATTCCACATCAAAATATAGCTTTTTGGAAGCTCAATTTTTTTTCAAATGCATAGAAATCTCGCCTCGGCGCCATCAGAGCTCACTGGTCGTAAAATGTTCTCGGCCATGAACAATACATTTGGCCCCGGCGCAATGTTTAGTACAAAACGTTGCGCCTAGGCGTAATGTTCAGAATCAACATTTTTGATTTTTGCACTACCTTTGTTGATTTTTAACTCCTTCATTTTACATCCAATTAAGCTCAAATTTGGACCATAGCTAAGTCTTACTACCTAGTATTTTATAAAAATACTACTTGGCTCATTTGACTTCTTAAAATTATTGAAGCAATAGCCCTTAGGAGGGCGTTTCAAAACATTTCAACACTTGGAAAATTTCAACTTTAAAACTCAAATTTTCCAACTTCGTGATTTTTGGCCAATTGCTTCCAAACTTCATTCCAACACTTGACATAGCTTACATACCTCATATAAGATATTTCTAGGCCTTTCAAACCGTTTAACTTTGCACGAGACGGGTTTTGTCAGTAAAAATTATTTCAAGTCAAAACGATCGATTTCGATCGTTCGAATCGCCTTTTCATTCAAATTTCTATTCGTTGATTTTTAAATTAACCTAAACACGTGTAATAACATAAAACTAAGTCATTTGACTTTATTTCACCTTTATTTCCTCAAAATTGCTAAAAATCACCTCTTAGTTGCATTTTCATCAAATTTTACGAACTTTTCATTTTCAAAACTTATGCTATTCTTGGCCCATTTTGAAAGACTTGATTCCAATACATCATTTAACACACATAACACATATTTTACTTGCATGAGCCTTCTAAATGTTTAAAACTTTTTAAATGAATTCATTTCTCCAAAGTTTCCATTTTGGTTGTCGGCGAACGTTTTAAAACGTTTAAAATGGACATTTATCGCCATATGAACCCAATGACTTTCAAATCGACTCTAACATGTGTATTAACGTCAAACTTAATTATTTGACCTCATTTGACCTTCAATTACACATAATGGCCAAAATCACACATTGGTGGCATTTTGCTAACTTAACAAATTTTAAACTTAAACTTATCTTAAGTCCTTATACTTCATATACCACATAGGCTACCACAAACACGTTTAACAGTTTTATGCGATCACATAACTTCTACACGCACCTTCTAATGTACTTTACAGATTACGATTTGGTTTATATGAAAAATATAGCCTAATATTGTGTATTTCCTTCACAAATCATACTTTTCAACCTTTAATGAATCTTGTAGGCTATCTAACATGAAATTTCTCATGTTTCCAACATGTTCATCACTTCGAACTTGGTTTTTTTTTTTTTTAAATTTTTTTTATCAAAACCACCAACATAAAACACATGATTCCCCATAAATCATGATTTTTAGCTTTGAAATATGCATGAATAGTATATCACATTTGTTATACTATTTCAACACTTAGGGTTTTACATGAAACATACTCCTTTACATATAATCTCCCATAATCAATACATATACACAAGGATATATGCATGGTTTCTTATAATCTTGCATCAAAACACAAAAATAGGAAGTTTTAGTGCAAGGACATCTTTATACCTTCTTTGAGCCTTTTTCCTTATTGCAATATACCTTGTTAATGCTATATGCTCCACTTTGATGGCTACTTTTGTGGCGACCCCAAATCCGGATTCCATAACCTCGGGTTTGGTTCTCCACTGTACAATACTTACTAACAATTAAATACATAAATTGCATTTAAACTTCGCGGAATAATATAAAAGGTTCCTTATAAAAAAGCTACATTTCCCAAAGTCGATTAACCTTAACATAAATATTACATATCTTAAGGAAATACAAAAGATTTACAAAATAAATTACATAAAAAGTAATTTAACTAGCATTCATTAAGCTAATCTAAACTTTGGCTTTTCCCTTGCCTTTGTCTTGTTTAGAACATTCGGGCTTAGCTGAAAATAAGTCATGATATAGAAAGAATGAACAACTAAATGGCTTAGCAAGTTTATAAACAATAACATAAGATATATCATGATGAAAGAGAAATTAACGTCAAGGTTTTCAACAATAGATAACAATTGTGAAAGATATCAAGAATCAATTTTCAATAAGAGAATGGATTGATTCTTTATTGCTAAGTGGTCTTTAATGACCATGAACTGCTATTAAGGTAGAATAAACATATATATATATATATATATATATATATATATATATATATATAACACCTCCAAAAACGTGATACACGAGGGGATCAGCCTCTTGTACCCTATATATATGCATAACATTTAGACATCTTGTGCAAATTCAGTTTTCCGACAGATAAAAATCCCCCTTATTTAAGGTTGTTCATTCTCAGTCTTACTATAAGGATCCGCACCAACCAATGGTTTGGATAAGTTTTTAAAATATTCAATTTTATGAATTTAAACATACATTGTCTAGCCGAAATAATTAGCTTAGACATTCTTAAACAGTTCTTGAATTAATGAACTAAAACATTTGCAACAACACTATGTGTGAATACAATAACAGTAATGATGTGGAATAATTTTAGATAATTAACCCACTTAAAACTCTGTTACATAACTACGAGTGTAGATACTTGCTCAACAATAATTGAATTGCTTAATGTAAATAAGGTTGAAGAAAACTTACAACAATAAATACAAGTTAGGGTTAAGAAAAATTTGCCTCGTTCGTAGTCTACAACTAACCAATTCAATTTAATTATCTTTAGATAAACCTAAGAATTAATCAAGTTGATCTTTAAATTAGTATCATATTCACATTCATATGATAACACCTATACATCTTACATC
Source organism: Hedera helix (assembly GCA_947179155.2). NCBI lineage: Eukaryota > Viridiplantae > Streptophyta > Magnoliopsida > Apiales > Araliaceae > Hedera > Hedera helix. Next base: position 8,204,124 of record OX359269.1, read on the forward strand.
TCTAACACTTAACCACATAATTATATAATTACGGGTATATAAACACTTAGAAAATATTATCATTACTTGATAATATTTCAACCACATAAAACCTATATTAATTATTTAATATAGCTCATACACTTATCTAATATTATTAACAATTTAATAATATTTTATTAGTCTTATAATATTATTAATCATTTAATAATATTTATTATCCTTATAATATTATTAATTATTTATTAATACTTTATTAATATTCTAATATTATTAATTATTTAATAATATTTTATTCATACTCTAATATTATTAGTCATTTAATAATATTTTATTATCTTATTAATATTATTACTTATTTAATAATATTTTAATCATTATCTAATATTATTAATCATTTAATAATATTTTATTATCTTATTAATATTATTACTTATTTAATAATATTTTAATCATTATCTAATATTATTAATCATTTAATAATATTTTATTCATTATCTAATATTATTAATTATTTAATAATATTTTATTTATTATCTAATATTATTACTTATTTAATAATATTTCATTGACTTATTAATATAATTACCAATGTAGTAATATTTAATTATTTACAAATGTTATAATCATTTAATAATCTTTTAATCACATATTAATATTATTAACCACTTAAGAATATTCTATCACAAACAATACCAATAGTTAACTCTTTAATTGTGTTAATGTTAGCCTTTATTTTAAACATTTAGCTACCAATTAGTTACTAATAAACTCCATATATTGGTTTAATATCGAAGCACATTCATTTTACACTTATTTTAGCTTAATTTATCAAAGAAAACTCGACCTGACCCGACCCGGACCGACTCGACCCGGACCCAACAAAATCTGCTAGGCAGATTGTTCTGACGCAGCTGTGCCACACCGAGCACAGGTGCGCTCGGCCAATCTGTCCGGATGTCAACTTTTTGACTGCTCGACCCTCCAACGCTCCGATAGTCATAACTTATTCATTTTAAAACATTTTGTATTCTTGAGTCCATTCTTATCAGAATTTCCCCTTCTACAATTTTTCTTTAGATCACAAATCCAAATTATGAACGTAACTAGACTCAAAACTACTCAGAAGGATAAAGTGAAAACTAACTTCACAAATCCTTGGTTTTAATGGTTCAAACTTGACTAAAATAAAATCTATACATTCAAATGACACCAACTTAGTGTTGTTGTCTTCCTAACTTCTTGTTTTACAATATTCCATGATTCAATCACATTTTTTGAAAACGTTTTACACAAAAATTAAGATTGAACCATCTAAGGTTTAAAAACGACCTACTTTGCGGTAAAATTCATAACTTCTTTGTTTTTTCCTATTTTTGAAAGCTACAAATTGGGTTTTCTTTAAAACTCATATATGTAACTTTCTAGCAATAAAAATCCATTTTCTAACTTGTATATTTTAAACTACAACATTAAATACCACACGCTCAACTAGGGTTTTACCGGTAAAGCTTAATATGAACATTTCTACTATTTTTATGCATTCCACACATACCAAAACATGATATACACACATCAAACCACAAATATACATATATAACATAGTTTAAGACTTTTAGACCATCAAAACAAGTTTTGATCAATTAAAAATATATTTTAACCGATTAAAACACATATAGGCTATAAAAATGAAATAAGAAATGGTTGGAGTACTTTTAAATCTTAATGACTTGTGTGCTCTTCTTCTTCTCCTACCAAAGTATGATATGAGGCTATTGGACATCCACCAAGTATTTCCTCTGGCAATTTCTCACAACTCACAAGTGTTTCTCTCTCAAATGCTCTCACTTTTCCTCTCTAGAAATGCTTACAAATGAACTAACCAACATAACACAAGTGTAGAACACTCTATTTATAGCACTCTAGAAATCCTTCATTAACTACCCTAATTCACCAATATAGTCAATTTAGTAGCTAATTTAGATTACTATTGCATTGAATGACCATGTGATTGACTAGTTGAATGACATGGGTGGTTGAACGACTATGACATAGTGTGTGTTAGAAGCAATGTGAGAAAACAAGCCACCCCCCTTGTGGGGCCCACCATGACATGCCAAATGGCCTATTTATGGTCATTTTTGCTTTATTTTTTATGCTTTAATTATACATATTTACATCTGCATATATATACACTTATATTTATTAAGGTTGACCAATTTTGACTTCCTATTGGGCTCTACATTGGACTCTAGGGCTTAATATATTGGGCTCATCCATTTAATTTGGTTGGGCTCAATTTAAATGTTCTGTTGGGCTAACATTAATTCACATATGTCACATTTAATTAAATCAAGCATTGGGCTAGGGTTTAATTAATTACATAGACTACTAGGTAAATTTAATTGACCTAGTTTAACAACTCATTTGGATTTAAAATATAATCCAATTAGAGTTACTTTACTTAATTATAACATCTTACTTCATTGCTTTAAATAAATATACACATACACAAGTATATTTATTCAATTATCTAATGCACAATTAATTAGTACAATTTTTTTAATTTATTGCTAATTATTTAATAATCATAATTACAATGTCTAATGGAATTCGTGGTCATTATATTCTCCCCCTTATAAGAATTTCGTCCTCGGAATTACAAATTTAAAGCTACTAAAAAAGATGTGGATATTCATTCCTCATCTTTTCTTCTTGTTCCCACGTAGCTTCCTCAGCGTTGTGGTTCCTCCAAGGGACTTTAACAGAATGTATAACCTTATTTCGCATTTTTTGCTTTTTCCTATCTAGTATCTGGATAGGAATTTCTTCATAAGATAAGTCTTTCTCGACTTGAATTGGCTTATAGGATATGACGTGCTTGTAATCTGGCTTGTATGGTCGCAATATTAACACGTTAAACACATTGTGAATATGTTCCAGCTCAGGAGGTAGAGCTACCTCGTACACCACTTCACCCACTCTCTTCAATATCTTAAACGGTCCTATGAACCTCGGACTTAGTTTTTCCTTCTTTCCAAATCTGATCTTCCCTTTCCAGGGAGATACTTTCATGAACAAAAAACTTTCCACTCCAAAATCTCGCTTCTGTCGATGTGGATCTGCATATTTTTTCTGACGGTCTTGAGCTGCTACTAGTCGAACTCTTATTACTCTGATAATTTCTACAGTCTGTTGAACCAATTTCTGCCCCAACAGTCGACGTTCTCCTACCTCATCCCAATATAGAGGTGTTCTACATTTCCTTCCATATAAAGCTTCGTTAGGCGGCATGCCTATGCTCGCATGATAACTGTTATTATATGCAAACTCAACTTACGGTAGATGGTCTTCCCAACTACCCTTGAAATCCATCACACAGGCTCTGAGCATGTCTTCCAATGTCTGAATTATTCTCTCGCTTTGTCCATCCGTCTGCGGGTGGTATGTTGTACTCATTTTTAATTGTGTCCCCAATCTTTCCTGAAGACTCCTCCAAAATTTTGACGTGAAGCGCAGATCTCTGTCTGACACAATTGACACCGGTACTCCATGTCTTGAAACTATCTCCTTGATGCATAGTTTAACCAACTGATCCAAACTGAACTTAATCTTGATCGACAAAAAGTGCGTTGACTTTGTTAGTCGATCAACAATCACCCATATTGCGTTGTATCTCTTCTGTGTTGCTGGAAGTCCTACCACAAAATCCATTGTGATATGCTCTCATTTCCACTCAGGAATTTCTAACGGCTGTAATAATCCACTTGGTTTCTGATGTTCGGCCTTTACCCTCTGACAAGTTAGGTATCGGCTGACACATTCTGCAACCTCCCTTTTCAAATTCGGCCACTAAAAATGTTGACGTAGATCTTGATACATTTTCGTACTTCTTGGATGTATCGAGTATCTAGTACTGTGAGCCTTTTGCAAAATCTCCTCTCGTAATCCAGGCACTAGCGGTACCCAAACACGATTCTCAAACCTTAGCAATCTTTTGCTATCCACTTTGAATTTGACCTCTTTCCCATCGGTCATCCTCTTTTTGATTCGGTCACATTCCTCATCTTTGTCTTGAGCCTCTTTCACCTTATCTAACAAGGTTGGGCTTGCTTCCACTCTTGTTGACTCATTTGGATTTTTTACCTCCAACTCCATCCGAGCCATCTCCTTTATCAGTTCTTCCTGGTCTGTCAATACAAATAACTTCTCTCTGCTCTTTCTACTTAGAGCATTTGCTACTACATTGACATTGCCGGGATGGTATAAAATCTCACAATCATAATCTTTGATCAATTCCAACCACCTCCGCTGCCTCATATTCAACTCCTTCTGTGTGAAGATATACTTCAGACTTTTATGATTTGTGAATATCTCATACTTTTCCCTGTATAAATAATGTCTCAAAATCTTAAGGGCAAACACTACCGCTGCCAGCTCTAAGTCGTGGGTAGGGTATCCCTTCTCATAATCCTTTAATTGTCTTGATGCATACGCAACGACTTTGCCGTTCTGCATAAGCACACAGCCTAGTCCCTTGTGCGATGCATCACTGTAGATCATAAAACCCCCTTTATCGTCCGGTAAAGTCAATACAGGTGCTTCACTAAGTCTTTTCTTTAGCTCCTGAAAACTTTCTTCGCACTTCTCCGTCCATACATATTTTACTGTCTTCCTCGTCAAATTGGTTAACGACGTTGCTATCTTCGAAAAGTCTTTGATGAATCTCCGATAGTAATCCGCTAAACCTAAGAAACTTCTAACCTCCGTCGGCGTCCTTGGTTGTTCCCAATTCATCACTGCTTCTACTTTTGCTGGATCTACTGAAACTCCCTCCTTGTCGATAACGTGACCCAGAAATTGAACTCTTTCCAACCAGAATTCACACTTCGAAAATTTAGCATATAACTGCTCCTTCCGTAATATCTCCAATATCAATCTTAGATGTTCCACATGCTCCTCCTCCGTTTTGGAATACACCAAAATATCATCAATGAGCACAACTACAAATTTATTCAAGTACTGCTTGAATATTCTATTCATCATGTCCATAAATGTGGTTGGCGCATTCGTTAGTCCAAATGACATCACTAGAAACTTATAATGACCATATCGAGTTCTGAATGCCGCCTTGGGTACATCCTCCTTCTTGACTTTCAACTGATGATAACCAGTCCTTAAGTCAATCTTTGAAAAGTACTTCGCCCCTTTTAATTGATCAAAAAGATCTTCAATTCTTGGCAATGGGTACTTGTTCTTAATTGTTACTTTGTTTAACTCGATCTCTATAGTCCATACAAAGTCTTATCAATCCATCTTTCTTCTTTACAAACAACACAGGTGCTCCCCATGGAGAAACATTCGGCTGAATGTACTTCCTATCCAATAATTCCTGCAATTGGACCATCAACTCCTTCATTTTTACCGGAGCCATCCTATATGGTGTTTTTGATATCGGTGATGTCCCCGGTACTAAATCGATCACAAATTCTATCTCTCTATCTGGCGGTAGACCTGACAGTTCATTGGGAAAGACATCCATGAATTCCTTAACTACTGGTATTTGCTCCATATTGGGATTCACCATTTATGTATCCACCACATGAGCCAAATACCCTACACAACATTTCTTCAACAGTTTCTTGGCTTGCATCATCGTCAGACAAGAAGATTGTCTTGACGACTTGGGTTCTCTAGTTTTTCTCTAAGAAATTCTAACCGTTTAGCGAAATCACACAAATGAACAGGTAACACCCGAATCAAACAATACATATGCATTAATATCATTGATCAGAATAATACCTAACACCACGTCTTTTGATTCCACGGCGTTATGCACTGTCATGTTGAAAGTTTGTGCTGTTGGTTTATTCTGCTGCACCGAGCCTCTAATGGCAAGCTTATTGTTGTTTCCCTTGTATCCAGTACTTCCTCCATCGTTCTTCCTTTTTGGACAATCCCTAAACTGATGATCTGCAACTCCACATAAGAAACAACCTCTTTTTTTAGGTGTGGGACAATTAGGAGTGATATGCCCTTCTTGCCTGCAGTTGTAACAGACGTTTTTTCCCTTCATACACTCCCCTGAATGATTCTTCTCGCACTTACTACATTTGTTTCTTTTCTTCTGATCGTTTCCTTGGGGTGTCCCCGAACTATTTCTGTTGTTGTCGTTGTTGTTCCATTTGCGTTTATTTGGGTTACTTCCCCCGATGCTACCCTCTCTATTTCCTCCTTCACTTCTTTTCTTGTTCCGTTCCTGATTATGCTTGTTTAGGGCTTCATTTCCCCCTTCTGTGATTATAGCTTTCTCCAGCAAAGTTGTAAAGTTGGTAATTTGAAGAACAACAACCCTACTGTAAACCCATGGTTTCAGTCCCTGCTCAAATCTCCTTGCGCGCCTTGCTTTAGTGTCCACTTGGTGTGGAGCGAATCTTGCCAATTCGTTGAACTTGGTGGCGTAATCAGATACGGACATGTTACCCTGCTTGAGTTCTAGGAATTTGACCTCCATCCTGGCTTGAGTGCTTTCTGGAAAGTAGTTTTCCAAAAATACTTCTTTAAATCGCGCTCACACGATCGTTCCCTCTCCTGCTCTGCTTTTGTTGGCCTTCCACCGGTAGTTCGCCTCCCCCTTCATCATAAAGGTAGCAAATGAGGTCATTTGCTCTTCTGCTACATGTGTGACCTCGAATACTTTTTCCATCTCTTCAATTCAAGTCTGCGATTCTATAGGATCTGTTGTTCCCCGAAATTCAGATGGTCCTATCAGTTTGAAATCTTTAAAGCTTGCTAGTGGAGCGGTAGGGTTTGGTGCTCCAGCAGCATTCGCGTTACGTTCGTGGAATGCCCCCATTAGCATTTCCACAAACTCTTGCACTGGGTTTGACGGTGCTCTCTCATCGTTGTTAACGGATTCTTTTACTCCTTAGTTCTCGGTAATTTTCTACGTGGCGGCATTTTCTGTATAAAGAAAATTTAAATTAATAAAGTTGTTTCATCTTTTTACTTTCGTTTTGTAGCTTAAGCACAAATAATCATGTCAACGTATATAAACATAAACAGATCTGCATTTATATTCATATGCTAAAATCATAGTGCATAGCACTTTTACATCATAAGCATACTGCTATAAACGCTACTATTCCTGAAATACTACCAAAAAATGGGATCTAACCATAATCATATCCCACAACTTCCTTGAGTTGGGATTTACATCATACTAACCCTCTATCAAAACAAAAGTTGGGTTTCTACTGTATCTATGTGCATACAACATAATCAAAGAAATTACTACTAATGTCTGCGCATCCCTCGATGAACAACGTCATCGTACTTCTCATCTCCCATAGCCATCACCACGCTTCTGCTGATAGGGTGCATGGACTGGCCCTCCTCAGCTGGGTAGTAGTACACTCTACTCTGTAGTCTGCCATAAGAAGAACGATAGACATAACTAAGTCTATCGATCCTCACCCTTTTCTCTCGAACCTCATCCTCCAGCTCTAGCATCTGCCTATGAGCTGCATCTCTCTGGATCTCCATCTCGATCCTATCCTCGATAGCCTGCTGCCAATGACCTCTAATCTCCTCATTCTCTGCTTGAACTTGCTGAACCTTCAGCTCAACTGCTGCTAATCTAGCCTCTACTGTTGCCATCTTCTCCTTCAGCAATGTGTTCTAGCCAGAGAACTGATATCCTGCATCCTTATACTAGTTCTCCGTATGCTGGTGGGTCTAATTCTGCTCCTCCGAGTGCTAAACCCTCTCATCTAGCTCATCATTCCTTGTAGTCAGAGAGTCGATGATGTCACTGACAGTAGTGCTCATGCCATCAGCGTACTCAACTTGCTCTTCATCCTCAGACTCCTCAGACTCCGCCTCATCATCACTGAATGGTATCATAACTCTACCCCTGACGGGCTCCTCACGATCTCCCTCCTCTGTATCAGACTCTAGATCCTCTATCGACGCAGCTACCAGTGGTTGTGCCGTATCCATGTGAATATCCGTATAAACCACCTCCTCAGCAGCATGATTAGACTGTCCAATCTTCGTCATCCTATATCATAAAAATAATACATGTCAGTACATAAATAAAATATATTCATTGATGAAATGAAATAATATTTTATCATGTACATCTCGGCTCGATGGATTTTCTCAATCCATCTCCAAAAATACACAATCATGATGAATCTCCTCGATTCATCTCCTAACGCACTCGATATAAGTTTACTACTAAGGTTATAACTTAAGTTTCGCAATCCTAACATTTCTAACCTACAGCTCTGATACCAATTTGTGGCAATCCCAAATCCGGGTTCTATAACCTCGGGTTTGGTTCTCCATTGTACAATACTTACTAAAAATTAAATACATAAATTGCATTTAAACTTCGCGAAATAATACGAAAGGTTCCTTATAAAAAGGCTACACTTCCCAAGGTTGATTAACCTTAACATAAACATTACATATCTTAAGGGAATACAAAAGATTTACAAAAGAAATTACATAAAAAGTAATTTAACTATCATGCATTAAGTTAATCTAAGCTTTGGCTTTTCCCTTGTTTTTGTCTTGTTTAAAACATTCGGGCTTAGCTGAAAATAAGTCATGATATAACAATAATGAGCAACTAAATGGCTGAGCAAGTTTATAAACAATAGCATAAGATATATCACAATGAAAGGGAAATTAACGTCAATGTTTTCAACAATAGATAACAATTGTGAAAGATATCAAGAATCAATTTTCAATAAAAGAATGGATTGACTCTTTACATCTAAGTGGTCTTTAATGACCATGAACTGCTACTAAGGTAGAATATATATATATATATATATATATATATATATATATATATATATATATATATATCTAACACCTCGAAAAATGTGGTACGCGAAGGGATCAGCCTCTTGTACCCTATGTATATGCATAACATTCAAACATCTTGCGCAAATTCGGTTTTCCAACAGATAAAAATCCCCCTTATTTAGGGTTGTTTATTCTCAGTCTTACTATAAGGATCCGCACCAACTAATGGTTTGGATATGCTTTTAAAATATTCAATTTGATGAATTTAAACATACATTGTCTAGCCAAAACAATTAGCTTAAACATTCTTAAACAGTTCTTGAATTAATGAACTAAAACATTTGCAACAGCACTATGTGCGAATACAATAACAGTAATGATGTGGAATAATTTTAGATAATTAACCCACTTAAAACTCTGTTAAATAACTACGAGTGTAAATACTTGCTCAACAATAATTGAATTGCTCAATGTAAATAAGGTTGAAGAAAACTTTCAACAATAAATACAAGTTAGGGTTAAGGAAAACTTGCAACAATAAATGCATGTTAGGGTTAAGGAAAACTTGCCTCGTGCGTAGTCTACAACTAACTAATTCAATTTAATTCTCTTTAGATAGACCTAACAATTAATCAAGTTAATCTTTAAATTAGTATCATATTCACATTCATATGATAACATCTATACATCTCTAACACTTAACCACATAATTATATAATTACGGGTATATAAACACTTAGAAAATATTATCATTACTTGATAATATTTCAACCACATAAAACCTATATTAATTATTTAATATAACTCATACACTTATCTAATGTTATTAACAATTTAATAATATTTTATAAGTTTTATAATATTATTAATCATTTAATAATACTTCATTATCCTTTTAATATTATTAATTATTAATAATACTTTATTAATATTATAGTATTATAAATCATTTAATAATATTTTATTATCTTATTAATATTATTACTTATTTAATAATATTTTAATTATTATCTAATATTATTAATCATTTAATAATATTTTATTCATTATCTAATATTATTAATCATTTAATAATATTTTATTCATTGTCTAATATTATTATAATATTTCATTGACTTATTAATGTTATTACTAATGTAGTAATATTTAATCATTTACAAATATTATAATCATTTAATAATCTTTTAATCACATATTAATATTATTTACCACTTAAGAATATTCTACCACAAACAATACCAATAGTTAACTCTTTAATTGTGTTAATGTTAGCCTTTATTTTAAACATTTAGCTACCAATTAATTAATAATAAACTCCATATATTGGTTTAATATCCAAGCACATTCATTTTACACTTATTTTAACTTAATTTATCAAAGAAAACTCGACCCAGATCGACCCGACCTGGATCGACCCGACCCGGACCCAACAAAATCTGCTAGGCAGATTGTTCTGACGCAGTTGCGCCACACCGAGCGCAGGTGCTCTCGGCTAATCTGTCTGGATGTCAACTTTTTGACTGCTCGACCTTCCGCCGCTCCGATAGCCATAACTTATTCATTTTAAAACATTTTGTATTCTGGAGTCCATTCTCATCAGAATTTCCTCCTCTACAATTTCTCTTTAGATCACAAATCCAAATTACGAATGTAACTAGACTCAAAACTGCTCACAAGGATAAAGTGAAAACTAACTTCACAAATCCTTGGTTTTAATGGTTCAAACTTGACTAAAATAAAATCTATACATTCAAATGACACCAACTTAGTGTTGTTGTCTTCCTAACTTCTTGTTTTACAATATTCCATGGTTCAATCACATTTTTTGAAAACGTTTTGACACAAAAATTAAGATTGAACCATCTAAGGTTTAAAAACTACCTACTTTGTTTTTCCATATTTTTGAAAGCTACAAGTTGGGTTTTCTTTAAAACTCATATATGTAACTTTCTAGCCATAAAAATCCATTTTCTAACTTGTACATTTCAAAGTATAACATTAAAGAACACACGCTCAACTAGGGTTTTACCGGTAAAGTTTAATATGGACATTTCTATTATTTTTATGCATTCCACACATTCTAAAACATGATATACACACATCAAACGACGAATATACATATATAACATAGTTTAAGACTTCTAGACCATCAAAACAAGTTTTGATCGATTAAAAATATATTTTAACCGATTAAAACACATATAGGCTATAAAAATGAAATAAGAAATGGTTGGAGTACTTTTAAACCTTAATGACTTGTGTTCTCTTCTTCTTCTCCTACCAAAGTATGATATGAGGCTATTGGACATCCACCAAGTATTTCCTCTGGCAATTTCTCACAACTCACAAGTGTTTCTCTCTTTTCTCTCTCAAATGCTCTCACTTTTTCTCTCTAGAAATGCTTACAAATAAACTAACCAACATAACACAAGTGTAGAACACTCTATTTATAGCACTCTACAAATCCTTCATTAACTACCCTAATTCACCAACATAGTCAATTTAGTAGCTAATTTAGATTACTATTGCATTGAATGACCATGTGATTGACTAGTTGAATGACATGGGTGGTTGAACAACTATGACATAGTGTGTGTTAGAAGCAATGTGAGAAAACAAGCCACCCCCCTTGTGGGGCCCACCATGACATGCCAAATGGATTATTTATGGCCATTTTTGCTTTATTTTTTATGCTTTAATTATACATATATACATTTATATATATATATACACTTATATATATTAAGGTTGACCAATTTTGACTTTCTATTGGGCTCCACATTGGACTCTAGGATTTAATATATCGGGCTCATCCATTTAATTTGGTTGGGCTCAATTTAAATATTCTGTTGGGCTAACATTAATTCACATATGTCAAATTTAATTAAATCAAGCATTGGGCTATGGTTTAATTAATTACATAGACTACTAGGTAAATTTAATTGACCTAGTTTAACAACTCATTTGGATTTAAAATATAATCCAATTAAATTTACTTTAGTTAATTATAACATCTTACTTCATTGCTTTAAATAAATATACACATACACAAGTATATTTATTCAATTATCTAATGCATAATTAATTAGTACAAAATTTTTAATTCATTGCTAATTATTTAATAATCATAATTACAATGTTTAATTGAATTTGTGGTCATTACAACTTTACTCCTCTTGAACACTTTTTCGGCAATCCTTCAAGGCTTTCAATGAACCCTAGCCTTCAATTTTCTTTCTTCTCTAAGAACTCTCTTATGCTAGCAACTTTGGATGACAAAATAATATAACATTTGCTTATACTTACTAAATATATACATACATGTGTTGTATATACATATCCAAAAACTAACTCAACATGGTTAAGTTAACTCTTGCTTGGTTAGGGTCATTTAAGTCATTTTCCATTGCTAGGTAAGGACATTTTAGTCATTACACCCTTCTAGGACACAATTGTCATTTCATAACTTATTAAGGGCAACATGGTCATTTGTCCAAAATCCTAGAGAATTTACTCTCCAACAAATCATACATACTCATTTCAATACAATTCAAGTCCTTTTTTTTTTTATTTATCCAAACTTGTTTCATTGGGCTTGAATTTTAATCTAGCATCAAATGGTTCATAATTGGCTTGTCCCAATTTACTTGTCACACTTTAAACATTAAATTTCATTACTTAATCATAATTATCCATAATAATAATTACAACATTTCTATATTTGCATACCGTCACTTTCTAAATTTCTACGAACCTTATCGGTTTTGCATTTCACAAATTTCATTTTCGACATCTCAATTAATCAAAATACTCACTCTCTCCATAAACTGCTTCCTCGAAAAGCAAACCTTGCTCTCGAATTACCAAAAATCCATTTCTTCAACCATTTAAGATCATAATACATTTTTATGACTTTTACGTCCTTTCGCTTGTCCACTTAACATACATATCTCACTTTGAACTGTACTTGCATTCAACATTCTTTCTTCTCATGCTCGGGAGTATTACCTTTCTTTCTATACACATCATATACCTAATTATCTTATTCCAATCAATAAATATCAATTTCTTAATAAACTCCAAAGATACAAATATCATTATCTTTATTATTTCTTTCAAATTACCTTTAATCCGCTTTATTTTTATTAAACCAAATAGGTCATTTCTAGCACATTGATTAAATAATAATTTATATTTAATCACTTATTAATACATTATATCTTTCTAAACCAGGTTTTAATCTTCTAACCTTTACTTAAATAGTCAAAATTTTTATTTAGAGATCTTGTAAAAATTCGGGTTGTCACAGTTCACTTATATGCTATGTGTTAGACTTGTTGAGCTTTTGTATGCTCACCCTTGAAAATAAACCCAAACTATAGACAAACCCGAGAGCTCCGGTTTTAAGAAGAAGAAAGGAAAGAAGAAATGCATAGATTAGTTTACATGCTTTATTATAATATTGCTTGTCTTTTTATTTTAAAGTCTTGATAACTTATGTAATATGAACAAGCAAACCGTGTAACCAACTCTATATTAATATATATCAAGTTTCATCACATGTTCTTGTTACGTCTGTACTTTGATTAAACTTAGAATTGTTAAAACTTAACATAGTATTGATAATGATCTATTTATCTGGACGAGGATCGATAAATAACTTGTGAGCACTGTACATCCGAGATAGGACTAAGTGATGTTGACTGGTCAAATTCATCGTTAAGCTTCCTCAGACCCAGGTATAATCGTTATTACTATTCTGAATGTCAGATAAGTAGGATTATTGATATAAAGAGCTATCACTATAACCAAATATGTTTCGAGTGAGGGTTTTAACTAGTTAGGTAATGTTCTGTACAGAAAGAGAATTTTTTACCGGACAAAGATACAATCATTTGTCACGGATAAAGATGCAAATCATTTACCACGACAAAGATACAACCATTTACCGCAAGATTCTCTGTTCCCAAGAGCCGTCCTAATGATTTAATGCCGTGGATATTGGAACATGTAAAGTTATAGAATATCTAAATCTTAAGGATAAAATTTCATGCTTGAGTATTAAGTCTATTGTATCAATTACAAGGACTTGATATAAAATAATGAAAGATCTTTGGGAATTAAGATGATAACTTTGTTTATGAATAAAGGAAATCATCCATAAACCTAATTATTTAGCATTTATAGTGAGCACCAAGTCATTTATAGTAAGTATAGTGATTTGGGGCTGTCACATGTTGGTATCAAAGCTGTAGATTATAGCTCTAAGGTAGAGATGCACAAAAAACCTACGGCCTACAGGCCGGCCCGGCCTGGCCTGAGCCCGGCCTGGTCAAAACCCGGGCCGGGCCGGTCCGGCCTACGGTCTTTGAACATGCTACTATTTTGACCTAAAAGCCCGGCCTGGCCCGGCCTATGAAAAAGCCCGGCCTGGCCCGGCCTACGCAAAAGCCCGGCCCAGCCTACGCGAAATTGCACATCCATGAATATTGAAGATATATATTTTTTTGAAGATTGAAGATATATTTTTTGAAGATATAATGAAGAGATAGTTTTTGAAGTTGGGAAGATACATTTTTTGAAGATTTGAATTTTGAAGATATTTTAAAAATATTTTGAAGCAAAATATTTATAACCGACTCATTATTTATTATTGATTAGTTACTCATTTTTAATTTTTTGTCAATACATTTAATTAATATAGTAATTTGCTTATTTAATATTTATATTTCACATTAAAAATTAGTTGATTACATTTTTAGGCCTAGCCTGGCCCGGCCCGGCCCAAGGACTGGACTGGCCTGACCCGGCCCAAGGCCTGGCCCGGCCTAGCCTACAGGCCTGTCCCGGCCTGGCCTACAAGCCTGAAAAGGCCAGACTTTTTTCTAGAAGCCCGGCCTGGCCCGGCCTACAGGCCTAAAAGTCAAAGCCCGGCCCGGCCTGGTCAACGGCTAAAGCCTACCAGGCCCAGGCCAGACCGGCCCAGGCCGGCCTACTGTGCATGTCTACTCTAAGGTAACGAGTATCTTAGGATATAATCTGATGAATGTAGGACTAAATGGACTTATGAAAAGTCTATAGATAATTAAAAGACAAATAAATCTTAAACATAAAATGTTATAAGACAATACGTAAATTTAAAAAAAAAATGAAATGTTATTTGAAAGAAATATACTAATTAAAGCTAAATTCTTGTGTAGGATGGCTGCTATTCCAAGTTGGGAAGAGATAATGCAAGCGAACGCACATCCCGTGGTCCTCGAAAGTGATCCTGAGGAGGATCCAATTGAAGATCCAGTAATAGATCATGCGGTTGATCACCCCGTGATCAACTTTGTGGACATGTCTGATGATGATGATTTTGATGAAATTCAACACGACATGGATATTTTAGACGCCGAGGATGGTGATCCAGAATCTGAGTTGGATGAAATCATCGAAGAAATGAATGAAGAAGAAGCGGAGCAAGTGGCATTGTTGGACGCAACTACCAAAAGAATTGAAACTCTTGAAATGTTGTGGTTGGAGGAAGTTGAGAGAAACAATGCACAAGAGCTTTAGTTAGCCATTAAAGAAGCCGAAAAGCTCCAGCTGCAGGAAGCACTTGCCCATGAAAGGAATGAATGTCGCTATTCCTATTGGGAACTTCACAAGGAGGTGGAAGATTTCCCCACAGCAAGGAATGAATCGGGCTATGAGATCAATCGATCTATAGTTTCGAGCATGCTAAATAGAGCTTTTGAGAAAGTCAATTAAAAAAAAACTTGTAATCTTTAAATTATGCTTTATGTGTGTAATATTAGCATTCCCATTTTTATAAGGGATGTTAATAATAGTAAAGTGAAATTTTTCACTCGGTTAATAATAGTTTGTAATGTGTGAAAGTTTATAAATACAATTTTTTTTTATGAAATATGATGTGTAAAATTTTCTTTATGCTTGCATATTTATACTTGTCTTTCTTTTATTTTAGAGAAATGGCACCACCAAACACAAGAGCAAGAGTGATAGCACATGCTAGTAATAGTAGTAGTGAGAGTGTTGAGCAAACACCTAGTGATAATTAGACCGCCGAAAATCCTATGCAACAATTGGTTAATATGTTAATGAGTGCCATAGTAAATCAAACAAATCCACCCTAAACATACACAACTACGTTTAAAGACTTTAAGAACGTAGGACCTCTCGAATTCCAGGGAACCACTGAACTAATCGATGCCAGAAAATTGGGTTACCAAAATTGAAAAGGCTTTTAATAAGCCGAGGTTGGGGAAAACCAAATGACAAAATTTGCTGCCTCTGTTAAAAGGCGAAGCGAACTTTTGGTGGGAATCCAACAAATCAAGGGCGGGAGAAGGTGTAATCACTTAGGAAGAGTTTAAGAAATTATTTTTCGAGAACTTTTTCCCAAGAAGAATGCAAAATCGAATGAAAGTTCGATTTCTAAATTTAACACAAGGGGACATGACAGTGCCCCAATATGCCACCAAGTTTAATGAACTCGCATGTTTCTCTCTTCATCAAGTGGCGACGAAGGAACGTAAAGCGAGGAGGTTTGAAGAAGGGTTAAAACCCTGGATTTATGGCAAAGTTGTCGTATTACAGCTTGAGAATTTCTCTCAACTTCTGAAGAAAGCCATCATTACTGAAGGCGGCACTGATGCCTTTAATAAATATAAAAAGAAAAAAGAAAATAAAAAGAATCATGAGGGAGGTCTAGTAATGGAAATAATGGTGGGGAAAATAACAAAAGAAAATTTAGTGGTGGGGGAAATACACAAAAGGAGGGAGATAACAAAAAGAAAATAGAACCCTATACGACATGTGGAAAGGGCCACATAGGAGTATGTCTTAAGGGTAAACATGTTTGTTGCAACTATAAACAAGAGGGACACTTAGCCACCACTTGCCCAAACCCAAAGAAGGACACCTGCTTCAATTGTGGAGCAACGAGACATCAATCCAAGATGTGCCCCAAAAAAGGAGGAGAAGTGGGAGGGAGCAAGGCGAGTAATGTCGCCTCAACAACTACATCGGGAGGCTTAGGCCGTCCAACGGCAAGGACTTTCAACATGTGAGTGAGAGATATGGTGGCATCTCAAGATGTAGTGCCATGTATCATTCTGATCAACTCCATAAATGCTTATGTGCTATTTGATTCGGGTGCTTCTTGCTCATTTGTTTCACATGAATTCGCTAAAAAAATTAACATGCCTAGTGAGAATTTAGACTTTCCCTTGAATATAGAAATTGCTAATATGGAGATAATACATGTTAATAACATCTTTAAGAAATGTTGCATAACGATTAAGGGTCACGATTTAAAGATAGATCTTATTCCCATTCAATTAGGGGAATTCAATGTAATTATAGGTATGGATTGGTTAATTAATCACAAAGCAGTGATTGATTGCCAAAAGAAGTGCGTCAACCTTCTAACAATGTCGAAGTCAAAGGTCATTTTTAACGGGAATCAATTGCCAAGAAAATCTCGTTGTTTGTCAGCAATGCAAGCAAATGGATTACTTAAGAATAGGTGTCAAGGCTATTTGGCCTATATCGTAGACACTCAATGAAAAGAGTTAGATATAGATCAAATACCAGTTATAAGGGAATTCACGGACATATTTCCCAACGACTTACCCGGTCTCCCACCTGATAGAGAGATCGAGTTTGTAATCGACTTAGCATCGGAAACTGCAGCAGTTTTAAAAGGCTCTATACAGGATGACACCTGTGGAGATGAAAGAGTTGATGGTTCAACTACAAGAATTATTGGAAAAGAAGTACATTTAACCTAGTGTTTCTCCATGGGGAGCGCCTGTGTTATTTGTCAAAAAGAAGGATGGAACTTTAAGATTATGTGTTGACTATCGTGAACTGAATAAGTTAACCATAAAGAATAAGTATCCATTACCTAGGATAGACAACTTGTTTTGATCAATTAAAGGGAGCTGAACATTTCTCTAAGATTGATCTACAGTCGGGTTACCTTCAACTAAAAGTTAAAAAGGAAGATGTGCCAAAGACAACGTTTCAAACACGTTATAGACATTACGAGTTTTTAGTGATGTCCTTTGGATTAACGAATGCATAAGTAACATTCATGGACTTGATGAATATGGTTTTTAGGTCTTGTTTAGACAAGTATGTTGTAGTGTTCATCGATGATATTCTTATATACTCAAAAACACTAGAAGAACATGTTGTACATTTGAGAAGTGTACTAGAAACCTTACGGAGGGAACAAGTCTATGCCAAATTTTCAAAATGTGAGTTCTGGCTAAAAAAAGGTTCAGTTTTTGGGTCACGTGATTGACAAGAACGGAATAGCGGTGGATCCATCAAAGATAGAAGCAGTTATGAACTGGGAACAACCAAAGACCCCAACTGAAGTGAGAAGTTTCTTTGGTTTAGCGGGGTACTATAGACGTTTCATTAAAGACTTTTCAAAAATAGCAACCTTGCTAACCAACCTAACAAGGAAGACGGTGAAGTATGTATGGATGAATAAGTGTGAAGAAAGCTTTCAAGAGCTAAAGAAGAGACTAAGAAAGGCGCCAGTATTATCATTACCTGATAATAGTGGAGGTCTTGTAGTCTATAGTGATGCCTCACATAAAGGTTTAGGTTGCGTGTTGATGCAACATGGGAAGGTCATTACTTATGCTTCGCGGCAATTGAAAGATTATGAGATAAGGTATCCTACTCACGATCTAGAATTAGCGGCGGTAGTGTTTGCTTTAAAGATATGGAGGCATTACTTATACGGAGAAAAGTGTAAAATTTATACCGATCATAAAAGTTTGAAGTATATTTTCACACAACGAGAGTTGAATATGAGACAAAGAAGGTGGCTAGAATTGATAAAGGATTATGACTGCCAAATCCTATATCATCTATGGAAAGCCAACGTAGTTGCAGATGCACTAAGCAGGAAGAATCAAGAGAAACTAAATATTTAACAACTCAGGATGAGTTGCTCAAGGAATTTGCTAGACTCGACATTGAAGTGAGGGTTCCTTCCATCTCAACGAGGAAATTATTTGTAATAGAGGATCATTCAACTTTATTGGGAAAAATCAAGGAAATACAAGAAAAGGATGGAGAGTATGAGGAAATGAAAAATAAGATAACAAAGAATGTGAACAATAGGTTC
Organism: Hedera helix; assembly: GCA_947179155.2. NCBI lineage: Eukaryota > Viridiplantae > Streptophyta > Magnoliopsida > Apiales > Araliaceae > Hedera > Hedera helix. The sequence goes on from OX359269.1 coordinate 8,223,082, forward strand.
AAATTGGACAATGATGGAATCATAAGGTTTGAATCAAGGATATGGGTACCTTTGGTACAAGAGTTGAAGGAAGAAATTATGTCAGAAGCACATAGTACTAAGTTTTCAGTCCATCCAGGTAGCACCAAAATGTACAAAGATATAAGTAAACATTTTTGGTGGCCAAACATGAAGAGGGAGGTGGCTGAATTCGTTAGTCGGTGTTTGACATGCCAACTGGTAAAAACAGAGCATCAAAGACCAAGCGGGTTGTTACAACCGTTGGAAATTCCAGAGTGAAAATGAGAGTATATTACAATGGATTTTGTAGTAGGACTTCCAACCACACAAAAGGGTCATGATGCAATTTGGGTGATAGTGGATCGACTAAAATTATGCTCACTTTCTACCAATTAAAGTTAAGTTCATCCTAGATAGATTAGCCAAATTATATATTAAGGAGGTTTTATCGAGACATGGGGTTCCTATTTCAATCGTGTCCGATCGAGATCCAAGGTTCATATCGAACTTTTGGAAAAGTCTTCAAAAACATCTCGGGACACAGTTGAGATTAAGTACGACTTACCACCCACAAATAGATGGTCAAAGTGAAAGGACTATCCAAACTTTGGAGGATATGTTGAGAGCTTGTATGATAAATTTTGAGGGAAGTTGGGAAGATATAGAATTCGCTTACAACAATAGTTATCAGGCTAGTATAGGAATGCCCCTATATGAAGCTCTATATGGAAGGAAGTATAGAACACCAATGTGTTGGGATGAAGTCGGTGAACGAAATATGCTTGGGCCAGAATTGGTTCAACAAACAGCGGAGGTAGTTCAAAAAATTCAACTGAGGTTACAAGCTGCTCAAGAAAGACAGAAGAGATATGTCGATCTACATTGACAAAAGAGAGACTTTGAAGTCGGTAGTCATTTTTTCTTGAAGGTATCTCCCTGGAAGGGGAAGATTCGTTTTGGAAAGAAAGAAAAATTGAGTCCAAGATTTATAGGACCACTCGAGATATTATGAAGAATAGGTGAGGTAGCTTATGAAGAAGCATTACCTCCAGAACTGGAACATATACATAATGTATTTCATGTTCAGTATTGCGTCCCTATAAACCCAACTACAAACACGTTATTAATTATGAACCAATCTAAATTGAGAAGGATCTCAGCTATGAAGAGATTCCTATTCAAATCGTTGATAGGAAGGAACAAGTATTGCGAAACAAGGTCATAACTTCAGTCAATGTCATATGGAGAAATCAATCCATGGAATAAGCAACATGAGAATTAGAGGATTAAATGAAGATAGAATATCCACATTTATTTTTTTAATTGTAAAAGTTAATTTTGGGGATGAAATTCTTTTAAGGAAGGGTGAATGTAATATTCCGAACTTCCAAGATAGTTGTAATCTGTGAGGATCCGAATTTTTAGGATTTCTTTAATAATATTAAATAAGAATTTAATTAATGGAATTATTAAGGTTATTTAAATTATTAGTGATATTTTATGTGATTTAAGGTATGTGAAGGGATTTAATTGATAAACTAAATCTTTAAAGAGCTGGTGATAATTGATGTTGATTTAAATTAATTGAAAAGTAAACAAATTATTTTAAAACAATTTATTAAGAATAAGAGAAATTTCATATAAAGGTACAATAAATTATACAATTAAATTGTACAATTAAATTGTTGTGGAAGTGTAGAAATTATGATTAAATGGTGTTATGTGGAAATGTGAGGAGTATGAAGTAGATATGTATATAGATATATTTGTATATATATGTGCATGTTTAATTGTTGTAATTATAACTTTTATTAATTATGGATATAAAGGAATTAATAATTAAATTAATCCAAATTTAAATGAAAAGTTAATGAGGGAGTTAGTAAAATTTGAGATATTGATAATATAATTAATCAATAATTATGGTGGAAGTTTAGAAATTAATAAAGAAGAAAAGTAATTATATAAATTATAAATTATATAATTTATATAAGGAAATTAAAGTGAAATATGAGGAAAATAATAATTATATAAATTATACAGGAATAATTATATAATTTATATAAGAAGATTAAATTGAATAAGGATGGAAGAAAATTTTTATAAATTGTATTTTGTGTAAAATGGAAATTATTTAAAAAGGGATAATGTAATTATATAAATTATATAATAATAAATTATATAATTGATATAAGGAAAGTTAATGTGAATAATAAAGAAATGAAAAATAAATGAGGAAAAAAGAATGTTTTAATTTATTAAAAATTATGTTTATGTATAATGAAAATTTTATGATTTTTATGAAGAATAATATTTCGGAAACATGAACATGTTAATGTAACATGTTGTCCAAGTAACGTAGTGAAAAAGTATGAAAAATAAATTTTATATGTTATATGTATTATTTTATGAATTTTGGAGGTATAAATTATCTCACATAATTACACGCATGTCATTATGCGTGTACTAAATTTGTCAAGTAAAGTACCCAAAAAGGTTGTCCATAGGTGGTCTTAGTTGAAAACTTCTCAAACTCAAAAACTCATTTTTAAGTGACTTTATAAAAAGTGGACAACAACATTAGCTGTCAAACCTCGGCTCAGTTAAATGGCCATAACTTTTTTGTTTTAAAATATTTTTGAGTCATTCAAAATTTCTCGCGATCGTAACTTTCGTCTCTACAATTTATGTTTAGACCTAAGTTCAAAATTCTTTAATGATTTACACAGATTTTGACAATAAGGGGACTGCCAGAAACTGTTTCAATATTTCTTTGACTGAATTGATAAAACATGATACCTTAAGCTTTAATTTGCTAAGATAACATGTTCTAACAATCAATAACACTTTATGACATAAAATAAGAAAATCATAAACCTTCTTATATAGAGATTTATGATTTTTTCTTAAGAACACACGAAGAACACGAACAACGGAAAAACTGTACATGGTAACAACTTATGTTCTTGAGCTTTTGGATTTCATACTTGAAGTAATTTAAGCATTATAACTTCTTGTATAAGTGATTATAAAATTTATATATGAAATAATTTGGTTATTATAATGGCTTATTTACTTGATTTTAACAGTTTATAACTATTGCTCAAGAACACGTAACGAACGCGGAGAACGAAAATTCGTACATGACTACGACTTGCGTTGATTGAGCTTTAGTTATACACTATGAAATGAAATTGACATAACAACGACTTGCTCAAGTCATATGAGACACAAAGAACAAAAAATCGTATATGGCTACGACTTATGTTCTTGAGTTTGTTAAGAAAAGAAAATTGAACATTATTGTTACTATAAAATGAAGAAAATCTCAAGAACACGCGAAGAACACAGAGAACGACTATCGTACATGGCTACGACTCGCGTTCTTTAGTTTTATCGACTATAACTTGAAAGAAAAATTAAACGTAACAAAAATAACTAAGGATTGTACCTTTTGTGATTGCAAGCTTTAACTATTTCCTTGCAATTTTCAATACTTGAAATATAACTATGAATAATAGATATAGAAAGTGATTTTGATTTGGAAATGGATGAAATAACAAGTGAACTATGCTTGCAATTTATAGGAAAAACAAAACTAGGGTAGTTTGGTCATTGTTCCATTTCTTCCAAGCTAAGTAAAGGCAAGCATCACCCATTCCCTCCTTTGTTTGGCTGGCCATCTTGATGGTTTTAATGCCATTAAATGCTTGAAATGATCATGCTTTTGTGACATCACAATACCATACTTGTTGGCTTTTAATTGGTCCACAACTTAGCCTACTAAAGGAATAGTTCTAGGCCTTGTTTGGTTGGTTAAATAATCCATTATTTAAGGGGAATTGATGACCTTTTATCAAGCTTGGTTCAAGGGTAGTTTAGTCCTTTATATGCTAGCATTTTATTGGTTGATTAATGACTAATCAAACTTACTTAGTTTAGCCTTAATCTTAATTAAGTATACTAATTTGTATAGTTGACTTTTACTATTTATAGTTGACTTTTTGTATTTATACCGTATAATTTTTGTATTATTATCGTATTATTTTTGTATTCTATCTATATAATTTTTATATTTATACGCGTATTTATGCATAGTACTTTCTAGGGTTAGGGTTTGAATCTTAGGGTTTCTAAAATTAGGGTTTATGTTTTCTCCAAACCTTAGTTTTAGGTTTTCAAAAATTTTACTTTTATTTTTTTAATAATTGCTTAAGTTGAATTCTTGAAACGAAACACAAAAATAGACACACATGAAAATTTCATAACATATATTAGATGTAATTCAATATTTATTTATGCATATAATTTCGAATTACAACTAACTGGGAAGTTCAGAATATTACATTCATCCCTCCTTAAAAGAATTTTGTCCCCGAAATTGACTTATACAATTAAGAAAACAAATGTGGATATTCTATCTTCATTTTATCTTCTAATTCCCATGTTGCCTCTTCCATGGATTGATTTCTCCATATGACCTTAACTGAAGGTATGACCTTTTTTTGCAAGACTTGTTCCTTCCTATCAACGATTTGAATAAGAATATCTTCATAGCTGAGATCATTCTCAATCTGGATTGGTTCATAATTAATAACGTGTTTGTAGTTGAGTTTATAGGGACGCAATACTAGAACATGAAATACATTATGTATATGTTCCAGTTCTGGAGGTAAGGCTACTTCATAAGCTACCTCACCTATTCTTCGTAATATCTCGAATAGTCCTATAAACCTTGGACTCAATTTTTCTTTCTTTCCAAAACGTATCTTCCCTTTATAGGGAGATACCTTCAAGAAAACCTGACTACTGACTTCAAAGTCTCTCTTTTGTCGATGTAAATTGGCATATCTCTTTTGTTTTTCTTGAGCAGCTCGTAACCTCAGTTGAATTTTTTGAACTTCCTCCGCTGTTTGTTGAACCAATTTTGGTCCAAGCATCTTCTGTTCACTGACTTCGTCCCAACACATCGGTGTTCTACACTTCCTTCCATATAGAGCTTCATATAGTGACATTCCTATACTAGCGTGATAACTATTGTTGTAAGCGAATTTCTACCAGAGGTGAGTGATCTTCCCAACTTCCCTCAAAATCCATCATACAAGCTCTCAACATATACTCTAAAGTTTGGATAGTCCTTTCACTTTGACCATCTGTTTGTGGGTGGTAAGCCGTACTCAATCTCAACTGTGTCCTGAGATGTTCTTGAAGACGTTTTTCAAAAGTTCGATGTGAACCTTGGATCTCGATTGGACACGATTGCAATTGGAACCCCGTGCCTAGATATAACCTCCTTAATATATAATTTAGCTAATCTATCTAGGGTGAACTTAACTTTAATTGGTAGAAAGTGAGCAGACTTGGTTAGTCGATCCACTATCACCCAAATTGCATTATGACCCTTTTGTGTGGTTGGGAGTCCTACTACAAAATCCATTATAATATGCTCCCATTTCCACTTTAGAATTTCTAATGATTGTAACAACCCGCTTGGTCTTTGATGCTCTGCTTTAACCCGTTGACATGTCAAACACCTACTAACGAATTCAGCTACTTTCCTCTTCATGTTTGACCACTAGAAACGTTGACTCGTGTCTTTGTACATTTTGGTGCTACCTAGATGGACTGAAAACTTAGTACTATGTGCTTCTGACATAATTTCTTCCTTCAACTCTTGTACCAAAGGTACCCATATCCTTGATTCAAACCTTATGATTCTATCATTGTCCAATTTGAACCTATTGTTCACATTCTTTCTTGTCTTATTTTTCATTTCCTCATACTTTCCATCATTTTCTTGTATTTCCTTTATTTTTCCCAACAGAGTTGAGTGATCTTCCATTACAAATAATGTCCTCGTTGAGATGAAAGGAACCCTCACTTTAATGTCGAGTCTAGCAAATTCCTTGAGCAACTCCTCTTAAGTTGTTAACACATTTAGTTTCACTTGATTTTTCTTGCTTAGTCCATCTGCAACTACGTTGGCTTTTCCTGGATGATATAGGATTTCATAATCATAATTCTTAATCAATTCCAACCATCGCCTTTGCCTCATATTCAACTCTCGTTATGTAAAAATATACTTTAACCTCTTGTGATCAGTATAAATTTCACACTTCTCCCCATACAAGTAATGTCTCCATATCTTTAAAGCAAATACTACTTCCGCTAATTCTAGATCGTTAGTAGGATACCTTATCTCATAATCTTTCAATTGCCACGAAGCATAACCAATGACCTTCCCATGTTGCATCAACACGTAACCTAATCCTTTCTGTGAGGCATGACTATAGACTATAAGACCTCCACTATTATCAGGTAATGATAATACCGACGCCTTGTTTAGTCTCTTCATTAGCTCTTGGAAGCTTTCTTCACACTTATCCGTCCATACATACTTCACTGTCTTCCTTGTTAAGTTGGTTAACGGGGTTGCTATTTTTGAAAAGTCTTTAATGAAACGTCTATAGTACCCCGCTAAACCTAAGAAACTTCTCACTTCGGTTGGGGTCTTTAATTGTTCCCAGTTCATAACTGCTTTTATCTTTGATGGATCCACCGCTATCCTGTTCTTGTCAATCACGTAACCCAAAAACTGAACCTTTTCTAGCCAGAACTCACATTTTGAAAATTTGGCATAGAGTTGTTCCCTCTGTCAGGTTTCTATTACACTTCTTAAATGTACAACACGTTCTTCCTGTGTTTTTGAGTATATGAGAATATCATCAATGAACACAAAAATATACTTGTCTAAATAAGATCTAAAAACCCTATTCATCAAGTCCATGAATGTTGTCGGTGCACTTGTCTAAATAATACCTAAACACCCTATTCATCAAGTCCATGAATGTTGTTGGTGCATTCATTAATCCAAAGGACATCACTAGAAACTCGTAATGTTCCTAACGTGTTCGAAACGCTGTTTTCAGCACATCTTCCTTTCTAACTTTTAGTTGATGGTAACCCGACCGTAGATCAATCTTAGAGAAATTTTCATCTCCCTTCAATTGATTAAACAAGTTTTCTATCCTAGGTAATGGATACTTATTCTTTATGGTCAACTTATTCAGTTCACGATAGTCGACACATAATCTTAAAGTTCCATCCTTCTTTTTGACAAATAACACAAGTGCTCCCCATGGAGAAACACTAGGTTGAATGTACTTTTTTTCCAATAATTCTTATAGTTGAACCATCAAATCTTTCATCCCCACAGGTGCCATCCTATATGGAGCCTTTGAAACTGGTGCAGTTCCCGATGCTAAGTCAATGACAAACTCAATCTCTCTATCAGGTGAGAGACAGGGTAAGTCATTGTGAAATACGTCCGTGAATTCCCTTACGACTGGTATTTGATCTATATCTAACTCTTTCCGTTGAGTGTCTATGATATAGGTCAAATAACCTTAACACCCCTTCTTAAGTAATCCCTTTGCTTGCATTGCTGACAAACAACGAGATTTTCTCGACAATTGATTCCTGTTAAAAACTATTTTTGACTTTGATGTTGTTAAAAGGTTAATACATTTCTTTTGACAATCAATCACCGCTTTGTGATTAGTTAACCAATCCATACCTATAATTACATCAAATACCCCTAATTGAATGGAAATAAGATCCACTTTTAAATCATGACCCTTAATCACTATGCAACATTTCTTAAAGATGTGATTAACAGGTATTATCTCCCTATTAGCAATTTCTATGTTCAAGGGAAAGTCTAAATTCTCACTAGGCATGTTAAATTTGTTAGCGAATTCATGTGAAACAAATGAGCAAGAAGCACTCGAATCAAATAGTACATAAACAGTTACGGAGTTGATCGGAATGATACTTGACATTACATCTTGAGATGCCACTGCATCTCTCACTGACATGTTGAAAGTCTTTGTCGTTAGATGGTCCGGGTCTCCTGGTGTAGTTGTCGGGGCGACGTTATTCGCCTTTCTCCTGCCTGCTTCTCCTCCTTTCTTAGGGTACATCTTGGCTTGATGTCCCGTTGCTCCACAGTTGAAGCAAGTGTCCTTCTTTGGGTTTGGGTAGGTGGTGGCTAAATGTCCCTCTTGTTTACAGTTGTAACAAACATTTTTCCCCTTAAGACATACTCCTATGTGGTCATTGCCACGTGTCTTATAGGGTTCTATTTCCTTTTTGTTATCTCCCTTTTTTTGTGTATTTTCCCCACCATTAAATTTTATTTTGTTATTTCCCCTACTATTATTTCCTTTACTAGACCCCCCATCATGATTCTTTTTATTTTCTTTTTCCTTTTTATATTTATTAAAGGCATTAGTGTCGCCTTCGTCAATGATGGCTTTCTCCAGAAGCTGAGAGAAATTCTTTAGCTATAATACGACAACTTTGCCATAAATCCAGGGTTTTAACCCTTCTTTGAACCTCCTCACTTTACGTTCCTCCGTTGCCACTTGATGAGGAGCGAAACGTGCGAGTTCATTAAACTTGGTGGCATATTGGGGAACTGTCATGTCCCCTTGTGTTAAATTTAAAAAACAGACTTCCATCCGATTTTGCATGCTTCTTAGGAAAAAGTTCTCGAAAAATAATTTCTTAAACTTTTCCCAAGTGATTACACCTTCTCCTGCCCTTGATTTGTTGGATTCCCACCAAAAGTTCTCTCCGCCTTTTAACAGATAGGCAGCAAATTTTGTCTTTTGGTTTTCCCCAACCTCGGCTATATCAAAAGCCTTTTCAATTTCGGTAACCCAATTTTGGGCATCAATAGGTTCAGTGGTTCCCTGAAATTCGGGAGGTCCTACATTTTTAAAGTCTTTAAATGTAGTTGTGTGTGTTCGGGGTAGATTTGTTTGATTTACTATGGCACTCATTAACATATTAACAAATTGTTGCATAGGATTTTTGGCGGTCTGATTATCACTAGGTGTTTGCTCAACACTCTCACTACTACTATTACTAGCATGTGCTGTCACTCTTGCTCTTGTGTTTGGTGGTGCCATTTCTTTAAAATAATAGAAAGACAAGTATAAATATGCAAGCATAAAGAAAATTTTACACATCATATTTCATAACAAAATTTGTATTTATAAACTTTCACACATTACAAACTATTATTAACCGGGTGAATAATTTCACTTTACTATTATTAACATCCCTTATAAAAATGGGAATGCTAATATTACACACATAAAACATAATTTAAATATTACAAGTTTTTTTTTAATTGACTTTCTTAAAAGCCCTATTTAGCATACTCGAAACTACAGATCGATTGATCTCGTAGCCTGATTCATTCATTGCTACGGAAAAATCTTCCACCTCCTTGTGAAGTTCCTAATAGGAATAGCGACGTTCATTCTTTTTATGGGCAAGTGCTTCCTGTAGCTCGAGCGTTTTAGCTTCTTTGATGGCTAACGGAAACTCTTGTGTATGGTTTCTCTCAACTTCCCCCAACCATAACATTTCAAGAGTTTCAATTCTTTCGGTAGTTGCGTCCATTAATGCCACTTGCTCCGCTTCTTCTTCATTCATTTATTCGATGATTTCATCTAACTCAGATTCTGGATCGCCATCCTCGGCGTCTAAAATATCCATGTCGTGTTGAAATTCATCAAAATCATCATCATCATACGTGTCTACAAAGTTGATCACGGGGTGGTCACCCGCATGATCTATTACTGGATCTTCAATTGGATCTTCCTCAGGATCACTTTCGAGGACCACAGGATATACATTTGCTTGCATTATCTCTTCCCAACTTGGAATAGCAGCCATCTTACACAAGAATTTAGTTTTAATTAGTATATTTCTTTCAAATAACATTTCATTTTTAAAATTTACATATTGTCTTATAACATTTTATGTTTAAGAAATATTTGTCTTTTAATTATCTATAGACTTTTCATAAGTCCATTTAGTTCTACTTCCATAAGATTATATCCTAAGATATTCATTATCTTAGAGCTATAATCTACAGCTTTGATACCAACCTGTGACGCCCCCAAATCACTATACTTACTATAGCTGACTTGGCGCTCACTATAAATGCTAAATCATTAGGTTTATGGATGATTTCCTTTATTCATAAACAAAGTTCTCATCTTAATTCCCAAAGATCTTTCACTATTTTATATCAAGTGCTTGTAATCGATATAAGAGACTTAATACTCAATCAAGACATTTTATCCTTAAGATTTAGATATTCTATAACTTCACATGTTCCAATATCCACGACATTAAATCAGTAGGATGACTCTTGGGAAGAGAGAATCTCGTGGTGAAAGTTTGTATCTTCACCCGTGATAAATGTTTGCATCTTTATCCATGATAAATGGTTGTATGTTTGTCCGGTGCAAAATTCTCTTTCCGTACATAACATTACTCAACTAGTTAAAACCCTCACTCGAAACATATTTGGTTATAGTGATATCTCTTCACATCAATAATCCTACTCATCTGACATTTAGAATAGTAATAATGAGTTATACCTGGGTCCGAGGAACCTTAACGATGGATTTGACCAGTAAACATCGCATAGCCCTGTCTCAGATGTACAACACGATCCTCATCCAGATAAATAAATCATTATCAATACTATGTTAAGTTTTAACAATTCTAAGTTTAATCAAAGTAAAGATGTAACAAGAATATGTGATGAAACTTGATAATATTAATATAGAGTCGGTTACACGGTTTCCTTGTTCATATTACATAAGTAATCAATACTTTAAAACAAAAAGACAAGCAGTTTAATAAAGTATGTAAACTAATCTATGCATTTCTTCTTTCCTTTCATCTTCTTAGAGACGGAGCTCTCGGGTTTGTCTGCAATTTAGGTTTATTTGCAAGGGTGAACATACAAAAGCTCAGCAAGTCTAACACATAACATATAAGTGAGCTCACACAGATATGGATTTTAAGGATTCATGGCACAACAATTAATATTACAAATGTTTTAACATAGTAAGATTGAGTGGTGGTTAGACCTAGAACTGTTCTTTGTCTACTTAGAACCATTTACAGTGGATATAGAAAGGGGATTAACCTAACAACATCATATGTTATGTATAACATAAACTACACTGGACTAATCATGAACAGTGGTACATATTCGTTCATCTCATTTTACTTCACATGTCAGGATCGCCCCAAGACAACTTGATTGGATAAAATAAAGCATGATTCAAAATATATCACGAATAAGCATTTCATTTTGCAAATTATGCCGAAACAAGGTGCAATAATTCTCATATCAAAGATCTATAACACGTTGCTTATACAAAATGTATAAATCATATAGAAAACAAGTAAACAAAGGTAAGGATAGAAAACTTGCCATGAAGCAATTTAGGGTTTTCTCGATAAAGCGTTAAATGCCTACATAATTGTTTACGCGTACTCGAATGTTAGTTTATCCAATTTTACTTCTTAATAAATGTTTTTATAACTTGTTTAGACTATTTCCATAAGTGGTTTTAGTTGGAAACTTCTCAAACTCAAAAACTCATTTTTAAGTGACTTTATAAAAACTGTACAACAATATTGGCTGTTAGACCCTGGCTCAGTTAAACAGCCATAACTTCTTCGTTTTAAAATATTTTTGAGACGTTCAAAATTTCACGCGTTCATAACGTTCGTGTATACAATTTATGTTTAGACCAAAGTTCAAAATTCCTTACTGATTTACCCAGATTTTGACAGTAAGGGGACTACCAGAAACTGTTTCAATATTTCTTTGACTGAATTGATAAAACATGATACCTTAAGCTTTAATTTGCTAAGATAACATGTTCTAACAATCAATAACACTTTATAACATAAAAAAAGAAAATCATAAACCTTCTTATACCGAGATTTATGACTTTTGCTCAAGAACACACGAGGAACACGAACAACGGAAAAACCGTACATGGTAACAACTTATATTCTTGAGCTTTTAGATTTCATACTTGAAATAATTTGACCATTATAACTTCTTGTATAAGTGATTATAACATTTATATATGAAATAATTTGGTCATTATAACGACTTGTTTACTTGATTTTAACAGTTTATAACTATTGCTCAAGAACACATGACAAACACGGAGAACGAAAAAATCGTACATGGCTACAACTTGCGTTCATTGAGCTTTAGTTATATACTATGAAATGAAATTGACATAAAAATGACTTGCTCAAGTCATAAGGAACACGGAGAACGAAAAAACGTACATGGTTACGACATATGTTCTTGAGCTTGTCAATAAAAGAAAATTGAACATTATAACTATTATAAAATGAAAAAAATCTCAAGAACACGTGAAGAATACGGAGAACGACAATCGTACATGGCTACGACTCGCGTTCTTGAGTTTTATCGATTATAAATTGAAAGAAAAATTAAACATAACAAGAACTAAGGATCGTACTTTTTGTGATTGCAAGCTTTAACTATTTCTTTGCAATTTTCAATACTTGAAATATAACTATGAATAATAGATATAGAGAGTGATTTTGATTTGGAAATGGATGAAATAACAAGTGAACTATGCTTGCAATTTATAGGAAAACCAAAGTTAGGGTAGTTTGGTCTTTGTTCCATTTCTTCCAAGCTAAGTAAAGGCAAGCATCACCTATTCCCTCCCTTGTTTGGCCGACCATCTTGATGGTTTTAATACCATTAAATGCTTGAAATTATCATTTTTTTGTGACATCACAATACCATACTTGTTAGCTTTTAATTGGTTCACTACTTACCCTACCAAAGGAATAGTTCTAGGCTTTGTTTGGTTGGTTAAATAACCCATTATTTGAGGGGCATTGATGATTTTTTATCAAGCTTAGTTCAAGGGTAGTTTAGTCTTTTATATGGTAGCATTTGATTGGTTGATTAATGACTAATCAAACTTACTTAGTTTAGCCATAATCTTAATTAAGTATATTAATTTGTATAGTTGACTTTTACTATTCATAGTTGACTTTTCGTATTTATACCGTATAATTTTTGTACTATTATCGTATTATTTTTGTATTCTATCCGTATAATTTTTATATTTATACGCGTATTTGTGAATAGTACTTTCTAGGGTTTAGGGTTTGAACCTTAAGATTTCTAAAATTAGGGTTTAAGCTTTCTCCAAACCCTAGTTTTAGGTTTTCAAAAATTTTACTTTTATTTTTCTAATGATTGTTTAAGTTGGATTCTTGTTACGAAACACAAAAATAAACACACATGAAAATTCCATTGCACATATTAGATGTAATTCAATATTTATTTATGCATATAATTTTGGACTGCAACTAACTGGGAAGTTTGGAATATTACAGTTAAAATGATAAATGATATGTTTAATGTCATGTTGTTATGTAATAAATGTTATGTGAAGTCTTTAACTATTATTTGTAAGCCTTTTAACTGTTTTGTGTTATGGTTACGAGTTATGAACATGATTTATACACTGTGTTAATGTGATATAAATTATTGAAATGTGAGGTATATGTGATATTAAACGGAGAATTATGTTTAGTTAAGACATGTTAAAGTTTATATGAAAGCATAAACTGCGTATGTGTTATATGTTAGACTTGCTGAGCCGTCGTGCTCATTCTTACGAATAAAATCTTATTTGCAGATTAAAGGTGAACGCTAAGAAGATCATGAACGTAAAGACGAAACGTATATTAGGTTTTCTTGTTTATTACTTGTATTTGTATAAGTCATAATGACTGGTATATTAGATTTTCATGTTTATTACTTGTATTTGTATAAGTCATAAGAACTGTTGTAATACGAACAAACAAACATGTAACCGAATATTAAATGAATGATATAAATTATTATCATCATAATGTTGTTATGTCTTTATTTTGATATAACTTAGAATTGTTAAAACTTAACATAGTATTGATAATGATCTATTTATCTGGATAAGGATTGGTAAATGTCGTGTGAGTACTGTACATCCGAGACAGGACTAACCGATGTTGACTGGTAAAATCCATTGTTAGATTCCTCGGACCTAGGTATAACTTATTATTACTATTCTGACTGTCAGAGAAATATAATTATTGATATGAAGAGATATCACCATAATTAAATGTGTTTCAAGTGAGGGTTTTAACTAGTTTGGTATGTTCTGTACGGAAAGAGAATTTTGCACTGGACAAAGATACAACTATTTGTCACAGATAAAGATGCAAATATTTATCACGGATGAAGATAAAAACATTCATCTCGAGATTTTCTGTTCCCAAGAATCGTCCTAATGATTTAATGTTGTGAATCTTGAAATATGTAAAGTTATAAAATATTTAAATCTTAAGGTTAAAATTGGACCGTTATATATGGTATTATCCATTTATACGGATGAAATATAAGTTGAAACTTATATAAATAATGAGACCAAGATCAAGTTAAGATCCAGGGACAAATTGAAAAGAAAATTTTAATGTATAGTCTAAAATAAAACTAATTCAACCAATATGATTATGAGATCATTGGTTAAGTTGGTAAATGTATGGAGTTTAATGCACAAGGTCCGCCGTAGCTAATACGAGAATTTTAGGGGCTCTATAGTTGGTATCAGAGCAGTAGGTTATAGTTTCGAGGTAACAAGTACCTTGGAGTATAATCTAATGGATTAAGATTAAATGGACTTGTGAAGAGTCTATAGATAATTAAAAGATATGCATAAATCTTATTAAATCTTAATGCATAAAAATTATTATGTGAAAAAAATATACCAAATAAAGATAAACTCCTTATGAGAATATTTGAAGATAAATGGACTCTTAATGAGTTTTAAAAGCAAGCAATAAGATAAAATAATCTTATTGGTTTTTATGTGAAACTGTTTCATAAAAAAATGAAATGGTGTGTTTGGTATTATGTGTAATTATACCTACGAAATGAGATGAGTAAACTCATAAAAATGTAAATGATAAATGAATGATTTAAGAAAATTCATAAGATAGTTAAAGAAGGAGTAGGGATTTTAATTGAAAACTCAGCTTAGTGAGTAAAACAACTCTCTTATATGGGAAAGAGTTTAATATACTTCAAAGAACCGATCTAACTACACTGTTGGTATGAATGATGTAATAACCTGAATATTTAACAATATTTCTTTTAATGAAAATATTGAGGAGATTAATAAATGTGGTAAAATTTAAAAAAAAACCTACTTCTATGAGAAGGGTAAAAATAGATGGATAAATTTATGTTTTCCTATGTGTTAGTAAGAACCTGGGAGGTTCAAGTGTTATAGAACTCTGAAAATTTTCTCTTGGAGCAGAGATGCCTTAGAGGGGCGAGTAAATCAGTCATTAACTCAGGATGGGATTAGTGACTCGATAGATAAGAGAATTATAATAAAGATAATTCGCTAGGGTAAAACAAGGTACTATGATACCTTTAAAAAGTCGATGAATTATTTGATGGATAAGATAAGCTAGGTTGTTGCGGTAATTCGATTTAAGTCAACCTAGTTGATAAAATTTAAAATTAGTGAATTAATGAAGGGTGATCATTTCAAACCCTAGGAAAAGGTATTATGAATATTTAAATATTCGAGGATTTATTTTAAGATTGTTCGATCAAAGGGGTTATTAAACTAACGAACAAACTTAGGAAATTAATACCGATCGAGTGGTATGTTGAGAAACCCAAATTAGGATTCAATTAGGCTTAATTAGGGCAAGTCTAATTGGGTTATGTAAATTAATTAATATAATTATTAATTAATAATAACTATGTGAAATATTAATAATATTAATTAATAGTCCAACTAGTAGTTAAATACTAGTAGGCTAGCTCATATATTATTTTTAAACAAGTTCACTTAATTAATTAAGTATGGATTTGTATGTTGGTTGTATTAATTTAATTAGGTAAGCCCAATTATTTATTTAAATTGGGAGACTAATAAATTAATGTTTAAGCCCAATGTTGGTAAATTAATTTGGTATTATAGTAGCCCAACCAAGATGAATAGTAAGCCCAAACAATTAAATTGAAAGCCCATTTTTTTTATCCAAATTAAAAGCTTCTAGAAGGATTTTTATTTTGCAAGTTAACTAAAAAATAAATCAAAAAAATTGGGGCAATGTTGAGAAAAAGTGTGGAATACTCAACATTTTTTGGCTAGAATTTGTAGAATGCTTGAAGTCTAATTTATATGCTTACAAGGTGTGTATGTATAGGTTGGCTCCACTATAAATAAATCACTTGGTTCATTGGCTAAGAGTTTAAAAAGTTGCAAGAGAGAGCTTTTATATTGGTGCTAGTGAGTTGGAGTGAGTTCCAAGTGAGTTGAGTGAAATAGTGAATAAACTAATGAGTTAACTCAACCGAGTCAATCCGAGTCAAGCCAACTCAACCCATTCTTAACCAAGAGAAGAGCTTAGAGGTTCATCTACTATTTTGGAAGGAAGAGAAAGCAAGCACACAAAACAGAAAGGTTAAAAAATTCTAAAAACCTTAGTTATGCTTGTTATGTGATTAAAATAAGAAATAAATGGTAAAAATACCATCTTTATGTTCTTTAAGTCTATATCCATGCTAGATATGTTAAACAAGTATTTCATGGATTTTTGGTATGGATCCATAAGCATTTATGTGGAAAAACTTAGCAAAAGTTGTAAAATGATGTTTACCGGAAAACTAAAAATCGAGTAGCCTCATTCCCGGAATTACTGTTCATGATTCGTAAGTCGAAATCATAATCCGTCAATTTTTTATGCTAGATCTTGAAGTTATGTAAATTCTCCAACTTGAATGACTAAAATCCGATTTAAAACGAGTGAGATATGATTTTTCTACTCAAACACTCCACTGTCGGAAGTTTTGCGTGAACAGTCCGGTTTTAGGCTATTTTCAGTGGTCAAATTTTGTCCAAAAAATTAATCCGATAATGGATAATTGTAGTTCGAGAAGTCACGATTCCAACAATATAAAGTAGAGCTTAATCGGAGTTATAGAACTCAAGTTATTAAAGTTTTAGTGAAGGAGCCCAAAACTAGACAAAATTAAAACCTACTGCCGGTTTTTTTCTAGTGAACCGACCGGAGCATTCCGGCGGCCGGTTCACCCATTGTCCGGCCGGTTCCGGCGACGGTCAAAACTAGAAAGTTTCTTGGAATTTTGTGTATTATTTTCTAGAATTTAATGGTATTTTTATAATGTCAGTAACTATTTTTCATAATTATTTAATAATAAAAGCTTACTACATGTATGAAAAGTAATAAAAAATATTTTTAAATGTTGAAAAAATATGAACAAATAACCTACTGATTATTTGAAGTGTTATATGTATGGAGATGGTATTATTTCTGAAAATTGGTATTTTTCATATTATTTATGGTGTAAAGGTACACTAATTTGTGACTACCTAGCTAATAATTCAAGAAAATTATAAATAAATTGTTATTAAATATTAAATATTTCCTTTAGGTATTTAATAACAATATCAACTTGTTTGGAGAAAATAAATTAATTATTTATTATTTAATAAGATTAAATAATAAATAAAGATAGTTAGGTAATTATTATTTAAAATTAAATAATAATTACAGTTAAGTAAAGTTGATAACATAATTATTTATTATTTTATTTAATTAAGAGTAAATAATAAATAAAGATAATTAATTAATTATTATTTAATTCACATTAAATAATAATTAAAGAGGGTTAATTGCTTTCTATTTAATATATTAAATAGTAATCAAAGGATGTTAGAGTTGATAGTATAATTGTTTAGTATTTAATTAATATTAAATAATGAGTAGGGATAATTAATTAATTAATTATTATTTAATTCATATTAAATAATAATTAAATGGTAATTAAGTGGAATAAATTATTACTTAATCGGGAGAAGATTATTAAGTAATTAAAATATATTGATAATATTAATGATTAACTATTAAATGATAATAGTTAAGAATTAAATCATTATTCAATAATTAATAATGATATGTAATTAATTTAAAATATTATTAAAGAATTAATAATATTGTTTAACAAGTAATTAACTATTAAATAATAATAGTTAAGGGTTAAATCATTATTAAATAATTACTAATGATACGTGAGTATTTCAAATATTATTAAATGGTTAATAATATTGATGAACAATTAAATTATTATTAAAATGATTAATAATAATGAGAAGTCAATTAAAATATTATTAAAGAGTAATAATATTAGCAAGCAATTAAATTATTATTAAAAGATTAATAATAGTGATTAAGGTAAACTATTATTAAAAATAAATTAATAATAGTAATGATTATTTAAAGTGTTATTTAACAATTAAATAACATTATAAGTTATTACTAATTGATAGTCAAATTTAAAATATTATCCATGGTGGGTAATATTATGATAAGTTGTCGAGATAAATGATGTGATTAAGTTAAACCAAGGGTATTATCCATCAGTTATTAATTGGTGGATCGACCTAAATAAATATAGGGTCTAGGTTTTAATGCAGTGACATTAATATATGTCGGAATTGCATGGTTATGTACAAAAAGGTTTGCGGTGAAACACTGAGTCAAGTCAACGAGAGACTAAAATATGAAATTAACCCTATTAATTTAAAAATGGGACGATAAGAATAAATAAATATCTTTACAGATTTAGTATTGAGTCAAACCTTAACTGATATTATGCACCGTTGATCTTATATACCGTGTAGGTGGTGCAAAGAACGCGAAAGGTTAGCGTAAGCTGGTTATGCAAGTCCAGACAAGTTTTTCAGAACGTGTTGCATTATGTGCCTGAATTAGAATACTATAAAATCATTATGTGTGCATATGTTATTATGTGCAATAATGTGGTAATGTGCTTTTGTGATATAAGTTGAAATAAACTGTTGATATACAGTAGATGATTAAGTTGATTGTTCTATATATATTGAACTGTATGAAATTATAAATGACATGCATGAATAGCGTGAATCATAGAGTAAATACAAAGCATGATATGCCTGAGATATGTAGTCATTGCAAAGCATGAGATGCATGAAGCATGATGAAATATGTTTGTGTTATGTGAAACTGTTAGACTTGCTGAGCCGTCGTGCTCACCCTTGCTTAAAACAAAACATTACAGAAAAGCTTGAGGAAGTTGATTACTCTGGTAGAGATGAAGATGAAGACTGACTAACGAGTCATCAAAATCAAAGCGTAGGTGCTTTTATAGTAAAACTCTGCGATAGAATAAATTATATATGTGGTTATTACTTGTGAAGATTTTTATGTTTTAATGTGCTACAGAATAGCAAAACTAAATGTTGAAAGAACATGTATAGATTATTTAAGATTGGTTGTAGAGGTTGTCCTTTATGTATAAGGATAATAGATGAGGTAATTGAGTCACTATACATATGATCTCAAAGTTGTAATAGCATGTTTAAAGATTGCGATTCTGGAATGGAATAGAGTTGAATGTTGAATTCAAACGTATCGTTTGTATTCATTTAAGGTTTAATACCTAGATTATAGTAATAATTGTATTAAATTATTGTTTATGAGTTTAATATAATTAGTTTAAACTCAGGATTGAGGTTATTTTTAACGGACCAGATACGGGGTTAAGGGAGCCCGAATTTGGGGTCGTTACAAATGATTCATGGTCAGTGTTCTCAAAGCGGGTTACACACTGAATGAAATTATTTGAGGATAGTGTGGATGAGACGGGGAACTAATTCATTAGTTCTTGGGTGGAGGAAACACTCTGTTCACTATAGTGATAAGTAAATTGAAATCTTATGTCAAACTATTTCTTATATATATTCTGAGAAGTTGATTCTTTTATCATATGTATATTGAATAGTTAGTAGTTGTTACGTCAAAACTATAGTTTTTAAAATATTTGTATGTTAGTTACTAAGCAAACGAACCCTTGTTATGGGCTTGGACTATGATATGTTAGTCGAACCGACTTGTGAGATGTGGCTACGATTTGTCTATTCAGTACGATATTGATAAACCAATGTGTACTAAGACATTTTAATCCCATGTTGATGAGAAGGGGAACTAATATATTTGTTCGTACTTGGTTTAATACAACCAATCAGTTTACTATATTACTATATATTTGCAAAACTTGTGTTATGGTTAGAGAATAATGGAAATGATAGAAATTAAGGGTATTCCAAAATCTTCTAGCTATGCTAAATCTTCATGGTTATATTCGTACTTGCATGCCTTTAAAAAGAATTGTTCAATCATGAACTGAAATTTTTTTGAGCCATTTCTATGCTAAATTTGTAAGCTAGACAAAGCTATTTTGAAAACATAAAATGAATTTATCATAAACGTACTAGTGAACTTGGCGTGGATGTGATAAAGTCATAAAATTGATTTTAGCTATGTTATTCATAGGTCTATGCTAATTGTGTTAGCTAGATAACTTTAATGTGAAAAAATAAAAGTGAATTATTCATCAACACCCCCATTTAACCTGGTGTGAAGATGATACATGATGAGCCATCAACGCACTTTGCAAGGTGTGGTATACAGTCATAAGATTGCTTTTCAAAAATTTTAATGGTTTAAATATGAGTCAATGCCAATTGTTTTGGCTAGACACCTTGGTTATGATAAAGTAAACGGACATATGATTCTGGTAGACGTAACATACCGCGTCTTTAAAATGATACTATGGGACAACAGGTTGATCACTTGAAGTACTATCATGAGTGTTTTCAGTCTGAATTTATTGTTACACTGAATGGTGTTTTTCAGTCCCGGTGACGGTTAAACAATTGTGGGTCATATGACATCCATAGTATTTGAAAAAGGTCATGGTCTTAAGTGACTGCAGTATAAGTTAGTAGAATCCTAAATTAAGGAAGAGTAAGATTGAAAGTCGAGTATGATAAGAGGTTTAAAACCTAGTGTAAGGAAAGGTTTAGATTAAACATGTTCAGACCTAATTTAAGTATTTAAAGTAAGAAAGAGGAAATAAGAAAATTCATATTAAAGACTAAATTGAAAATAATTTCGAGGACGAAATTCTTATAAGGAAGAGAGAATGTAATATCCTGAATATTTATAGAACTTATAAATATGATATTAAATGACTAAAGTTAATTTCGGGACGAAATTCTTGTAAGTTGGGTTGAATGTAATATCCCAAATATTTCAAATATGATATGACAAGATCAAATTAAGGTTGTCAATTCAAAATCTAAGAACAATTGCTCAAGCATATCTTAAGCTATCTTAAAGAATATATACAACCTAAAAGCACGATCGTATACGACTATAGGTTAAAATTTTTAACCTAAACTATGTGTTATATGGTTAGTAAAGCTTGAATTGAGCTTTTAAATGTGTTATGTAATTAAACTATATGTAGGATTTTGTATTTTGGTTTGAGTAGTTAACCTTAATGCTTATTAAAAATCAGAAGTCAATCTAGGGCAAAAACCCAAATTGAAAAAAAGGTTAAACCCTAAACCTTAAACCCTAACCCTAAGATTTAAACCCTAGAAAATAACTTAGGCTCTTAAGAGAAATATATACGTCAAATTGACATTCTATTTCAGGATTCATCTTTCTCATACTTTGGAAACACGTAACAGTCAATAAAAGTTTTTTCTCGAAAAATGTGTAAAATCACTATTCACGATGAAACATTTTTCATTCATTTGATTGTTCCTTTCATCTATAGGACTTCTTATATTTCACAACATATTGTTAATATGAGGTTTAGATGTCAAGGAACCAATAAAAATTTTTGGGGGAAAAAGACGAAAAATGACACGAGTTACGAGAAAACATTTTTCGTCTTTCTGACCGTTCTTTTCTACGTTTTAACATATTGTATTTTACGAAATAGCGTTTGTATGAAGTATAAATGTTATTTAGCTAATAAAATTTTTTCTAGAAAAACACATAATTCACTGGAAAATCGTCTTTCTTTTTTTTGAAATTTCACATTCCTAAATAGCATTTTTATGGACAATAAATACATTTTAACTAATAAAATTTTTACTCAAAATAATTTTCGGAGGTTATTATTCAAGAATACAAGACGAATACAGAAAGAATACAAATAATAATACAAGTATACTGTAATGTATAATACGAGAATTATACAGAAGATTATACGAGATTAATACAAGATTAATACGAGGTATAATACATGTAGAATACAAATATTTTATGCAAAAAATACGTATAAATACTAATATTTTTTACTATTTAACCAATTAGTTGAAATCAAACTAGTTTGTAACTAGGAATTCAGGTGAAAGTTTTTTGACCAATCACATTCAAGTATGATTAATTATTGATCAATCAGAGTCAAGCTGGACAAAACTAAGTTGGAATAACCAAACTAGGAAAACTAGCACGATTATAGAAATCAGAAATTGAAATGGACCAATCAGAACCAAGAAAACCAAATTGGCAATACAGGTGAACTTAAATCAACCAATCAGAGAATAAATGATTCAAGCATGACATAAGGCTTAAAGAAGCACAAAGATGATGTCATGATGATGTCGTTTGGTGGAGAAAAAGTAAGAAAAGTTCAGGGATTAAAGTGCAACTACTTTAGGTACTAAAGTGTAATAAGTCAGGCCCTTAACATGCAATTAGCGAAACTATGCTTTTCTATAAATAGGAAGCTCCACCATTTATTATTTTCTACCATCCAAGAAGAAGTTCAAGAGCACAAATAATCTCTCTATATATATTCTACATAGTTATAATTCAAGAAAATTGCAAAGAAATAGTTAAAGCTTGGAATTATAAAAGGTACGGTCCTTAGTTGTTGTAATGTTCGATTTTATTTTCATCTTCAGTTTTAAAAAGCTCAAGAACGCGAGTCGTAGCCATGTACGATTGTCGTTCTCCGTGTTCTTCACGTGTTCTTGAGCATTTCTTCATTTTATAGTATTTATAATGTCAAATTTTATTTCATAGTGTAAAGCTTAAGAACGTACGTCATAGCCATGTACGATTGTCGTTCTTCGTGTTCTTCGTGTGCAGAGAGAGCAATAATTATAAATTGTAATAATCAATTATGTACGCCGTTATAATGACCAAATTTTGTCAAATATAAAGTGTTATAATCACATATGTAAGCAGTTATAATGCTCAAATTATTTCAAGTATGAAATTCAAAAGCTCAAGAATATAAGTTGTTACCATGTACGATTTTTTGTTCTTCGTGTGTTCTTGAGCAAAAGTCACAATTTCCTACATAAGTAGGTTTTTGATTTTGTAATTTAGTGTTATAAAGTTCTAAAACATGACGGCCTAGCAAATTCATGCTCATGGCACCATGTTTTAGCAAGTTAAACCAAGAATGATGAAACTTAGTTATTCGCGTTCTTCGCGCTCTTCCTCTTCTTGAGTAAAAGTTATAAATCGTTCGTAAGTAGGTTTATGATTTTATTATTTTTATCCTATGAAGTGTGATTGATTCTTATAACATGATATCTTAAGCAAATAAAACTAGTGGTACCATGTTTCACATGGCTAACCCTAAAAATATTGGTCAAAGTATGCTAATTGACTGTTTTTGCAAATCTTTGAAAATTTAAAGTCCTAATCTGCCTTAGTAACCCAAAATAAAGTTGTAGATCATGAAATTCTAAGAAATTTAGACTCGAGAAATACCTCAAAATACTTTTCGTATGACAAAGTTATGACTGCCGTAGTAAAAGAGGTCAAAGCTGAAAATTTTAAGGAATCATTCGGGTTCAAGTACTTAAAAATGTGATTTTGAGTTAGCCACTTTACCAAATAATTATACTAATGAAAATAGTCCACTTAAGCTATCCTAAGACTTTTTCAAAAGTAAAATTGGGTAAACTAATGTTCAGGGACGCGTAACCCTTTTTGTAGGTGTTTAATGATTTCCCGGGAAACCCTAAAACGGTTTCAAGGCAAGTCTTCTAACTCTTGCTATGTGCTACTTGTGTAGTATTGTTAAAATGATTAATGATATGTGTAATGTCATGTTGTTATGTAATAGATGTTATGTAAAGTCTTTAACTGGTGTTTGCAAACCTTCTAACTGTTATGTGTTATGGTTACGAGTTATGAACATGATTTATACACCTTGTGTGTCAATGTGATATAAATTATTGGAATGTGAGTTATATGTGATATGAAATGAAGAATTACGTTTAGTCAAGGCATTTAAAAGTTTATATGAAAGCATAAACTGCGTATGTGCTATATGTTAGACTTGTTGAGCCGTCGTGCTCATTCTTGCGAATAAAACCTTATTTGCAGAGTAAATATAAACGTTAAAAAGATCATAAACATAAAGATGAAGTGTAGATTAAGTTTTCATGTTTATTACTTGTACTTGTATAAGTCATAATGACTGTTGTAATACGAACAAACAAACATGTAACCGAATATTAAATGAATGATATAAATTATTATCATCAGAATGTTGTTATGTCTTTATTTTGATATAACTTAGAATTGTTAAAACTTAACATAGTATTGATAATGATCTATTTATCAGAAATGAGGAATGGTAAATGACGTGTGAGTACAGTACATCCGAGACAGGACTAACCGATGTTAACTGGTCAAATCCATTGTTAGGTTCCTCGGACCCATGTATAACTTGTTATTACTATTCTGAATGTCAGATAAGTAGGATTATTGATATGAAGAGATATCACTATAATCAAATGTGTTTCAAGTGAGGGTTTTAACTAGTTGGGTATGTTTTGTACGGAAAGAGAATTTTGCACTAGACAAAGATACAACCTTTTGTCATGGATAAAGATACAAACATTTATCACGGATGAAGATACAAACATTCATCGCGAGATTCTCTGTTCCCAAGAACCGTCCTAATGATTTAATGTTGTGAATCTTGGAATATGTAAAGTTATAGAATATTTAAATCTTAAGGTTAAAATTGGACCTTTATATATTGTATTATCCATTTATGCGGATGAACTACAAGTTGGAACTTATATAAATAATGAGACCGAGATCAAGTTAACATCCAGAGACAAATTAAAAAGAAATTTTTATTGTATAATCTAAAATAAGACTAATTCAACCAATATTATTATGGGATCAATAGTTAAGTTGGTAAATATATGGAGTTTAACGCACAATGTCCGCCGTAACTAGTGCGGAGATTTTGGGGGCATTACACAACTTGTCTCCTTGAATGTGTATGAAATAACCATATTTCTTTCACTGATGATTCTTAGTCCCAATAATCTGGAAAATAATCTAGATGTTACTTGAGACCTCTTATAGACGAGTTGAAGGTATTGTGAGAGGATGGAGTACAAACTTGTGATGTTTTAACGAAAACAAATTTCAATATTAGGGCAACGGTCATATTGACTATCAGTGACTGTCGGACTTATGGTATATTATCTAAGTGGAATAAACATGTGAAGATATCTTGTCCATATTGTATAGAGCATATAACGCCTTTCAATCTATTACATAAATATTGTAGCAATACCTTTTACATACAAATTAAAAAATTCACATTTTTATTTAATTTATGTTAGCATACAGGATATACATTGTTAGGTACTCTCTTTAACAGTTTAAACATTTACATAATTTAGTTAAATGGAGGGTGCTACAATAATATGACAAATATAGAAAAATTATATATTAATTTCAACGATAAAAATAACATGACTAATATAGATAAATTAGCCGTTTAATTTAAAAAAAAATATCCTTTTTCTTATAAATAGTTTAAGAGATTTCCAAAAATTAACCTTTTACAATATTATATAAGATGAGAGGAGTATCTGTTTCATCAAATGTTTTAATGTAATATCAGGTACAATGCCTACTACTCGTGTATTCCTTGCCACCGTATATCATTTGTATGCGTGTCTGGCCCATAATTAGACATGTTAAGTAACTTATACACATTTGAAAAACTAAACCTTGAGACTATCATAAGAGACTAGGTAGATTACTTGATTGATTATATGAAGTTTAAAATGGATACTACTTAAAACAACTAAAACTATTGATAAACGTACGCCACGACACGTATGAATTAAACCATGGAATGAATGTCATCCGAATCGTTTTCTAGCACATGTTATAAGTGGCGCCGCATTCCGGTTCTTATAAAGAAGTAAGAACCTTAGTATATTCGAAAACAATGTTGAATGGAATATCGACCCATTACCTATAACGAAGTAAGGTAGAAGACGTTACAACCAATTATAAACTATTTCTTGATAAGTCAGGATTGTACCCCGCAATTAACTTCGATAAGTTTAGTAATTCTAAAGAATCAAAAGAGAATAACACTCTCACAAGAAACACTTGAATTTGATTAATGAATAATAAATTACAAACATTAGCTTTGTATCCTATTTATACTAATACAAAGAAATCCTGTTTCTAAAACCAAAAGGAAAAACTAATTACATTCAAATCAAACTTAACTTAGGAAAACAAAATATCAAAACTCCTAATACTAATTTACTAAGAATTACACCTTGCTACAGCCGTGCCAAGCCCTTCTAGAAAACTTGAATTGTTGACTTTGTTAAGGCTGCTAATTGTCGTGCTTTGTGTGCTTTAAGAACCCTTATAGCTATGTGAATAGAGCTTCCAAAATCCTACCATGAATTGAACTTAAACTCTACTACAAATAGGACTGCTAGCTATGATTTGACACGTGAATTGGTTTCCTTTTTCGTTGTGGATTGGGTCTCCTAGAACTATTAGGATTGTCATGCATTAAAACTTCCCAACTCCTACCGAGAATAGGCCTCAAGTTGCCGCGTTCCTATTTATCTTTCCTATCATGTTAGATTGGTTTTCCTGCCATGAAAAGGATCCTAGATGTCACAACTTTGTACTCCTTTCCTTGCAGCAAACTGGATTTGTAGTCTGCTGAGAACCCGGTTGAATTAGGCCCGCCTAGTTTCCATGTTTGATGCTGAGCTGAGCTTGAATAGGACCTACTGAACTTGGCCATAAATGATGCCGAGAGTTAGCTAAGTTGGACCTTGAATTGGCTGCTTGTTTAGTCCAAGAATTGTTAGCTATTGGGCTGCAGATTAAGCTTCCTTAGTCCCTTATTTGAATCTTGTTAGTCATTTGAAATTCAACTTCATTCTTGAACCTCCTTGAATAAGTTTCAGCCCAAATATTTTGGATCAATCCATTAAAGCCTTCCTTAAACCTTTTAGCTCTAGCTTTTGAAACGGGTCCAACTGGAACTTGAATTGAATTTGCCCTTAGCCTACCCTTGTTTTCCTTGATTTCTTTAGCCCATACCTTCCTAGCCATGCTCTTCTTGTTAGTAGCTTGGGTTGGATCAGCCTTATTAACTTAATGATCATAAGTCTTAGCCTCGTTAGATGTAGTCGTGGTCAGGATCGTGTCATTCCCTCCTCTTTAAAAGGATTTGTCCTCAAATCAGAGCCTACATCAAAATGGATTAAGTTAGTAACATTAAACATAACACTAACACTGTTCTTACCTAACAAATCCAACTTAAAGGTATTATCAATGATGCGTGCAAGGACTTAAAATGGACCATCTCCTCTTGCATCAAAAATCAATCTACGAAACTTTTCCTATTGCATATACAACCATTCTCCATCTCCCGGGGCTAACACAAAACAAAACCAAACAACCTGGACCTCTTGTTAACTCACTATGAAACCAAGAAACACAACCTTATATGCAATGTCTCTTGGATCAAAAGCCAGGATACTTTTCTCTAGGCACTATATGCATTGTCTAATTTGGTTTGCATACTGCTAAATTCTTTCATCAAGTTGAATCTTGTCTTTTCCTGTAACTTCTTAACAAATTCAACCTTTTTCTTTCATCTAAGTTAGCAAATTTAGAAATAGATAATGACACTAAATCTAATGGAATTAAAAGATTTCAACCAATTTCAAATAATGAAAACTTAGTTACACTTTGAACAGTATGATCATAGGCAAACTCAACATGTGTTAAATACTTTCCCCAGGTTTTGATAACAATGAGAATATTACCAAAATATAAAATAATAAATTTACCAATGAAAGTACCTAGACCATGTTTCATTAATCTCAAGAAAGTACCCAATGCATTAGTTAATCTAAATAATATAACTAACAACTCACATAAATTATATTTCACTTTAAAAATAATTTTTCATTCATCTCATTCTTTCATTCTAATTTAATGATAACCACTTTTTAAATCAATTTTAGAAAAGACACAAGATCCATTTAGTTTATTAAATATATCATCTAACGAGGAATAGGATGTCGATACTTTGTAGTGATATGGTTGACCTATCGAAAATCAACATATATTTTCCACTTCTGATCCTTCTTAGGAACCAATATCACTGGAACGACACACGAACTCATGATTTCCCTCACGAACTCTTTCTCCATCAATTCACCAACTTGCTTTTGTAACTCTTTCGTCTTTTCAGAATTGCTCCTATAAGATAGTCAGTTTAGAATGATAGCACCGGGCATAAAATCAATCTAATGTTCATTCCTCGAATTGGTAAACCATGTGGTAGCTCCTCAAGAAAAACATCATTGAACTTCTTTAATAGAAAAACAACAGAACTAGACAAAGAAGAGTTAATCTGGTAAGTATTTAAAAATGTCACTTTGTACAAAAGTACAATCATTGGCTGTTTTGTAAACAACACTCTTATTATTTCACTATCTATTATATAGAAACTTGTTTTTCTCTCTTCTTTTCTCTCAATAGCCAAATCTTCTCTTGTGTTTTCTCTCTCTATTGTTTCGACCACTCTCTTATTTTCATTCTCACTTTTCTAAATCTCTCTTTTATGTTCACTCTCATTTTCATTTACTTTCTCTTTTTCACTCTCTTTTGCACACTATCTTTTTGTAAGTGCCATTGATTGGTTTGTAAAGCCATCATGCTTCATACACCTGTCGAATTGCTATGGTATCCCAAGTAACAAATGGCAAGTGTTCGTCAAAATGACATCGCATAAGACCTCATCCTTAAATCTTCCAATGCAGAATGAAATCATCACTTATTTAGTTACCTCTACCTCTCCAATATCATTGATTCCTTACAACTTGTAAGCTTAAGGATGTGTAATTGTTGATAGGCTTAACTTCTCCACCATTGTAGTGCTAGCAATGTTAGTACAGCTATCACCATCAATTCACACACTACAGATCTTGTTTTGGACAAGACACCTAGTATAAAAGATGTTCTTTTACTGTACTTTTCCTTCCTCCTTAATCGGCACACTTTGAGCTTTTCTTGTTGCCAACGACTCTTTTTGGACAATATGATCCTCTTCAAATATTACTTCTTTTTATTGATCTTTTTCCCTCTTACGAGCAATAAGAGTTGTTAAACATTGCATGTTTAATTTGATGATAAGAATTAAGTTGATGAATGCAGTCAATAGCAGGATTGTAAAGTCATTTGATGGCACATAATGTACAAGGACTTAGTTAGATAAGATCAAAGTTGTTAGGTTTATCTTTTGAATATGAATGTATTGAGTTGTGAAGTCCTTTAATTGTTTATGATGTACAAGGACTTAGTTATAAAAGATCAAATATGTTATATATCTGTTCAGTGAAACTGATCGTAGAATAGACTCTATAACTCCAAGCAAAGAAGACTCAACGATTCAATCTGTTCGCAGAGTGGACTCTATGACTTCGCGCAAAGAAGACTCAACGATTTGGTATGTTCGTAGAGTGGACTTTACGACTTCACTAAAAGAAGCCTGGACGACTAAGACCGCTCGTATAATGGACTTTACAACCCCATTCCAAGAAAACTCTACGACCAAGGAAAAAACCCAAGCGTAGAACGGACTCTACGACCAATAGAGTAGCCGTAAAGTAAAACTCTACTTCCTCGAGGAAAATTGTCTTCTCACTGAATAGTCACTGAAGCAAGGGCAATCGTAGAGTTAAGTAAAAGCAAGAGACCTTTTAAGCAACACTACGATCTAAACCTAAATCATCGTTTGACTCTTCTCCTGTACTAAGACAGAAGCAACTTTGTTGAAAAGAATAATCTGCATCGATGTGACAGAAGAGCTTCTGCCAAAAGCTCAAAGTCAAAAATATCAGGGGACTGACCCAAGCGCACTATGCAATAGAGATAAGACTTTTAAGGCAGTAAAGTCAGAGGATTGTGTCCTATCAGTCCTATAGTGTGGAAGGACCAAACGACTCTATGAAAGTTGGTAAAAACCTACGACTGACATGTTTGTCCCCAAGGAAAAAGGGAAACACCTTCCATGGACTAAAATAGCAGATCAATTAATACCTCATCAGAGTATTAATGAGCTACATGAATATAATATTCAACAGCTCTACATTGTGAGGTAACGGGCAGAAACTGAAGCTAAGGGCAGACTTTCCAACGGGAAGAAAACAGAAGCTCTCATATAAAGTGCCCAGATCTGAAGAAGAAAATAGGTTTTTACACAAGAAAGAAAGAAATACGCAAAAGTTCAAAAAGATCAAACCGAAAAGAATCTAGCATCACTACTGAGTTCTTCAGAAACTTATGCTAAATGCAACTCAGTAGCACACCCAAATCTACACTACTCGAGAAGAGTTCTTAGTAAACTAGAGTATCTAAGTCTGTTAGACTTATAGAGTTCTTAGTGAACTAGAGTTCCAAGACTGTTGATCTTGAAGGAATCTTAGTGATTCAGAAATTGTAAAAGTATCATTAGTGGATTTGCTGCTTAAAAAGGAGATCAGTGGAGTAGGAGTCTTGTGAACTCTGAACCACTTAAAACCTGGTGTCTTTCATCTTGTGTCTTTTAACTACTATATATGCTATATAATTGCTTGTTGAATTATTACGTTAACAAATCAAGAAGGGGTAACTAAATCATATTCCGCTGTGCTAAACAAATTGATTAAGAATTCATTATCGCTTAAAAACAAAGCAAGAAAAAAAAAGTTTTAAAGAATCTATTCAAACCCCCCCTCCCATTCTAGATATCTTTCGTGTCGTTGGGAACTAACAATTGGTATCAGAGCAGGTTCTCACATTTGAAGCCTTACAAGCTTGAGTAGATCTAATGGCACACATCAAGAACGGATCAGAACTCGGTGGAGGTAACAAACCACTAATGTGCAATAAAGAAAAATTTGCTAATTGGAAAGTTCGTATGCGAGCTTACATGGATGCAATAGACGATAAGCTGTTCAAGACAGTACTCAATGGGCCATTCATACAAATGAAGCTTGCTTTAACAATTGAAGATCCAGACAAGCTAGTAGCAAAGAACAGAGAAGAATGGACCAACAACGAAAAGAATGATGTTCAAAGAGATAAAAAGGCCAAAAACATCCTATTTCAATCTCTAGATGACGAGCTATTAGAAAACGTTATCAACTGTAAAATAGCTTAAAAAGTCTGGCAGACTCTGTTGATCATACAAGAAGGAATAGAAGAAGTCAGAGAGAATACACAATCACAACTTATTCAGCAAGTATGAAATGTTCATCCACATTTCATGGGAGAACATTACAAACACCTATGAGAGATTCAACATGCTGCTAAATTCTCTCAGATCATTTGGAAAAGTCTATCCAAACAAAGATCTCATCATCAAATTCATGAGATCCTTGCCAGGAAAATGGGATGCCAAAACCACAGCCATCAGGGAATCAAAGAACTTGCATGAGATGACTGTACAACATCTCTATGGAAATCTTCTCACCTACGAGCTGGAGCTGAATCAGAGGGCAGAGACCCTATTTAAGGGAAGAAAGAAGGAGAAGAACATTGCTCTTAAAGTTTCAATTTCAGCTCACAGAAGCAATCTCAAGGATAATTCTGATTATGATAATGATGAATCAAATGATGATAAAGGTGCTGCCATGCTAGTCAGACAATTCAAAAGATTCATCAACAGGAACAGACCTCAGAAGTTCAGAATCAGCAGCAACAACAGCAAAGAACCAACAAATGACCTTTGCTACAACTGTAAAAAGCCAGGTCATTTCATTGCTAAGTGCCCTAAACCCTTAAAAGAATAGCTGAGGAGGGATAGAACAAAAGCAAATCTAAAAAGAGAATTCAAGAGCTTTCACAAGCAAAAGAAGAAAGACAAAAGCTTCATAGCTGAAGACTCCTGGAGTGACTCAGAAGAAGAACTAAACTCTGAGTCAAGTGACGATGAAGAGCCACAGAAGGCCAACCTATGTTTAATGGAAAACGAGGAAGGACACAACAAAGAGAAATTCAACATAGATGAGGTATTTGACTTTTACTCTCCTGAATTAAGCATTGATGATCTTAGAGAAGGCATGCATGACTTAATGGTAGAACTACACAAATACATAAAGATGTTTAGAAGGCTATCTAAAGATTACTCTCATCTAAAAGAAGATAAAGAGAAAATTAGCATAGAATTTGAAGCCACACTTCAAACTGCTAAACTTCATTCTAGTCTTGAGACTGAAAATGAAAAGTTAAAAAGGAAAATTGAATTAAGCACTTAGAAAGAGTCTTCACTAGTATCCAAAATTCAGGAACTAGAAAAGACAATTTCTATATGGAACAATTCAAGTTTGTCTATGAATACCATGATCTCAAGCCAAAGAAATGTCGCTGACAGATCAGGATTAGGTTTTGAGAATTCTTTCTCAGAGCCTAATATGGAGAATTCAAAGGAAATAAATGAAAGCAAATCCTTTAATCCTAATAAAGGAATTTTGTTCATCAAATCCTTAGATTCAATCCCTCCCAGCTGTCCACAATCTGCTAATCCTGTTATCATATTAGTCAATAAAACTCACACTGGTCTGGGGTTCAGAAAACTGAAAAACAAGTCAACATACGTAACTAAACCTCAAAGGATCATAAAGTCTAGCAAAACTTACTCTACGAACCATCCTTACAGAAATCGTAAAATTTATTATCACTCCACGAATTATGAGAATCGTAGAGTGGCATGGAAGCAGAATGTAGATCAACTCAATCGAAGGACTTTGAGCAATTATAATTCTCATAAGTCATGGACAAATAGGAATTCACATATATACATACATAATCGTCATATCAATCATAGTTATGATTTATCAGGCTATCATTATCATAAACTGTAAAGACATAAAATCAAACAAATCTGGGTCCCAAAAGGTACTAACAAAACAGGACCTAAGCAATTATGGGTACCAAAATGAAGATTGATTTGTTATGCAGGTAAAGAGATCCATTTGGTATCTTGACAGTGGATGCTCAAGACACATGATAGGAGACAAAGCTCTTCTGACAGACTACAAGGAAAAGGATGGTCCTGCAGTCATTTTTAGGGACAACAATTTAGGAAAAATCAGAGAATATGGCTCAACTGGAAATGGTGTAATATCTTTCAGCAAAGTTGCTTATGTTGAAGGACTAAAGCATAACCTGTTAAGCATCAGTCAACTATGTGACAAAGGGCATCAAGTCACTTTTTTCAACAACCAATGCCAAGTCAGAGATTTGAAGACTAACTCTCTAAAGCTAGTAGG
Source organism: Hedera helix (assembly GCA_947179155.2). NCBI lineage: Eukaryota > Viridiplantae > Streptophyta > Magnoliopsida > Apiales > Araliaceae > Hedera > Hedera helix. Next base: position 8,256,534 of record OX359269.1, read on the forward strand.
AGTTCGAGAAGGAAATGCCTACGTGGTCAATCTTGCCAAATTAAGTACAGATGAAGTAGTCTATTTTCTTGTTAAAGCCTCTAAAGATTTGTGCTGACTCTGGCATAGAAGATTATCTCATCTTAACTTCAAGAACACGTCAAAGCTTGCCTCCAAAGACCTAGTAAGAGGATTGTCAAAGCTTAACTTCATCAAAGAAAAACCCTGCAAAGCATGTCAATTTGGAAAGCAAACAAAGATCTCTTTCCAGAGCAAGACACTCAACTCAAATGATAGAACCCTTCAATTGCTATATATGGATTTATTCGGGCTTATCCCAACAGCAAGCCTTGGAGGAAAGAGATATTCTTTAGTCGTAGTAGATGACTACACTAGATACACATGGGTATCCTTTCTAAGCTCTAAAGATGAAACTATTTCACATCTTATCAAGCTCTTCAAACTAATCATGAATGAAAAAGGTGATAAGATTAAGGTCATCAGAAGTGATCATGGCAAAGAGTTTGACTTTTCAAATATGGACCAGTTTTGTGAAGAAAATGGAATCATTCACAACTTCTCAGCCCCAAGGACTCCTCAACAGAATGGAGTAGCAGAAAGAAAGAATAGGACACTGCTTGAAGCTGGAAGAACTCTTCTTGCAGCAACCTATCTTCCTGAATACTTTTGGGCTGAAGCAATCAGCACGACATGCTACACTCAGAATAGGTCACTCATACACTCAACATTAAAGAAGACTCCATATGAATTATGAAAAGGAAGAAAGCCAAACATAAGTTACTTTCATGCGTTTGGCTGTCTGTGCTACGTGCTCAACAACGGCAAGAAGCATCTAACCAAATTCCAGCTAAAGTCAGATGAAGGAATATTCCATGGTTATGCAACAGATAGCAGAGCATTCAAAGTATTCAACAAGAAATCCTTAACTGTTGAAATCTCTATCCATGTCACATTCGATGAATCAGATCCTGAAAAGAAAAGATCAACTCACAACGATTCATCACATATAAGCTCAATGATCGAAGAACTCAAGATCTTAGAGTTTGACTCTACGATCATGGAACCAGCAACAGAAATCGTTGAGCAAGTAGAGGAAATCGTAGAGCACACCACACCAGACATTAAAACTCTACGATCAGGACAAGAAGTTGATTTAGAGGAACTTAGACAAGAAGGCACCAGAACAGATATTCCTAGCAGAATAAAGTGGACTAAGGATCACACTTAAGATCTAATAATTGGAAATCCAGACACCAGATTCAAGATAAGAGCTGCAACTTCAAATGAATGCTTCTACCTAAGTTTTCTCTCACAAGCGGAATCCAAGAAGATTGAAGAAGTCTTAGGAGACTCAAGTTGGATAGAGGTCATGTAAGAGGGGCTAAATCAATTTAAAAGAAGCAAGGTATGGAGATTAGTTGCCAGACCTCAGCATAAACCAGTCATTAATACAAAATGGGTCCTCAGGAACAAAATGGATGAAAATGGTGTGATTACAAGGAACAAAGCTAGACTGGTGGCCAAAGGCTATTCTCAAGAGGAAGGAATTGATTACGATGAAACCTATGCTCCAGTAGCCAGATTGGAAGCTATAAGGATCTTCCTTGCCCATAATGCACACATGAAGGTCAAAGTCTTCCAAATGGATGTCAAGAGTGCATTTCTGAATGGAGAACTACAAGAAGAAGTCTACATGGAACAACCTCTAGGTTTTATCAATCCAACCTTTTCAAATTATGTTTATAAATTAGATAAAGCATTATATGGTCTAAAACAAGCTCCTAGAGCATGGTATGAAACCTTAACTAACTTTCTTATTGAAAAAAGATTCACTAGAGGAAGAGTAGATACTACTCTATTTTTAAGAAAACATAAGGATAAAACACTGCTAGTTCAGATCTATGTGGATGATATTATTTTTGGTTCTTCGGATGAAAAACTGTGTGAAAGGTTTGCCAAGCTTATGTAAAGCAAGTTTGAAATGAGCATGATGGGAGAACTCAACTTCTTCCTCGGACTTCAAGTAAGGCATCTTCATAAACCAAGTCAAATACATCAAAGACTTATTAAAGAAGTATGGCATGGAATCTGCAATTGTCATGAAAACTCCTATGTCTCTTGCCACTAAGCTTGACAAAGATGAGAATAGTAAAAACACTGATATCACTCAGTACAGAGGTATGATAGGCTCACTCTTATACCTAACTACTAGCCAGCCAGATATAATGTTTGTTACATGTATATATGCTAGATTTCAGGCTAACCCTAAAGAGTCTCATCTAATAGCTGTAAAAAGAATTTTTAAATACCTTAAAGGAACTCCAAATTTGGGATTATGGTATCCCAAGGAGTCTTCCTTTAATCTAATAGGATATTCAGATGCTGACTATGCAGGATGCAAAATAGACAGAAAAAGTACAAGTGGAACTTGATAGATGCTTGGCAGTAGACTTGTATCTTGGTTCAGTAAGAAGCAAAACTCAGTATCTACATCACCTGCAGAAGCTAAATATATAGCCGCAGGCAGTTGCTGTGCACAAATCCTATGGATGAAGACTTAGTTTGCTAATTATGGGTTTGAGCTTAAATCTATTCCTATATATTGTGATAATACAAATGCAATTGCTATAACACATAACCCTGTCATGCATTCAAGAACTAAGCACATAAATATAAGATATCATTTCATTAGGGATCATGTACAAAACGGTAATTATCACTTCATTATATCCCAACTGAAGATCAACTAGCAGATGTGTTTACAAAACTTTTAGATGAATCAAGATTTAATAAACTAATAAGTGAGTTAGGAATGTTAAATCTAGACTCTTGATATATATATATATATATATATATATATATATATATATATATATATATATATACATTCCATATTTTGGAAGCTATTAACTCTGCAAGAAGAAAAGTGTTCAAGGAAGTAAGTAAAGGACAAGTTTGTAAAACTCACTCAACGATCACCAAGTCAAGGATCGTAGAGTACGTTTAAGATCATAGAGCCCACTCAATGATCAACAAACCAAGAATCGTAGAGTACACTATAAACAGTAGAGCTCACTCAATGGTCGTCAAGCTAAGGATTGTAGAGTACTCCCCAGTCGTAAACCTAACTCAATGACCATCAATGTGACGCCCCCAAATTCAGGTGCTTGAAACCCGAACTTGGTGCTACACGATACCAATTCTTTGAGCGGAATAATAAAATTTACAAACTTAATATACATATCAGAGTTGTCTAATCCCAGGTACGCGACCTTTACAGTATCCCATTGCATGATAGATAATAAATATTAACAACTTAATGAAGTCTAACTATTACCAAGAACACCTTATACTAAATCCTTCAGCTTGCCCTTTCCCTTGTCCTTGCCAGAGCCTGCTGGTCGATCACACTTAGCTGAAATCATTTAATTTAAAGCAAGAATGAGCATTCAATTGCTCAGCAAGTAATAACAAATTATAATAATGCGCTGAAGAAGTAAATGTTTTCTTTGAAGACTACTTCTACCACGAATCAATAATGGTGAAGTCATTTGAAACCATGTTTAACAACATATACGAAACTTTTTAAGATTTTTGACACGACATACTGACTTTTGAATACTGAGTGGTCAAAAGACCATGAACTGTAATTTTTCATTTTTGAAAAGGTTTAAACAGAAATTCATCTGTAAACCGCTCTGGTCTTACGGACATGTAGGGTGATCAGCCCCGTTATGTCCTGTATTGATCAATACTATCTGATTGAACGCTAATTGCGTTCACTCTGTTCGCCTTGGGCACAAAATCATATTCCCCAGTACGGGTTGTTCATACTCAGTCTGGAGTCCTAACTAAACAATTCAGTTGGACGACTTTATCATAACCAATAATGTTCAACAATGCTTTTCAGATTAGGTCTAGCTGGTCAAATAGCTTAGACAATCTTTAAACTAGGTATACATACCAAAATTTAAGAGTATGTATCAGAGTTTGTCAAAGAATTTCAGATTCAAGGGTAATTGATAATGTACAATAATTCATACAAGTGGGGACACTTGCATAACCAAACTTAGAATACAAATTTTCAATATGAGCCATAACAAATCAGTAATGAGATACTTTTAACAATGAACGAATCAAAGGAAATTCGATAAAATAGTAGTACTTGCATAAACGAATAATAAAGATTATTAATATGAACAATTATCAATAATTATTCACGAGCATTTTTGAAATTTTTAACTCATGTTGAGTTAGGAACTAGCATAGCATATGCCTGTTCGCACGAAATAAAAGTAGTGCATAAAGTTTAGATACTTGCACAGTAAAGAAAGAATTCAAATACTTACATATCAGGAATTACCGTACAATAACAGAACAATTGTAATGAGTTAAGATATTTGATTGATAAGATCCATTGCATAAAGTATATGCAAAGGTTAGGATACTTGCCTTGATCGCTGTTTACTGCTACACAATATAGCTTAAACTTTTATCTTTAATACGAAGTCCTATCATCAACAAAATTATTCTTTTAATTAGAATAATACAACTTAACACATAATATTGCTTATTAGCAGTTATTATACATCTTAAACATGTTGTCACATATTCATATCAGTTATTGAAATATTTACGAACAGTTATCATGTCAAACTATGTCCATTTGGTTTGAGTTCGATACTATTTCGGTGTCCCGATTGCATTATCAAATAATCAATGAGTTTCTTTTCAATGAAACTTTGTTCAAGAACTTAAATATTATATTAGATAATTTAATTATCAATTATAACATTTTTCCAAACATTAAAATCATTTATAATGATTTTTCAAGCACCTATATCATTTATAATGATTTAATTAATAAATAATTTCATTATCATTAATATTCAAATAATTTAAAATATTAATGAACTACATGGCAACACATTAAAAGTTATTTATTATATCTTAAAAACATTTTTAAAACATTATTATCGCCTTTAAATGATTTTTAAAGTACTAAAATCATTTTTAAATAATTTATTTAATATAAATATTAAATTAATTAATATCATTAATATTAAAATATTAATGAAATTTATGTCAAAATATTAAAAGTTTATTTTTATAATAAAATAATTTTTTTTAAAACTATTTTATGAATTTTTAATATTTATTTTCTATTTATTTAATTAATATAATTAATTTTTAATAAAACTGTTGCAAAAGGGCTTTAGCGACAGAAAGTGTCGCTATAGGTGTTCTACAGCCCATGAAGAACACCAAGAACAACCCAGTCAATGCCGAGGAGGCTACTTTGACCGTGATTGATTTTCATTTCCATTTGTTTCTGGGATTGAGGGTGGTTTATTGATGTATTAATAATGTAATTATACAAGTTAATATCAATTTTAGGTGCTAAAAATATTACAATTGAAAGATCTAGCTTAGTCAAACTACCTTGTAGGGCTGTTCTTCATTTCTGGAAATTCCAGATTTCTGGTCAATGATGGTCAACGTTTTTCAAGCGTTAATAACTTTGATCATGTATATTATATAAGTGTTACAGTGACACGAAAATGTAGTTTATATGTCAAGGTTTAATATTAATACATTTTGTAAACTTAAAAACATCATATGAGCAATATCCAAGCCGGTCAAACGGACTATCAGAGGCTGTTCTTCATTTTCTGGGTTACCCAGAATTCCAGATTTTGTGATCGGTCAATGGGTTTTGACCGTGAATAACTTTCAATCAATACATTATATAATCGTCATTACACTTCTAGATTGTTAAGCTACTGGCATAATATAACTAAAAATCTTTAAACACATCAACACATTTACAGATAAAGATATATGGCCTCTGACATTTAACTGTCAGACCATATGTTTTACTTAGTAAATTTTCTGGGTTTTCCAGAAACAGTTTTCATGATCGGTCAATGACTTTTGACCATGAATAACTTTCGATATAGACATGATATGATCATTATTCCACTTCCAGTTTACTAATAACATATCATAATACAACTACCAAGTCTTAAACACATTAAAAAATTAACAGATCATGATCTATAGACTCTGACATTAGGCTGTCAGACCACATTTTTAACACTTTGAACAGTTGGTCAAATCTTTCATTTCATGCATTTAGATGTTATAAAAACTTGTTTAAACAACCCAGATCATCAAATAACATAACATAGCACTTATATAAACACTTAAACACAAATTTTACTTAGGCATTAAAGATCTAGCATGAAGGGTTGGGTTTATACCTTTCTTGAGAAATTTTTGAGTTTCACTATTTGATTCTGATCTTGAATTTCTATGGAATGTCCTAGGCTGATATTGTGATTGAGTTAGAGAGAGAAATTCGTAGCTTTTAGAGAGAGTGAGTGTCTTGGCTTATAAAATTAAAGTGAGAGTTTTTCTTCTTTTCTTTTTCTTTTTTCTTTTTCCAATCTTTTGATTCATTGCACATGCCTTGCTAGCTGTCCATATTTGGCTGATGGAATTGCATTTTCAGCACATGTGAGATCTCAAGTGATGACTCACCAAGATTTGGTCTTATCTTTGATATTTAAGAAGCAAAAAGGGCACTTTAGTCATTTTACTTTTAGTTTTAATGGCATACATGTCATTCTAAATATTCCTAGGGTTTAACCCTTAGGTTTTAACCCTTAGGGTTTATCAAAATTTTCTAGGGTTTGCATAATTAAAATTAGTATTAAATAAAGCTTTAATACAAACTTTCTAATGAGAATAAAAATAACAAGAAGATTTTCTAAATTAAAATTTTCAAATTATGAATTAGGGTTTCAAATATATTTATTAGGGTTTCCTAAATTATAAATTAGGGTTTCCCACATAATTCCCATTATTCACATAATGTACATACATGCATACAAATATAATTAATAACTATATTTAATATTTAAATTACTTTAAACAAAACAAATTCTTAATATCCAAAATACATATTCCTTTATTATATTTATAATTATATCATTAATTATATTTTAAATTAATATCCATAATATACATTCACACATTCAAATATAAATATAATCATTAGTATATTTAATATTCAAATTTACATAAGAAAATAAATTCTTAGTATTCATATATCCATTATATAAACATAAATCCTTTTAAATATAATTACAACAATAATTATATTTAAAATTACCGTAGATCAAATTAGGGTTTTGATTCGTAATGTCACTTTACCACATTTACCATACATAATCAATTTAAAATAAATTGACTAATCTTACAATTTCATGTCATAAAGAAATAATCATAGTAATAATAATAATCATTTCTTAAAATATACATTTATCATTTAAATAATATAGTAATCATATTTTTATAAAATATAAAATTTAATTTATTAAAAGAATATAATTTATAAATATCAACTATTTCTTTAATAAGAAATTTATTTGAAACCATATATGAAATAAATATATATATACATATTACATATTCACATTCCTTTCCTTGCACACATTCCATACTTGCTTTAAAAAAAAAAATTATACGTAAAATTTCTTATTTACTTATATTAAAATCTTGGGTTATTACAATCAAAACAAAGGATGGCAGTGTCAAGAAGGATCGTAAAGCTCAAGGGGAGACTAAAGGCAAAATGGTCATCAACCAACTAAAAGTGCTCCTATCAGAACTTGACACGCATCTCAGCAAACATAGAGGGAAGTTTTAAATATTTTGAAAACTGCGCGTCGTTCATTATTCTTCAAAAATCAAAAACCTAAACCTCTCTATCTCTCTCTCTCTCAAAAATCCAGAACCCTAAAATTTCAATACTTAGTTAAATCCATTCTTCCTGCTTCAGAAAATCAATCCAATGGCTCCTGCTCAAGTCATTTCTGGAAACGAGCTCAACTTCAAAGCATTCACGACAGCAGATAAGCAGTTCATAAGGATAATCCAGTTGCTAGAAAGGGCTGGCCTTCGAGAAGCTCTGGGAATAAATACAAGGATTCTAACAAAGCTAGTCCGAGAGTTCTATACAAATGGAACCCTAACCACCATGGTTAAAGGGGTTCAGTTCAACCTCACATCTGAAGAGATAAACCTAGCCCTAGGTTTCAAGCATGAGGGTCTCACGACTCTCAATATGGAGAGCACAGAAGAGGGGGCCTGAGAAGAATGCCCCACAAAATGAATCCGAAGTTGAAATGATTGAAGAAGAAAGAATTTGCCCAGAAATATGAATTTTTAGCGGACATCATTGAAAAGTGTCTCCTCTGTAAGGACTCTGCCCATGACTCTGTCAGTGAGCTCCAACTGAAGATAATGACAGCCATAGTAAAGAAGATGAATATAAACTATGACTCCCTATTAGTTGAATGGATCGGGAATTGGATCCAAAATGCAAAGAAGGCGAAGGGCACTAGAAAAATGTCATATGAGAGATTCATCAGCATTCTCCTTCAATCTATTTTGGGGGACAAGATTGAGGACGATGAAGGAGAAGTCCTCAATGCCAATAAGAGGATGACTTAGAGATTGTTCGAAAACTGGAAAAGAAACCCAGTTGAAAATAGAAAACTATCCCTGTCTGGGGATAGTGAAGGAACGCAAAGTGGTTCAGAGCCCTCACTGTTAAAGAACTTACCTACAGAAGTAGAGTCATAGAAGGTCAGCAAAGAATCTCCTGGTCTCATCAGAAAGAGGAAAGGAAAGAAAGCTCTTGAGATTGAAAAACCTCAAGGCTCATCAAATGAGGCCCTTGATGCAGCTCCTGAAGAGAAGGGTCTCTCAAAGGATGAAGATTCAGATCTGCGAAGAGAAACTCACAGCAAGTATAAGGCTGAGGAGGCCACTTCAAAAAAGCCAAGGAGAAAGAAAAGAAGGATAGTAAAATTAGCTCAAAAAGGTTCAGTAGCTGAGGGGGGGCTACATCAAAAATTTGATAATGATCCAGCCGAGGGGGAGCCATCAGTAGTTCCTGAGCCAACAGCTGCTCAGACTAAGGGGGGATCAAGAAGACATTTCAATCCCTTCAGCCACAATGAATATTGATGAAGAAGATGACATCGAAATAGTGGCAGTCGAAAGAAATTAACAAAGGCATCTTAACTATAACTGTCTGCTGAAGTTCTTGCCACTGATGCCATTCCACCTAGCCTTGGTGTACAATACATGGGATCAACTATTCTGAACCTACAAAGCATATCCCAACGTGGTGATTCTGGCTAAAGGCTACCCTCACAACCTACATTTTGCCCAAAAGTTGATCTCAAACAGCTCCTTTTCATCTTCAATAGGGCAAAAAGTACACTTCATCCCTCTCACATTTATACAAAATCATACACCTGCCTGGACCTTCAATTATTTTGAGGAACTGTCTAACTTAAGCACTCGAACAAGCTCTATGTCCAACATTATCCCAGTCGTAGAGACTCTACGGCTGGTGGTCAAGGAAGCTTAAATGATCAAGACGTAGAGTGCCCTCAAGACTCACCTCAAACCCCGCCTTCAACTCACTTAATGCCTTCTGCTCAACCTTTCTGACCTCCAATCCCTCTCCTGGCACTCGAAGACATTCCCTCCACCTCTGGTCAGGAATACTTTCACATTCCAAGCTCAACAACTGACCAGGGGAAAACAGCTCAACTCCATCAAGAAATTATGGACAAGATATCTCTGTTTCCCACTACTGAGGGGTTAATTGACTTGACAAGCCATATGCACACATAGATATAAAAAGACCTGGCATCTAAGTCCCACAACACCCAACGGAGAATAGACAATGTTGTTACTGTTATTAGTGAACTTTCTCAAAATTTGGGAAAACAATTCTCCACAAGATTGAAGCAGTTAACAGCAACAGTTTCTGAAAATCTCAAGAATGGGGACAAAAAGTTTTTGGAAGCAATAGAAAACCATCAGAAGTGCATTAAAATTCTTCATGAAACCAGTGAGAAATCTATTGCTCATCTTGCTAACCAATTCCTCGATTTGAAGAAATCCATCAGAGAACAAACTCAACGATCAGATACTACTCTATCAGTGGTAGAAATGAAACAAATCCTAGTTGAAGAACAACTTCAAGAACATAACAATGATGTAGCTGCCACTCAGACTCAACTTCAAGAACTTGTTCGGGGTGTGCAGCAGCTATCAGAAGAAGTGGTCAGAATTAATGATGCCAACAAGGGGGAGAAGAAAACGAGCACAAAACATAAGAGTTTGGCTACAGAACCAACTGTAAGTCAAAGCAGAAAAGGAAGAGCACCTCAAGGGATGAGAATGGTTCAAACATCAATTCAACCTCCTAGGTTTGAACCAATATCAACTCATCCCAGATAGGCCTCAACTGCAAGACCATCTGCACCAAGTCATCAGGGATAATGTTCAACTGTGAGGCCATCTAGCTCACAAGCATGGCTCCAAGTTAAAGAAGAAGAAGCTATGCAGAGGGAAGAGGAACTGAGAAAAGCAGAATAGGAAAGGAGAGCATTCTTCAGGCAGAGGGAGGAAGATGAGAGAAAGCAAAGACATGAGGACGAAAGAAAGAGACATCCTAGTAGAAGGAGATAAGTTATGTTTTAAAAAAAAATTTACTTACACACATTATATAACTAACTATACATTAATAAATTCATATTTTTCATTAGAAAATACAGTTGCTCACTGTATGTTAGGCATTCAATTATTCATATGCATTTTGCCTAATTAAGTTGTTCAAATTACTGTCTGCTATTTATGTTGTCATCATCAAATAGGGAAGATTGTTAAACATTGCATGTTTAATTTGATGATAAGAATTAAGTTGATGAATGCAGTCAATAGCAGGATATTAAAGTCCTTTGATGGCACATAATGTACAAGGACTTAGTTATATAAGATCAAAGTTGTTAGGTTGATCTTTTGAATATGAATGTACTGAGTTGTGAAGTCCTTTGATTGTTTATGATGTACAAGGACTTAGTTAGAAAAAATCAAATTTGTTAGGTTGATCTTATGTTATATCTATTCAGTCAAACTGATCGTAGAATAGACTCTACGACTCTAAGCATAGAAGACTCAACGATTCAGTCTGTTCGTAGAGTAGACTCTACGACTTCGCGCAAAGAAGATTCAACGATTTGGTATGTTCGTAGAGTGGATTTTACGACTTCACTCAAAGAAGACTGGACAACTAAGACCGCTCGTAGAATGGACTCTACGATCCCATTCCAAAAAAACTCTACGACCAAGGAAGAAGCCTAAGCGTAGAACAAACTCTACGACCAACAGAGTAGCCATAAAGTAAAACTCTACTTCCTCGAGGAAAATTATTTTATCACTGAACAGTCACTGAAGCAAGGGCAATCGTAGAGTTAAGTAAAAGCAAGAGACCTTTTGAACAACACTACAATCTAAACCTAAATCATCGTTTGACTCTTCTCCTGTACTAAGACAGAAGCAACTTCATTGAAAAGAACAATCTACATCGATGTGACAGAAGAGCTTCTGCCAAAAGCTCAAAGTCAAAAATATCAAGGGACTGACCCAAGCACACTATGCAACAGAAAGAAGACTTTCAAGGCAGTAAAGTCAGAAGACTGTGTCCTATCAGTCCTATAGTGTGGAAGGACCAAACGACTCTATGAAAGTTGGTAGAAACCTACGACTGACATGTCTGTCCCCAAGGAAAAAGGGAAACACCTTCCATGGACTAAAATAGCAGATCAATTAATACCTCATCAGAGCATTAATGAGCTACATGAATATAATATTCAACAGCTCTACATTCTAAGGTAACGAACAGAAACTGAAGCTAAGGGCAGACATTCCAACGAGAAGAAAACAAAAGCTCTCATATAAAGTGCCCAGATCTGAAGAAGAAAATAGGTTTTTACACAAGAAAGAAAGAAATACGCAAAAGTTCAAAAAGATCAAACCGAAAAGAATCTTGCATCACTACTGAGTTTTTCAGAAACTTATGCTAAATGCAACTCAATAGCACACCCAAATCTACACTACTCGAGAAGAGTTCATAGTGAACTAGAGTATCTAAGTCTGTTAGACTTATAGAGTTCTTAGTGAACTAGAGTTCCAAGACTCCTGATCTTGAAGGAATCTTAGTGATTCAGAAATTGTAAAAGTATCCTTAATGGATATGCTGCTTGAAAAGCAGATCAGTGGAGTAGGAGTCTTGTGAACTCTAAACCACTTAAAACCTGGTGTCTTTCATCTTGTGTCTTTTAACTGCTATACCTGTTATATAATTGGTTGTTGAATTATTTCTTTAACAAATCAAGAAAGGGTAACTAAATCATATTCCGTTGTGTTAAACAAATTGATTAAGAATTCATTATCTCTTAAAAACAAAGCAAGAAAAAGAAAACAATTTAAATAATCTATTCAACCCCCCCCCCCCTTCTAGATATCTTTCGTGTCATTGGGAACTAACAAGAGTGTTTTTGTGGCTATGCCAAACATCTTGTGGATGCCGACTTTATCTGGTCTAACCTCTTACGATTCCGCTCTAACTCCTCCTCTTTCACCTTAGCTTCCCTAAGATGAACTCGCTCCATCCTACGCATATTAGGAATATTTTGAGGCTACTCCTTGCGTGTATTCTTCATCTTGTCAAACCGATTATGAATATGCTTAAACTCCTCCAATATTCAACTCATATCATCAATTAAATTCACCATGTATAGTTTTGGATACATTATTGCATATTTTGACTCACGAGTTGGTGTAAAACTCATGGGTTTAAAAACTAAAACTGCAAAACAAAGGTTAGAAAATAATAATCCTCACCACTCCCTCATGTGTTTCACTCAATAATGAATCACTAAGATTTTGCTTGTGTTTTCACTCAACTAGCATTTACCCTCTTTTGTGCTCACAACTCTTGCCTTTTTTCGCTCAAAGTATTTTTGTTATATGTTCTTTTTAAACTAATCAAACAAGAATCAAAGTATCTAATATCAATTTAACAAGAACATATCAAGAGATAACTCGAATTATAAAGTAAACAAGCAAGTTGATTATGCACGGGTTTAGCAATATAATGTCACAAATTTAGTACTAATAAACTGCAGAATTGAGGCTGATTAGTTTCACAGATTTGGTAATTTTTGGAAGTGCAAAATTTAGAACAAAGCTTCTGAATTGAGGTTGTAACAGAATTGCAAATATGTAGAATTTAAGTTGTAACAGAAATGCAAAACTACAAAATTACTGAATTGTAAAACTGCAGAATTACAGAATTGAAAAACTACATAATCGCTGAATTGAGAACTATAGAATTCTCGATTTGATGGCTTCGAATTTATTACTTTGATACTTAACTTGATGGTTTTGTATAAAAAAGGGACCATAAATTTGAAGCTGATTTGGACAGGTTGTTAGAGTCATGTTAGCGTAAAAATTAAAAGCTTTTGATTTTTTTAACATATATATTAAACAAGAAACAAAAAGATACATAACCTGTTATAAGAACTTAGCTCTTGATACCAACTGATAGATGCCACGACACGTATGGATTAGATCGTGGGGTGAACGACGCCCAGATCATTTTCTAACATAGGTTCTACTTGGCATCATGACCCGTTGCGTATAAAGAAGTAAGAACTTTGGTATATAAGAAGACGGTGTTGAATGGAACCTCGGCCCGTTGCCTATAACAAAGCAAAAACCTTAGTATAAGGCAGAAGACGCTATAACCAATTATGCGCTATTGATTAATAAGTCAAGATTGAACGCCACTGATAACTCCGATAAGTTCAGTAGTTTTAAAGAACCAAAAAAGAATAACAATCTCACAAGAAACACTTGAATTTTTTATTAATGAATTGCAAGCATCATCTTTATATCCTATTTATAGTAAAACAAAGAAATCCTAATTCTAAAACCAAAAGGAAAAACTAATTACATTCAAATCAAACTTAACTTAGGAAAACAAACATTAAAACTCATAATCCTAATTGACTAAGAATTACACCTTGTTATAGATGTGCCTAGACCTTCTAGAAAACTTGAATTGTTGACATTGGTAAGGCTGCTAATTGTCATGCTTTGTATGCTTCTAGAACCCTTATAGCTACGTAAATAGAGCTTACAAAATCCTATCGTGAATTTAACTTAAACTATACTACAAATAGGACTACTAGCTTTGATTTGCCACGTGAACTGGTTTCCTCTTCTTTTGTGGATTAGGTCTCCTAAAACTCTTAGGATTGTCGTGCATTGTTGCCTATTTTTAACCCTGGATTTAACACGCAAGTATACATGGTCAAACTATAGTAAATTGACAAGAAGAGTATGTCCCACAGAGATTATATTTGATAATTGTCAATAATTAACTTTCTAAGTAAACTAATCTTAATTAAACTAACACTTTGAGATTGATTATGATTTGCCGAAAATAAATTAAAAGTAACTAAGACTAATTATTATCGATCAAATATCAAGTTTAAAAACTTAATACTACAACTTCCTCCAATGCTTCATTTAAATAATATTAATTCTCATTACTTCATATTAAATAGACTGAATTGTTAATTAAGAATTCTTTATAATATTTATATGCACCTCTCGAATGACAAATAAACAATTCCACTTAATTCTACCAATTAAGGAATAGAATTGCATGAAGCATCCCAATTAATTAAAAGAAAATATCTCTATGTGGATTATATTAAAAAAGATTTAAGTACAGATTCTATTTACAATTACGTAAGGCGAATAGACATATCTCTATCCTAGTCACAAATCATAATTTTCATCAACGCATAAATTACAATCATACGCTATCATACCAAGGTCTAAATCTATACTATGTTCATCAAGTTTATATAAATTACCACGCTAATTACTGGCTAGGTAATTAAACAATATGCACGAATATGATAGACAATCCAAATATATTTAGCATAAAACAACTAAGAACAAACTCAATTCAAACTATGCATCGGGTTATGTTTTAATCTTAAAAGAGAATTTAGTCCATCATAGAATAATTAAAAACCATAGTTATAAAAGTCATCAACATCTAATGGTATCAAATACAAGGGAATAGAGAAGAAATAGGAATAAACTTGGTAATCCTCCCTAATCCCAATGCCTTAATCTCCTCTTATTGAATTCTTCCAAGCTTTAGCCTCTAATTGCAAATTTGATGCTCAAGCATCCAAATATCTCTTCATTAGGGTTACAATATTACTAGTTATACTCTTAACACGTTATCCTAACTTCCCACAAAGACCTAATCAAAACCCACTTAAGCCTAAGTCAACAATAGCGCAATTAAAAAGTTGTTCACCTACTAGGGCAGCTACCTTGCTTTATAGGGCGGTTACCCGACTCCACCAGAGAGTAAAATCTTCGTTCTGCCTACTCGGGGCTATTGCCCTAGGAAGTGGGGCGGTTGCCCCAATACATTTTTAGCTTCAACGTCTATTGGAAAATGGTCATAACTTTCTTATCCGGACTCTGATTGAGACAATTCATGATGTTCCAAAAAGCTAATAAGTAGTTCTACAAATTTTATGTTTTAGGATTTGACAAATTCGGATTGGATCGAGTTAAAAATCAGGCCTAAAGTGGTTTTTGTGTTATTGACAAGCCAAAAATGCAAACATAACAACTCCAAACTTTGATCCAACTAGCCCTTATTCCAATTCCTAAAAAATAATATCAAAAGTAACATGTATCATATAAAAACAAACACTAATTCATGGCTAAAGATACTCAATTCGTAGGTATTTAGCCCACTCATCATGCATTAAAGCTTCCCAAATCCTACCGAGAATAGGCATCAAGTTGTCACATTCCAAGCTATCTTTCCTGTCGTTTCTTGGATTGGTTTTCCTGCCATGAAAAGGATCCTAGATGCTGCGAATTTGCACTTCTTTTCCTTGTCGTAAACTGGATTTGTAATCTGCCGAGAACCCAGTTAAATTAGGCCCGCGTGGTTTTTTGTTTGATGTCGAGCTGGGCTTGAATAGGACCTGTCGAACTTGGCCCTAAATGCTGCCAAGAGTTAGCTAAGTTGGACCTTGAATTGGCTGCTTGTTTGGTCCATGAATTTCTAGCTACTGTCAACAGATTAAGCTTCCTTAGTCCCTTACCTGAATCATGTTAGTCACTTGAAGTTCAACTTCATTGTTGAATCTCCTAGAATCAATTTCAGCCCAAATATTTTTTATCTATCCATTAAAGCCTTCCTTGAACCTTTTACCTCTAGCTCTTGAAACTGGTCCAAGCAGAACATCAATTTGTTAGTACATTTATGTGATAGCCTATTCAAATTTGATGATGACAAAACAATATTGTAACGTTTCATTAATGTATATTGATTTGATTAGAAAAAAAAATAATTATTATTTGCTTATGTGTTATATGTGTCACACCCTAAAATTCATGTACTTGCTATAGGCGACCTCGTGCATTATTGTACAATATTCTCCTTAATAATCACAACATTATATAATAATATGTTGCTAAAACTCAATCAAATAATTGATAAAACTAATTTATTTTAAAACTATTACAATCTTCTTCATTTCCCCGAATCGAAATCTTTACATTAATTCATACAACTTAGATCATACATATTATGATATATAATGCAACAATGATTTTCTTAGTGACTTGTAATAAGACAAGTGTTTAGCGTATACACATGTTATTCATAACCTACTGTAAGGGTTTTCGACATATAAACGCAGCAGAATTTCAAGTTTTTAAAACAATTTCCGAAACCCTAAAACAGGATCCATGCGAAAACATATTAATTTAGAGGTTTAGATTTGTTTTACCGATTATCCGAGCTTGAATGGAGATGATAAATGATTCTGAAACAGTTTCGAATCTTCAACGCAATCCAACAAAACAGTGCCTCTACGGTATCCACACAAACGTCCCGCGAATCGTTGCACGATCTGCAGCAAAAAGAGTTGCGTTATCTCTAGTCACTTTCTGAAAGCGGTTAGGGTTAGGTTTTTATTTTTCATCACTCGTAAAAACAAAGTTATTGATATATCATATATATATATATATATATAGCAGTCAAAAGGAATTAACCAAAACCTAATCCAATTAGAAAAATAAAATTCAAATTTATATATATTATATCTTAATTAAGTCTAACTTAATTAATATATATATATACAAGTTATCCTATTAATTTAAATTCGTAATTTAAATAATATCAATCATATTGACATATTTAAATCATTAAAATTTAAATTAACTCCATTTTAAATACGTTCTAAGTATGTTACCCTATAGGTTATTATTATGTTCGTAATAATTTTAAAATCATATTATAAAATTATAAACAGTGAGCGGCATCTAGTAATGCATTACTGTTACCCAAATAATAATAAGATCGGTGATTCGATGCAACCTTTTCGTGACCAATTTTTCAATGTAATTTAATCCTTTTAACCTTGACATCCTAGATTAAACTTGAGGCATGGAATGTGTCATACTCTTCATAATTTAATCTGAGTTTTCTTGATCAATGAGTAGACTATATGAAATAAATTACTATTTGAGCATGGTCATGCATTTCATAGTCCTACTTAATCAAGAGGCCTATGGATATCACCCCTAATATATAGGAGGGTTAAATTCCATCTAGATCACTCATATTCCTCGCATGATTCATGATGTACCCAATAATCACATTTATTATCTACCCTATTAAAGGTGACATTTGATGATATCAAAGTATATAAATTCTCGTGTAATAATATAGTGATTTCGGGTTGGAGGATCATTACATCATTGTCACTATGAGAATTTTTTTATAACACTTTGCATAATGCTCCATGTAGAATTTTCATGGTGGGTCTGTCCAGTACATTGTTCTCTAACATGTACCTATGCATTAACTCAATATCTCATATATTTATGATCACTGAGATTTGGCCATCAGTCAATCCACATATACTAGTATCAATGCATCATTGTTGTCTCATTAACAATAATACTAATTGTAATTATATGATCTCATGTTCAAGTCACATACTTGAAGCTATATAATTTGTATCACTATTCTAATGACTTTTATTATGCTAACATTTATATAACGCAGTAAGTAAAATAATAATAAAATAATTCATTTATTCAATTAAATATAATATCAAAAATGTTAAGCAATTACATCAAATAATTAGCCTCTAGGGCATGAACTCTAACACCTGCAATATAATTTAATTGCCAAAAACTCATTTATTTAAAAATAATTTATAATATAATCCTTTGATCATTTGTCTCATAATCGAAATCTTTACATACATTTTTCTTGATCTCAAGATCACACATATCATGATCTAATACAATACATAAGACATGTAGATTAGTTGCCCTTAACCTTACACTTATCTTTTAAGTTTATTTAACAATCAAGACTTATTTCAATCTGACACTTTTATACATAATTACACAACACCTCACTTTGGTACACAAGAGATTTAAATTTTAGACTAACATTTTATTTCAGTCTATACCTTTTAGTAACAATGTTTACCCCAAAAAGGATTTTTATTAAAATATACAATAATTATGTCAGCAAGGTCTTGCTCAAACATAACTTCAATTCCGACAATGTCGATAAACAATTTTTGTCCTTTGTTCTTGATCGAAATTCTTGAATATCCTATACTTAACTGAAAGAGTTTATCTATTGCAAGAGTGAGTACGACGGCTCAACAAGTTTAACAGTTACATATAACACATAATTCATGCAACATGAATACTTATCAATAAATTCATGTACGACATTTTATACATGTGGATGTACTAAAAAATAAATCATGATTCATATTATCATGCTTGTCACTTCACAATTACACGTTTCACAAAGAATAGCTAACTTAACTTATCAGTTGAACAACAACAGTTCAACCACATTATTGCATAAAAGCACATTAACTCGTGTTTGCATATAAAAACATTTCCCATATAATGACAGTTATCACATAGGAGCAAGTTCTAAAAAACTTGTTTGTACCGACGTTTTACCAATACGCTAACATTTCGTGTCCTTCGCATGATCTACACGGTATGTGAGATCAACAATACACATTATTAGTCAATATTTGACTCTATGCTTAATCTTATTTTTAAGATCTTAACCTTACTTTTATCGTCCTATATATTCAGTAGGATTCATCTACAAATTAGTCATTTGCGGACTCTTCACAATGTTTTAATTTACTCCATAATTTTCTTACGCTTGACTTTATATATATCTGACAGTTAATAATGTTAAAACACTAACGTTGGGACCCTACACAATGGTTTTTCAGGCTTTTAATCTTAATATGTTAGGATTGCATTAATTACCACATGCATGGGTCCCACATATAAAACATTTCAAAATAAAAATACAACACATTGGGACCCACACATAAATCATTTTTAGAAAAGTTTATTTATTTATTTATATCAAAATTGCACAGGTGGTGTGCCCCGTGCCACAAAAAAACTAAGACTAGTGCGTCCCACGCCAAGTCTGCAGAGTCCATTAAAAAAGCACGGTGTGCCCGGCGCCAAAAATAACAAAGCATCGACGCGCCCCACTCCACCATACTAGAGTTTTAAACTTTAGTTTTCCCAGATTTTTGCTGCTAGCAAGTTTAATGCTATATTAACTTGACCATCTTAAGTTGATATAACTTCACTTTTGGATAGAATGTAGTCCATACTACAAACTGTCAAATTCCATCAAAGTTTGGTTTTCGTAAACTTCATTAAGACTTAAAAATCCAAGCTTGTAAATCATTGTTTGCCACAGATTGTTCATTTGAAATATTTTTCCTTATTTTAGCTTCATTTTTCATTCCATTCACTTGGAATTTCTTTTAAAACTTACAAACACACCATACACAACTTATAGATATATTCCAAAACACATAACATATAACAATTTCCTTGTTTGAAAACCACATTTTGAAAACTAAGGTTTCACCTTCGTTTTAGTTTTATAAATTAATCAACAAAACTTCTACCTTAAAGGTTTTTGAAAATAAGACTTACATTTTATGTTTTATAATAAAATAAAACATTTTATACAAGGTTTTGAAATCATTTGTATGATAACAACTCGTAACCTCATGGATCTTTGTAGTATTACATAAACTACATATAATAGAGTTTTGAAACCCAACATTTACTTGGTTTGATTCAGTATCTTCATAAGCTATATAAAAAACATACATCACATAGTAAGTTTTGAAAACATTACCAATTATCATTATCATCAAGTTTGGTTTATTCTCACAATACATGTTGCATTCAAAAATCTTAACCATATCATGTTACTAGTTTATATGTATTATGAACCCAAATGATTTCAACCCATCATACAAACTCTACTTATCGATATACCAATAGCTCAACCATTGGGATAACAAAATTTTAGAAAACCCTTTTTAGAATCTTTTATCAAAACGATATGAGCATTCAATAGAAATTCTTATTATGCTACAATTATATATATATATATATATATATATATATATATATATATATAACCACAAACATTTAACAAGTTCATATTTATGCATTTTCTTCCTTACAACAGTGACCACATAGATTCTCATAAGTACAACATCATATAGCCATATGTAAGAAATATGGCTCACTTAGATCTCCCAAGCTGCCGAAAAACTGTACTGAAAAAACACATTAAGACTGGCCCACTTGTTACATTAGAAGTGATCACTCACTAGCCTACTTAGTTATAAATATAAACAAGTAACATGCACCTCATGTTCCAATGGACATGGTGCCCCAAAATAATGGTCACATAACATTTAATTGGTATTGCATACAAATAATTTTAGGCTTACACAAATTACATAATTAACACTTGGGCCATTTTTCTAGCAAGGTTTGGGCTATAATTTCAGGGCAATAGCTTTCCTCAGTTTATTAACTTGGGCTTGATACCAATTAAGATGAATTGGGTCACTTAATTCATTCACCTTAGAGCTAATAATTAAGTGTCATACATACCAATAATTATGGTTATGTAACAATTTGAGGTTTTAATTTAATTACCCAATTAATAATTACACCCTTCTTGTCAACTAATAACTTGGGTCACTAAAATAATTATAGTATCTCCATTACACAAACTAATTAATTAAGTTATTTCCTTAATTAATTAAATATTTAGTCTAGCCCATGAAATTAATTATTAAATTAGTTCATATGGTCACCCCTTTTGTTTCCTAATTAAATTAATTATTTTGATAACTTAGATGACACATCTCATTCATTTATTAGTCGCACATAATCTTTTCAATTTAAGCCATGTTGTCTTTTCTTTTCATTCTTTAATAATTTTGATAAATAAATATACACTTATACATTTATATATATTTATTTCCCCCATATTTTTATTAAAAATAGTTTCATATAACTATTTATTCTTATAACCTTTTACATAAAAAGTCTCTCTGTACAATTATAGTTCACGATATATGTTTTTATAACACAGGTTAAATAAGTAAGAAAATTTATTCATCTTTA
This sequence comes from Hedera helix, assembly GCA_947179155.2. Classification (NCBI taxonomy): domain Eukaryota; kingdom Viridiplantae; phylum Streptophyta; class Magnoliopsida; order Apiales; family Araliaceae; genus Hedera; species Hedera helix. The sequence continues at coordinate 8,278,041 of OX359269.1, forward strand.
CACATTTTCCTGCTCAAATTAGGTTTTAAATCTCTAACCTTATTTAATTATTTAATATTTCCTTTAAAAGAAATATCACAAATATTCGAGTTATTACAATGTGTTTACATTTACGTTAATACTGTTTACATTTGAAGAACATGAATAATCTATACAAGAAAGAAAAACAATTATGAGAACAAATGTAAATGTATAAACATTTGTTTACTTTTGTACAGTCCTTGAAAGAACAATTATTGTAAAAAGAACTTAGGGATCAAAAATGTTAAGTTGATCTAAAATTGAAAATATAGACTAGGTTAGGCATCAAATTTGTTAAGTTGATCCAAAAGATGAACTCTTTATTGTCCTTAAAAGAATATTATTGTAAAATGTCATTAGAGATCAAATTTGTTAGGTTGAATCTAGATACAAAGTGTTATCAAAATGTAATAGATTAGGCTGAAGATTAATAGAATAACAAATCAGAGACTGAAGTCCAGAGCAGCAGCATATCAAAACAAAGAAGAATTGAGAATTCGAATAATGAAATTCTGAATAGCCAAAGTCATAGAGTAAGCAAGGATCGTTAAGCAAGGATCGTTGAGTAAGATGCTTTAAGCTTAACTGTATTGTGACACCCCCAAATTCAGGTACTACTATCTCGAATTTGGTGCTCACGCAATAATATAAACAATTACTACTAAATAACATTTAATACTAATGCGAAAAATAAATAAACATATGTTGTTTATTACAATGGTTTTCTAGTCCCAAGGTCTACAACCTTTACCAAATATACATTACAAACTACAAAAGGATATTAGTGTTTGTGTTACATTCTTATAAGTCTTGAACAAAATATGAACAGACTAACATCTATCTAGATAATTAAGATCTCACTTTTCCTTTACCTTTGTCTGTACCCGGTCCCTCAAACTTAGCTACAATAATTTCATGACATAGCAAGGGCGAGCAGCTAGTTTGCCCAACAAGTTTAAAATAAATACAAAATATGCCATGAATAAGAATAATGACTGAAAGATTCAATAATATTAATTTGATATAATCAACGCACAATTTAATGAGTGAAAATTGATTATTTAAATGTTAAGTGGTCAAAAGACCATAAACGTTTGCTTTGAGGAATCAGTCACTTGATTGACCCTCTTAGGTTACATTTTCATACTGTACTTGAGGGGATCAGCCTCACGTACCATATGTATATGCAGAACATTTATTTTGTATGTATCGTTTATTTGATACTTAGGTTCTTCCCCATTATGGGTTGTTCATCTCAGTACATGAATCCGCCCAACAATAGGTTTGGATAGCTTATACAACAAGGTATACTGAAAGGTCTAGCAGAAACAATTGACATAGACTACTTCTTAAACAGTTCATCTATAAAAGAACTTTAAATGATTTACAATTCGATAATAAAACTTGAATCCAACATGCACTATGTGCGAATGACAATGATCATATGGATGTGGAGTAACATTACAAGAATTAAACCACTTAGAACATAATCTAAAAATATAACTCAAGTTTGAGTTATGAAACTTTCTCAATATAAATGTGAGTAAAGTTAAAGAACTTGCCTGTCTATCGACTTACGGCTAATTCGCTTAATTTAAACTCATTTTGAAGACCTAACATTTATAACGTTGGCTTATCAATTAATACAGTATATAATCGTTCACTTTAAACAATTAAGTTTATTAATTATATAGCATTAAATCACCTATGACTATCACATAGCACCTTGTGAATAATTTTTATATCGTATAACATTGTTAATACCATTAATTATATTTAGGTAAATGATTTAATAGTCAAATATTACTTCTCTTTAAGTAATATTGATTTGGTATACTTAAAACATCACTTATACAATTATTTAAAGCTTTAAATAATTTATTATAATTGTTTCATTACGTCATGTATCATTAATCATTATAAATGATAACTATCCTTAGTTATCTTTGCTCAATAATCAATTATTCATGTGCTATTAATCCTTCTTATTTATCATTAATCATTAATAATGTGATAAATAATTAGTTTATAAACTTTAATCCTCTTTAATTATTATTAATGTTAATTAAATAATAATTAATTATCCTTATTTATTATATAATCTTAATTAAATAAATAAATAATTAATTAATTTATTAATTTTAATCCTCTTTAATTATTATTTATGTTAATTAAATATTTATTAATTAATTAATTATATTTACTTATTATTTAATCTTAATTAAATAATAAGTAATTAGTTTATTAACTTTAATCATCTTTAATTATTATTTAATGTTAATTAAATAATAATTATTTATTTATTTACATTTAATTATTATTTAATATTAATTAAATAATGAATAATTAGTTAATTAACTTTAATATCCTTTAATTATTATTTAATATTAATTAAATAATAATAAATTAATTGATTAACTTTACTTATTATTTAATATTAATTAAATAATAAATAATTAATTTATTAACTTTAGTGTCCTTTAATTATTATTTAATATTAATTAAATAATAATAAATTAATTGATTAACTTTACTTATTATTTAATATTAATTAAATAATAAATTATTAATTTATTAAATTTAATGTATACTAATTATTAGTTAAATGATAATTAATTACCCAATTTTTTTTTACATATTATTTTATATTAATTAAATAATATTTAAAGAGTTCAATTATCATTTATTAGCAATTAATAATAATTTTTCCATTATTATTATTAATTAAGTAAGGTTTAATCAACCATTAATTGTAATAAATGCCAAATTACGTAAACTTTTACATTTTAAATTTGTATAATATTCTTTATTAAATTATAAATATTTTCTCTTTTGGAACCAAACTTAGAACCGGCCCACAAAGACCCGAACCGGCCCCACCCAAGAAATCAGAAAACATGAAAAAATCGAACCGGACGGTTTTTAAAAAAAATAGGTAAATTGTTTTTTTTTTTTCCTTCCAGGTTTGGGATCTCTAACAATAACTTGAATAAAATGAAATCTACAAGTTCGATTAAGCTCTATTAGGTATCAATGGAGTCGCATCTTCCTGAACTACATGATTCCATCATTAAAAAGCCAATTTGGATTTGTTTTGGTCACTGAAAATGGCCTCAAACCGAACTATTATGCACAGACCCGAAATTAGTGGGGTGTTTTGGTAGAAAACTCATATCTTGCTCATTTTAAATCGGTTTTTAGTCATTCCACTTGGAGAATCTTCGTATCTTATGGACCTATCACTCGGAGTTGACGGATCATAAATCCGACTCACGGATCGTGAACAGTAACTCTGGTAGTGGACTGTTACGTTTTATGTTTTTTCGATAAAGTTGTTTTCAAGTTTTTTGTCAAATTTACCAACATAGATGCATACAAGTATACTAGTTAAACACATTAAACCCTAGATCGAACATAGATCTAGACATAGTGGATTTGAAAAATACTTTTCTACCATAAAAATCACGTAATACACAAAGAAGATCATCAAACTAGGGTTTTTGAGTAGTTTTATACATTTTGCTCTTGTTAGCTTGCTTCCTTTCCTTTCCAAAGTAGAAGATGAAGTTGTTGGACATTCAAAACTTCACCCTTGATGGTTTTTATTCTCTCTAAATACCAAAGGCTTGGAGCTTTAATGGCTTTTCTAGGGTTTTTCTTTCCTTATCTCACTAAAGCTCTCTCTATTTTCTCTAGAGAATTTCTCTCTCTAACTTCTTTTGCAACTTTTTCTTAAGAGCTTCTCTCTCTAAAATGCTTACAACTTGAAAAAATGAAGTATTCTAATGTTGGTCAAAGATGGTCTTATTAAATTAGATCTTATCTTCCAACAATTATACATGTAACTATGTATGTATAGATCTATCACCTACTTCATCCAATCCAAACTTATATGGAGATTTTTAGAAATTTCTAACCAATAAAATGTGCCACATAAGAGATTACATGGGATCTAAGGGATCCCTCTCTTATATATCCAACACCTCATCTTTATCCTCCAATTTTTGCTTTATATTTTTTTAATTTGAATTTGGTAGCAACATTGACCAATTATTGACTTTCACTTAATGTACCATTTGAGCTAATGTTTGGGCTACTACATTTAATTTCACTTGGACTAAGTTAATTAAATCAATGGGGTACTAGCATGACTTGGTATTTAAATCAAGCATTGGGCTAAATTAATTAAATTACATGATCATACATTATTGTCTACAAGTCCATTACATAATTAAATACTTGGGCTTGTTTAATTAGTTTACTAAGTTAGTCCATTAGTAATTAATTATATACATGGACTATTAAATAAATTCATCTAGTTTAACACGTTGTTACATATTTAATATTCACATTCATTATATAATTCAATTAGACTTGACATATTCAAGATTAATTGAATATTTAATCAGGGTTTCTCACAAAATAATCTCAAGTTAGTCCGTTAATTTAATAAATCTATTAATCGGACTCCCTTTACTAAAATTAACCGAATAGTCAACAATCAAATTACCACATAAAGATTTAAATTAAATCACACAATAACTCATTTAATAAGAATTTAATTTTTCAATTTTGTTTATAATGTAATTCAAAATTCTTGGTCCTTACATCTATGATCTATAACTCTCAAATCGTCGAGCACAAAACAGAATCCAAGGGCTATCAAGTACAGAACAAAGTCCAAGATCATTAAGAACATAACAAAGCCACAAAGGGTATAAGAGTCAAGAAAGACATGGAGAATCGTCGAGTAAAGAGGAGATCGGTAAAAGAAGAATGAGTTACAAGGGGATAACAAAAGGAGATTATAAGATACCATGTGCTAAGCATTAAATTGTCATAGAAAAATGTTTAAGCATAGAATTGAAAAGATCATATATTCTTTAAAGTTGGAGAAATAATCAAAAGAAGTAAGGGTCATCCCATAATATCAACATAAAAAGAAAGAGTTCGTAGAGTTCTGTCAAGTAGGTTCAAAACTACAAAGTAAAGTCAAAGGCTCTAGAAAAAGAAGTAAAGATAAGAGCTCACAAGTGCTGAACAAGTCAAAGTACTCAACATCGTAGACTGGAGATAATCTGAATATCATCAAATCGTTGAGTCACATAATATCATTGAGCTACTTCATAATACAGTGTCACCTTGTTATTGAGCTGCATCAGTGCTACCTATCAAATTTCTTAATGCCAACAGTACTGAGAAACAGATTCGCTATGACAGATTGAGATGTCCTTACCAAGAGTTCTTCAGCAAGAAAAAGTCTGAGGTAAACTAGTTGAATGAGAAAAAAAAATAGAGCATGATTCAGCAACGACTAGTTTATCAGAAGAAGAGGACATATGTTCTTGGTATCCACTACAATAGAAGGAGTGTACTGAACAGAGATAAAGTGGAGTCCATAACAATGCAATCAACAAGTGTCTAGATAAGGGGGAGTTGATTAAGAAGGGAATAAACTTAAGAGAGACAGAAGTCCAACTTTAAAGAAGGAGAAGTTTTAGTACTTAAGAAGTGAACTAAGCGTGTCTAGAAAGATCACATAGCATAAAGAAAGATCATTGAACGACTGTAGACACAAAAGTGGAGTTATCATGAGAATCGTTGAGCAAGCTAAACTGAAGAATACACTCTACGATTGAAGAATGAAGAAATCGTAGAGTACAAAAGTATTACCGTTGAACTAAAAGCAAACTAAAGATCATAGAGCTAAAGATCGCAGAGCTGAAGTCATAAAGCTGAAGATCGTGTAGCAGAATGTAAAACTTATAATTCGTAGTGTATGACAACTCTGACAAGAAGACTGACAATGAAAAGATTCTCAACGAAAAATTCTCAACAATAACTTTGCAACGAGCAGATTCCCTAAAGAGGAACTATAAATAGATTTTGAATCCAAAGGAAGAAGAGAAAGTCGACCAAGAGAGAGATATCAGGTCAAAAAGAGAGAAATGATCTAAAATGAAAGAAAAAGATTGGTCCATACACTAAAAGAGAATAAGGGAGAAAAGGCCAATCTATAAAAGACCATAGAGGGGATCAATCTATTGAACAAATATATCATCAACCCAAAGTCACTCTACACTTTAGATGATCGATCAAGAAATGATTCCAGCCATACAAGAGTCAGAGCATAACAGAGATATGAAGAGGGCTCAAGAAGATTAAAGATCAACAGAATCATTCAACTGCCAAGCTCTTCATAAGAGAGCTTAACGATAACTTGGCAGCACCCCCAACATCTACATCAACAACAACAAAGATGGGACTTTGTGACTTGCCTGATTCAGAGGAATCAGACCTTGTGTGGGATGGACTTTCTGTCCAATAGAGAAATACGGGACTGTATAACCTGCCTAATTCGGAGGAATCAGACCCTTTGTGGGATGGACTTTATGTCCGGTGGAGTAAGACAGGACTTTGTGACCCATCTAATTCTTGGTGAATCAGACCCTTGGTGGGAGGACTTTGTGTCCATTAGAGAGGAATTGGTGTCCAAGACTTTATGTCCGAATTGTAAGGACTTTGTGTCCATTTATCTATAGTGGATCATCCCTGCTCAGCAGAGTAGAAGAGAGAAGTATGAGTAATTCAGGCTCTGAACCTCTTAAAAATTCTTATGTTCTCAATGTCTCTTTACCTTCTTCTTTATTTGTCTTATATCTTCTATAAATGTTATGAATGTTATATCTACTTGTAATGTCTTTCCATGAGCAAAAAAAAAACATAACTATATATTTTCATTTTAAGGATCAAAAAGAGGTTTTACCAAATAAACTAATTCCGCTACGCACCCCCCCCCCCCCCCTTCTAAATAACCTTCTTGTACCTCTAGAAAATAACAAAATTGAATCAACCTATAGCCTAGCCTTACTTTTATTAATTTCCTTAGGGAAGAACTTGCTAGCCATGCTCTTCTTGTTAGTAGTTTGGGTTGGATCAGCCTTATTAACTTGATGATCATAAGTCGTAGTCTTGTTTGATGTAGCTGTGGCCAGGATCGTGCTAATTATACAATAAACTATCAATAAGGAGTTTATTCCAAAACTTTAATAAGAGGCAATGAATAGATCTAATTTTTAGCTCAAACTTTTTGACTGCATCTGTATGCTTTAAGCTATAAGGAGGTTGCTATTTTTTCAATCTGTCATATAAGACTTTAGTATCTTTTACAAGATCATTATAGTGATATGAACTATATTGTAAACTTCCCAAAAATCTTTGTAACGTAGTTTTGTCTTTAATTTCGCCCAAAAAGCTTTCAGCAAATTCAATATATCTATTAATCAATGTTACCATACCTTTAGTAATATTGTGTCCAAGAAATCTGATGTTAGTTTGAAACAATTTCATTTTCTTCGTAGATATCACTAAACCATTCTTTTTTATAATATTTAGGAAACTATTTAAATGCTTAAAATATTGGTCAATATCTTTAGAAAAAAATTAAGATATCATCAATATAAACAATAATAAAACTAAAGTATGCGATAAGAATTTCATTCATAATTTTCTGAAACTCGGAGGGAGCATTTTTTAACTAAATGGCATAACAATCCATTCTTATTAACCAAAAAGAACAGTGAAAGCAGTTTTATACCTATCCTTCGGATCAATTTGAATTTGCCAAAATCCATATTTTAAATCAAATTTGAAAAATATTTTAGCATCTATAAGACGATTAAGTAAATTCTTTTTATTTGGAATAGGATTTAACTTTATTGAGAGGTTTATAATTTATCACCGTTCTTGGTGTTTCTCTCTCAATCTTCGAATGTTTATTAATATAAAAAGCAAAACAACTCCAAGAAGAGGGGCTCTTTTGTATTAAACTTTTTTCTAGTAGAGATTGAATCTCTTTTTTACAGTACTCAAGAGTTTCTCAATCCATTTAGGTTGGTTGAGCTTTTGTAGGAATTTTATCCTTAATAAAATCATTTTCATATGGTAGTTTTATCATATATTTTTTTCTTTGCCAGAAAGCATTTAGGAACTCCTTACAGATATTATTTGTAATTTTTTTTTAATTCTTTTAATCTTGTCCAATATTACCGGATCTTTCAGTTTTTCTTCAATAGAGCAAGAAACAACTTCATTTTTTAAAACAGTTTAACAGTTTTTCTTTGAAAATCTAATGAGTTTTTAATTCATTAATGTCTTTAGTAACGGGTTTAGCAATAAATTTAAAAATTACTTCCTACTCATTTAAATTAGTTTTTATTCCTTCAAAATCTATCTTATCAATAAGTTGAATCATATTTAGAAATGTGTTCCAAGGATAAAAAAAATGAGTTAAGTTTTTAACCATAACAAAAGTACTTTTTAAACAAATACCTTGATTACAAATATAATTGTCACTTAACTTATATTTTATATTCATTTTAAAACCATCAGCAGTGCTCAAACTTTATCTATTTTTTTCAAAATATTGGGTAAGAACTAAACATTCCCTAATACAATTCATATATCAATCAAAGCAATAGTATTAATAATAAAGTCTTAGTTTATTACCAAAGTAATTTCAATATACCATTTTTGATACGTAATTTTATCCATTTGCATCAAATATTTTTCTATTTTATCTTCTTCAAAACTATTAGTTTTCAACTTTTTTGTTTCTCTTATTTAGGAATTTCTTAATAAAGTTTTCCAAAATGTTTAACTTTTATTTTAGATTTTTAATTTCTTTCTTCTGTTCATTAACCTCCTCTTTACGATCTTTTATAGTTAATTCTTTTTCGGACCCAAAAGATAATCTATTAAAAACTTCTTGCAAAGTATAGGGCTCAATAGTCTTGGGTTTTTTACCCTCCTTTTTAGTTCAATATATTTTTTAATTTTTTTTTTTTTTTTGCTTATGGGTCTTTAATTTAATCGATTAGATCTAGAATAAGACTCATTAATTTTTTCTTAAGACATTTATATTTGTGTCAAGACCATTCATATGTAAAATGCATTTTGTTATTCCCAAATGGTAGAAAAGAGATTTAGAAGGGAAGTGTTGAATAGTTTTTTTTTTTTTTTAAATCTCTAATTAAAATTTTGGAATGGATGAATAATGAGAAGAAGTTGATAGCTCTTGATAAAAGAGCTAAAAATATTCTATTCATAGGTCTAGAAGATGAGCTCTTTGAAAATGTTGTAAACTACAAAACTGCTAAGAAGTTGATTTTGCATGAAAGAACAGAGGAAGTTAGAGAAAATAAGAAGTCTCTCCTCACTCAACCATATGAGATGTTTTCTCACAATATTGGAGAATACATTATTTATTTATTTATTTATTTATTATTTATTATTATTATTATTATTATTATTATTATTATTATTATTATTATTATTATATGATAATTTTGGAATTCATTTCATTAATTAAAGTAACAAGATAAAGCCTGCACATTTTTGTAAAAACAAATATTCACTTAATTGAGTCGCTAATAAATGGTGATATTTGGGTGCCATTCAGTTCCCATGTTCAAGAGTCAGCAGCCGGCGCCCCAGGTACGAGAATACAGATGGATACAGTAATGCATTTTATCCGACTCATATATTTTGACTTAGTACGTATAATCATTTCCAATGCAATTTTTCTAGGGAAGAATATAGTGTTCTATTTGATAATGGGTTTGACTATATAGCATAGTTACAAATGTTGGTACTACACTTATTTGAAATTATAGTTGGATTAAATTGTCTCTCCGTCCCCCAAATATTGTAGCAATACCTTTTACATAAAAATTAAAATATCACATTTTTATTTAATTTCTATTAGCATGCAGGATATAAATTATTGGGTACTCTCTTTAACAGCTTAAATTTTTAGATAAGTTAGTTAATTAATAATTTCTTAATTGACCCCTATGCTATGTATGATGGAGGCTGTTACAATAATGTGCCACAAAAATTTTAGCTAGTGCATAGACCAATTATATATTAATTTCAATGATAAAAATGACATGACTATAGATAAATTAGTCATTTAACTTCATAAAAATTATATATTTTTTTTAATAATTTTTTAAGAGATTTCAAAAAAGAAACTTGTAACAATATAATAGGACGAAAGGAGTATTTGTTTTGAATCAAATGTTTCGATGTAATATTAGGTACAATGCCAACTATTCGTGTATTTGTTGTCACCCTATATCATTTGTGTTGAGACATAATTTATTGAAACTCATATTTAATATGGGTTAAGGATTATTTTATATTTGGAGATAGACTAGTTTATTTTTATATTTTATGATGGGTGTGGACCGTGGGTCAGCTGATTCAAGTATTTTTATCTTTGAGGCGGTCTAAGTTAGTGAGGAAATATATTATTTCCTACTTGATAAAGTTGATGGGACTTCAGACGGTATATGAAAGAGTATATATATAAAACCTCGATAAGTGAACCAGGTAATGCTAATACATGCATAGCTACAATATCAAATATCTTACATTTATTTTAGCAATTATCTTGATTCTCCATTGTGACGTTTCCCGAATGGCCCAAGCCGTGATCTTATCTGTAAAGTGTTTAATGGTTTCTTTTGAGTGCAAAAATCTTATTATTTGGTGATTTTAGCAGGAGAAAGATTCACGCGTCAACAATTTGAATGTGTTTTTGGCCCAAAATACTATATATGTGCATAAATGGAACGTTAATTAACTTGTACACACATTAGAAAAACTAAACCTTGAGACTATCATAAGAGCTGAGACTAGGTAGATTACTTGATTGATTAAATCAACTTTAAGATGGATAATACTTTTCTTTTCTTTTTTTTTGAAACAGATGGATAATACTTAAAACAACTAAAACTATACAATAAACTATCTATAAGGAGTTTATTCCAAAACTTTGATAAGTAAATAAAATAAAAGAGAACAAGCCTAGGGCTCACATAATAATTTTCAGTACTCCTATAATAATTTTCAGTTAAGATTGTGCCTTTGAAATAATTTTTTGCCCTAATCTTTTACACATTTTAGATGGTAAACCCTATTAAAAAAATGAAATTCGACCCCCAGTCAGCTCTTGCCAAAAGCTATCTTCCTTAACCATGGTCTTGTTTCAAATTGACTTAAGAGGAATAGACTTTGTTTATGTGGCTCACATTTACATGTGTATCTTTTTGGAATAATAAAATTTCAAGTTAAAATTAAAGATATTATAAACTAATAATATAAATTGATTGTTAAAGAGTTAGAAAATAAAAGTTTTGGGTCTTAAAATATAAGAAGTCATGTAATGGGAGAGATAATAAAATAAAAATAAAAATAAAAGTCTATGACAGTGATATATAGAATAATAATTAGGCAATCACACTAATATCATGTTGTTAAAAGTTTAAAATGTTGTTTAAATAAATTTAAAAATATCATTAAATGTTTATTCATTCTGATAATATATATTAATATTATTTTGACACTATCAACCGTCATAAAAAATAATCTCTAAATGTTTAATACTTTTTTTCTAGTAGTTTCACTTTTGATAATATACTGATTATAATTTAATTTTCATTGATGATTAATGTTATTGCACACGCAAATTGCAAATTGCACAAGCAATGCATGTGTGGATGACTAGTACATATAAATTGTAGGACCATTGAAATTTATCCTGTAGTGTTCAACATGTACTTTACAAGCTAAATTAAAAGTCAAGGCCTCACTAATTTTCTCTATAAATACAAACAAGTCCTTCAAGTGTTTTTTATACCTCATCAAACCATACACAAACTTTTATCAAAATGACGTCAACCCTAATATTCCTTCCATTCCTCCTCATTTCCGTCTCAACTTATTCTCTAACCCTAGCACAACCTAATCCGGTCCTCGATATCGACGGCGAGATCCTCCAAACCGGCGTTGACTACTACATATTGCCAGTTTCCCGAGGCGGTGGTGGGGTCACACTAGCCAGCACAAGGAACGAAACATGCCCGCTCGACGTAGTCCAAGAGCCCTCCGAGCTCGAAAATGGCCTCCCCTTCACTTTCACACCCGCAGACCCTAATCGCAGCGTTATACTCGAATCAAGGGATTTAAATATCAAATTTTCTGGTGCAACAATTTGCGCGCAGTCCACGGTTTGGACGTTAGAGAACTATGAAGGTGAAAGAATTGTGACTACTGGTGGAGTTGAAGGAAACCCGGGCCGTGAAACTTTAGGAAATTGGTTTAAATTTCAAAAGTTTGAAAATGACTACAAGATTTATTACTGTCCAACTGTATGTGAAATATGCAGACCTGCATGTGGAGATATTGTGATTTCAGCTAAAAATGGGAATAGAAGATTGGTTGTAACACTTGATAGGGAAAATGAACCTTTTCTGGTTAAGTTTAAGAAGGCTTAAAGGCTTAATGTTGATAGATGTCCATATGGTGTTTATTGTGAGTATAATAAAAGTCTATATTGTAGCATGTAATAAGAAACTTTCAGTCTTCGAAAGGGTTTCAGGGGTTTTGTCATAATTGGAATAAAGCTACATTTCTTTTGATGTTCCGTTCTAAGAGTTTTTTCCTTCTTGTATCCTTTATATATAAAAAGATATCGTGTAATTTAAAATATTGCATCATTGGTAGATGGATGTTTTTGTTGGGGTAATATATACGTACCTGGTAATTAGAGTCTAACTTATTAGAATATATATGCTATCAATCTTTCTTCTATTATTTTGATATAAAACTTTATTTATCACGTGACAGCTCAACAATCTCTCCTAAACGCATGTCGTCTCTATTCACATTAACACCACCAAAATCTTTCTTAGGGAACTTTCAATCTTCCAGAAAGTTTCAGGCTTAGTGTTGATATATGTCCATATGGTGTTTACTAAATTGTATGTCTGTATGTATTATAATATATATTATATATATTACATAAAATCTTATAATTTTTTTGAAAATTTTAATTCAAATGAAAATATATTTCCGCTTAATGTCCCAAGTTGTAATTGGATACAACCATAGACTAAACATTTTTTTGGAGGCAATTCCATTGATTTATTATGTTGTTACTTGAATACAAGTATTTATTACCAAAATATACATCTCATGTGTATTGTAATTGTACCTTTAAATTGAAAAATTATCAATAAAAAATGGTTAGGCTCCTCTCAAAGAAAAAAACGCTTACTTTGACAGGCATTTTTTGAAAAATACAATTAAAAACAAATTGGAAGGCCTAAAATGAGGCGGGTTAATTAGAGCCAAATTACTTGATGAACCAACATTGGACACTTAGAAATTATATATATTTTTGAATTCATGGTCACAGCCAATTCGTGGGGCCCAATAGGACTAGGTTTCCAAATCGATGTAGATTATTATTATTATTATTATTATTATTAGATTGTATTCTGTTTTCGCATGTGTACTGTTGGAGTCTTTTAAATTAAAACAACGAAAATGATGAAATTAACATGTAAAGTATTTGTATTCCACAACCATGTCGCATGTAATAAGGAAAAGTTATTTTGCGTGAAATGTTTTAAATAAAATTGCAACTACTGGTACATCCCTCGTGTTTGGCCAAAAATACGATACATAAATGGATACGTTGTTATATAATAAATCATACATTAGAAAAACTAAGCCTTGAGACGACTATCATAAGAGACTAGGGTTTCTTGGTGAAAAAGATAAATGTTGCTGTCTTTAAATTATAAAAATGTAATTACATGCATGACGTACGGCTAATTGGTGGTGTCAAAATGTGAATTACTCTCCTCCATTCTTTCATAATTAATGTCAAAGTTTTTGGAATATTCATCTCAGACATGTTTGTTTATACAACTATCTACCGAGTAAGTTTAGGTCTCCTCTCTCATCATACATATTCAACCTGATACGATATAGAGGTACGTTTACAAGACCAATAATCGATGTTGTTTATGACCAAATCATCTCAATTACCGGTACTTACTTATCTTTATCTTAATGTCCTCATTTTTAATCAGGGGCGGATTCAGAAGTCCTAATCAACCATGACAATAAATATAAAGAAAAACTTAACCTCAAGTGCACCCTTGAACTAAGAAAGACTCTTGAGATTTAGGTTGAAAATACTTAGTTCATTTAAATTTTTTATCCATATTGAAACATGAACAACATTTAAAAAACTTAAAATTTATTTGGTTAACACACTATAAAGCATTAATATTTGGTTAATACAAAGAATAAAAGTGTTATTTGAGTCTGACAATCAAAAAGTTTTGCATCATTCCGTATAAAAATTCACTAAACTTAAAAGTTTTGCATCTCTAAACTCTAAAGAAGAATAAAATACAAAATATATGTATACGCGTTAAACTTGCAACAACAAATGAAAGTTTGCACAAGAGGGAAAAAGATGAGAGAATAAATTGATCAAGAGAAGATCAATCCTTTTATCAAAAATACTAAAAATATATGCTAGACCTTTCATACACAGAACATTGAAGGAGAAGAGAAAAATTTAAGGAAATGATCCCTTTCAATTACTAGTTAATCTGTAAGCTTAAATCTCTCAATCCAGCATTTTTCCTATAATCATGTAAATCATATCTATACTTTTTTCTTTTTTTGGTTGCTAAATTTAAATGTATTAAAAAGGAGAAAAATACAAATGCAAAGGGGCATACCCCAGACAATAGAAACCAATACGCAAGTTCATATTAACAAGACATCCAATGAAACTCTATTCAAAAAACAATTATGCAAAAGGAGAGTACAAGAGCACTTCAAACAGCAGGATCATCAAGTCTGCGGCAGGAAAGCATAGCCGCACACCAAGAAAACAGCATGAACAAAACAGCAAAACAGAGCCCCATACAGCAGGATCATCACATAACAGCAGAAAAGCATAGCAGCACAGCAAAAAACAGCAGGAGCACAACAGCAAAACAGCAAACAGCAGCAAAACAGAGCCCCAAACAGGCCCAAATGCAGCAGCAAACCCAGCAGCGAAATTAGCACCAAAACCCAGCTAAACCAGCAAACAAGGAGTAGAACAACAATAAATCGAACCCAAACTAGCTAGACCAGCATAACAAAAGCTCTACAGCAAAATCAGAAAAACCACAGCACCGAAGTGAAATCATGGAGCTCAATGAAAGCCAGCAAAACAAAAGCACCACAGCAAAATTAGGATCTCATGGCTAAATAAGATTACAGCTGTAGGAACCTAAAAGGGAATCTAGATTTTACTTTTTGGAATTTCATATAAGAACAAAGCTTACATTTAATAATATGCAAAATATCCTTCACCATAGTTCTAGCTGGAATGGATCCAACATGATGAAGATGCGCATTTCTCTCTCGCCAAATATAATAAACCACAGCACCAAAAACAAGCTTCATGATATCACTTCGGATTCCCCAATTAGAACAAGCTAAAATGCAATAAGTAATGTTTTTCCAAAATCTGGACAAACCTCTCCAACCGCATCTTCTCATCACAGAGACAAGGGTCTGGAAGGAATATTGACAGTTGAAAAAAAGATAATCGAAAGTTTCCATATCTTTTTTGCAAAACACACAAGTGGCAATGGTATTAATTCCAAATCCCATTAATCTATCCATGGTTCTCAGACCTTTGTGATGAGCAAGCCAGAGAATGAAAGAAATCCTCAGAGTCAGAACTTTATGCCAGACCAACTTGTCCCATAGAAGAACTTGATTTCGGTATCTTATCGAATTCCAAATCTTTGAGGCACTAACTTCAACAGCAGGAACATTTTCCCAAAGCAGGGTGTCAAAAACTTCAGAATTACAAACTCTAGTAAGGTGAAAAGAGCTACGAAAATCAGCAATACTAGTATGAGTAGAATAAGGTAAATTCCAGATAGAATTTCTAATAATACTACTAACTTTAGCATGTTGACCAAGCCTAGAAAATCTGATAATAGAGGAATGAACAGAGGTCGCTAAGGGCTCTACAGAGAACCATGGATCAAACCAGAGACTAATTGACTCATCATTGCCAACAATGTACCTGATATGCTTAGCAGCAGTAGCTCTAGAATTGAGGACTTTCCTCCAAATCCAAGAACAGTCTTGTGGAATAGGAAGGCACCAGAAGAATTTATCCTTTATATGGTATGAGTTGACCCAAAAAGCCCATAAAGATTTTGAAGCAGGATTAATAATCTGCCACAACTTGTGCAGAATAAGAGCCGAGTTCCAATCTTCCAGCGACTTTATACCCAAACCTCCTTCACAAAAAGGCACCGAGATTTTACTCCAAGAGACTTTTGCATCATTTTTCATTTCAATTTAGTATACATTCACTCTATAAATTTGTAATATATCTCATGTATTTATAAAATACTTCTTACCATATGAAAAATATCTTCTTATATCTTAATATATTTGAAAAGATTCATTATAATTAGGAAAATAAGCAATATATATATATATATATATATATATATATATATAACAAAAGCAAAAAAAAAAAAAAAAAAAGAAGCTCAAAATCTAGCTATGGCCCGTGTCCAACCTTGTATTCTCACGCACTGATCACCTTAGCATTCCCATCTCAGCAACTCCCATCTTACATATTCACATTGTGACGTGGAAAAAAATAACGAGAAATATTTAAATTTTTATATATTTTATTTTTTTTATAGAGTTTTACTTTATTTAAAATATTTTTATTTATTATTTAAAAAAAAATGATGTATTTAATGTATATTTGGCCCGTTTATGTTTTGAGCTTTGGTTTTAATAATTTTATTTAGTTTAGAATTTAATTATTTTCCTTTTCCAATTAGTCATAAGAAATTAGTTTACTATTATAAATATGTTATCTTAGGGTTTTATGTGATACAATCTTTGACAATTATATGAATTTTTATTTGTGAGTTCTTTATTTTTTTTGTGAATTCAAGGTCTTTATTTTGCTTGTATTAGTACAATAATTAACCATTCACATTTGTGTTAGGACGTTATAATCTAACTATATTTCATTTCTGTCACATTGTTATTTCTTGGTTGCTCAACACTCGCTCCCTGCAACATTGTTGGCTTCAGTATCCTTTAGGGATGGCATGCAATGGTGTGGTGTTTTTTTGATTTTTCAAAATTTTGAAACGGCACCGATTTTAAAAAATTTTGAATCATACTAACAGCAGTTCAAGATTTTTTTATACCAAAACTGCACTGATCGGTTTATATTTTGAACTGTGTCGCACCGACTTGTACCATTGAAAAATTATTGATAATGAATGCTATTATTTATAAATTATATTAACTAGGTCAAATATATTTATCTCAATTTTAAGTTTATAAATAGACCAAAGATATCTAATAAATAAATTAAAATTTTAATAATTAAAATCAAGAATATGACTAACCACAAATTATTTTATATAACACGTGCTTCAAATAATATGTACAGTATACCAAAAGTATTTAAATCAAAAAGAATTGAATTGGATATACTCATGGTTTTGAAAATCGGACCGGACCGCCGATCTGACCGAAAAAAATCGGAACCGATTGGTCCTCAGGTCCGGTTTAAGCCAAAAAATCGGATTTGGTCAAAAACCGATGACCCGGCAGTCGGACCGGTTATCCCAGTGACCCGGTCACCGATTTTACCGGTTCCCTACCTATTTTTTTCTATTTTAAATTTAAGCATTTAAACTTGATTAAATATATCATTGATTGAGTTTTGAGTTATGATCATAATTTAATATATTTCTTTTCATATGGATTTAATATTTATTTGAATTGTATTAAGTAAATATTGTACAAATAGATTTATTTATTTTACCAAATTTGATTGAATATATCGTAGAGTTGTTTATGTTCATTTGTATTTGATTTTATCACTCTTAAGTCTTGAATTTTGAGTTATGATCATAATTTAATATCTTTTTTTATATAAATTTAGTATTGTTTTGAATTATATGAAGTAAATATTGTACAAATAGGTTTATTTATTTTTTTTTGTAGATAAATTGATTAATTTTATATATTTACTAAATGTTATATATAATATATAATAATAATTAATATATTAAATTATTTATTATTTATTACATATTAATGACGTCACCGGTTCAATAACGGTCCGACCATTAATTGGACCAGTGACCCGTCCACCCAGTAGTTTTTCTAGTTCGATGATCAGTTCGAGTCTGAGAACAATGGATATACTTATGCTCCACCCCATGTGACTTAATTTTTATAAAATCAGTTTAATAATTCTACAACACACATTATAATAACATTCATTAAAATAACCAAGGAAATATTAACAAATAACATAAGAATATATGTTCATTTAAAATTAACATAACATTATTATATATAATTTTAACGTTATTATAGTTTTAATATATATCAACTATATGCGACTATATTTTTTAAATAAGTATTATAAAGTGGTTTAAGAACCAGTGCATCGCGGTGTAGTGCGAAGTGATACACCAATGGTTTAAAAACAAATATCAAAATCGTATTGCATTCGTTCTTGGTTTAAAAAAATTTATATCAAAACTACACTGATAAGGCCAACGGTTTGAATAAAAAAACAGCCTATTCGATGTTGTTAAACCAGCTTCGGCTTGGTTCTAGTTTACATTGTAATCCCTACAGTACCTTCCTATTACACTTTCCCTTCAATTTGACCAAAATTTAACAATGGCATAAGAACTCCGATATGCACCATGTCACTCCTGCGATCTTGTTCTAATCGTTTGATTTATATCCTATTCAACTATCATCTCTCAATGTAATAGTGATCCCAAATATTTAAATACTTCCTTTTTAGGCACCTCTCTGTCTCAACATATTTTTCTTCTGATATTACTAAACTCACACTTCAAATTAATACTCTATATTACACTAACTTAATCCAAACCCCTTTCTTTTCAATGTACTCTATATTATTTATTTATTTTTTCTTTCCTCCATTTTAAGTTTCTTAGTTTGAGCCAAATAAATATAAACAGAAAAATAAAAAAGGGAAAATAGACATTATAGCACGTCAAAAATTAGGATATGAGTCTAATAAATACTCTATCCATTCTAAAATTAGAGATATATTTTTTTTATTCTGTTTTAAAATTAGAGATACATTTAATTTCTATTTTAAGACTATAAAATGAATTGATATTCCTAATTTACCATTATTTTATTATTATTATTTTTAATATCAAACCTAATATTAAGACTATATTTAAGAATATAAATTTATATTTAAAAGTTATAATTTTATAAATATATTTTTAATTTTAAAACGAATAAAATAATTAATTGAAAAAAAAAGAAAAAGGAAAAACAAGCGCACAAGTGAGATATGAAATGTAGTACATTTGCAGGCGTGCATTATTGGGAAAGGACAAACTCTTGTCAATGCGCACACGCATGCATGCATGCTAGATTACTACGCAGCCATCTAATATGGCTATGTATTTTCAATTGCTCAACTCTTACGCTACAAGTTTCTTGCATGCTATCCAACTCCTTATAGTGTGTAAGGCATGCAAATGAGTCTATTCATAACTTAACCTTGTTCATACCGATCTACTAATCTGACTATTATAGTAGTACACGTTCATAATAAATTTGGTATTAATTTTAATTTTAAGCATCAAGAAGAAAAATAGTCCACCAATAAAAGAATTTAACATAATAAGTCATGTAAAACCTTTTCTTTTTGAATAAAATACAAAATTATCTCCCGTGTATATTTCTGTGTAATGTTTTCGTATTTGAATTTAACCAACTAGCAAAATATTGTTAAGGTCTCATATTTTTATCTCAAAAAATATATCAAATGATCTTATGATCGGCTTTGGTATAAAGTATAATTAAAACAATCAATGCCACATTATCTAATACCTAATTGAGACAAATATATATATATATATATATATATTAGTGCAAAATCATATTTTTAAAGAGATAATTAGTAGTTCAAATCTGATCCAAAATGATACTTATACCACGAGATGACGATTTGTAATATTTTAAAGTCTTATTCTATGTACTTCATCAAAAAGATATAATTTTGCATTTTAATATTTTAATTTTGTATTTTAATATAATCCTTCACTAATCATGTTAGTGATGAGAGATTAAATGATGATGGAATTAGAGATATATAGGATTTAAATCGTCCTTTGAAAAGGGTAACAACTAATGCTGCAAGATCATTTGTTGGGTTTGATAATACCGGCCCTAAATTTATTCTTAGTTTTGAAAATAAACTTCAAAAAACTTTGTAAGTATAAAAAAAAAATCGGTAATTTGTTATCAGCAAAATTAGTCAAGGACGGAGCATGCTATGAGGACGAATTGATGATATGTTGCAGCTATTCAATTCATATATATATATATATATAACGAGTTTTATTTATACTCCATCTGATCATTCCATGTCATTTAATCTTATCCTCCTAATTAATGTTGACTCAATGTATATTCAGCTTCATATAGTCATATGGAATGAGATCGTATACCATTTGATGAGTAGTTTGACAATATTCTAATGGAGTACCATTGTTATATATCCAAGGTCAAATTTACTTCACGAGGTGGTGAGGACCTCTATATAATAACATTCAAACTACTTAAAACCTTAATACCCATAATTTAAAATAAATAATAAAAAACAAAAACAAAGAAGAAGAAATAAAGAAAGAGTGTGTTGCATATATGAATTTGTTTAATGTATAATATATTTATTTTTTTAAAAAAAACAAAACAAACCTGCAACCACTGTCTTAAGTTGTGGACGGAATATACCACCTACACACAATACCCACCAACTACGTACCTAGTCTCATATATAATAAATGAATATGAAGTGAATTTTACGATAAGTTCGTTTTTAGATCAATAAAATGTTGACATACAGACTGAAGAGTGTTCTCTCTATTTACGTGTCAGTATCTTATTAGTCTAGAAGTGAACTTACCATGAATATCACTTCATAATAACCGGGTCTATAATAAATAATATCATTATATACATACATATATATATATATATATACATACATATATATATATATATATACATACATATATATATATATATATATGTATAGATAGATAGATAGATAGATAGATAGATTATAAAAGATAACAAATTTAAAATTTATATTTCTTTTCATTATCATCCCTTAGAAGAAAAGAGCAGTAGTACCAAGTTTATCCTATATTTTCAATGTCTTCAAAAGATTAAAGCCTACCAAACTTACGTGTCACATTTTGTAACATCGTAGAGCCCTTAAGCCCCAATCCATTCTCTATAAATACAAGCGAGAAAAAAAAATATAAGCAACAAGCTCTTGGATTTGTATTTCACTCCATATAGCTAGAAAACTTAAGCCAAAATGAAGACAACGCTATTATACCTTTCATTCCTTCTCATTTCCATCTCAACTTATTCTCTTGGCGCAGAACAATTTGATCCGGTACGCGATATTGACGGTGAGATCCTCCGATCAGGTACCGACTACTACATATTGCCCGTTCTTCGTGGCCGAGGTGGTGGAGTCACACTAGCCACCACAAGGAACGAAACATGCCCCCTCGACGTAGTCCAAGAGCCATTGGAGCTCGAAAAAGGCCTCCCTTTCACTTTCACACCGGTAAATCCCAAAAAAGGCGTAATACGTGAATCAACTGATTTAAATATCAAATTTTCTGGTGAAACAATTTGCGGTCAGCCCACGGTTTGGAAGCTCGACAATTATGATGGAGAAAGTATTGTGACTACTGGTGGAGTTGAAGGAAACCCTGGCCGTGAAACTTTGGGCAATTGGTTTACATTTGTAAAGTTTGAGAATGACTATAAGATTGTTTTTTGTCCAAATGTATGTTTTACATGTGGTAGGCCTCTTTGTGGGGATATTGGTATTTCATTTAAGAATGAAGCTAGGAGGTTAGCATATACCAATGACGTTCCTTTCAAGGTTAAATTCATGAAGGCCTAGAGCTAGGTATGATAATAATTGTATATGCTCCATATATATTTATATTATGTTTGTGTAATAAGGAGCTCAGAACAGTTCCAGTGATAATTTTAATAATTTATATTCCAGTGTCTTCTTTGTGTCTTTTAATATATAAACCAATTCTGTTGTCTTATCAATTCCCTGCTTCGTTAATTTGTTATCTCAATGCTATATATTGTAGTCATCTATTCTTTTAACTATTTATCTCCAATTAATTTTGTAACTTAGTAACGAATACATACATGGGGTAAGACGGGGAATGAGACCGCTGATTTAAATTCGTTTTGAATATTTTGTTTGTCTGCTATAAATCCATGAAATTTTATGTTTCAACTATATATTACCTTTGTTCTAAATTATAAAATAATTACTTCTTTATTTATTGCAATTTAATATATTTTCAAACTCAAAATTGAGATGATTTATAAATAATTATGAAATAATAAATCTTACAATGAATAATACTTTTTAAATAGTTTATAAATTTTCTATTGACTAAAATTAAATAAATTAATGTTAATTTAGAATTTAAAAATATTTTGATTTGACTTTAATAAGTCAATAATAATTTTATATTTTAAAGTATACTTTCTTAGCATACATTAAGATATATATATGGAAAGTTTTTTTTCTACGAATTATTTAATACAATTAAATGATTTGCTCTCACACGAGTACGTACTGCATGCATTCTAGTCTCATTAATTTAGTATTCAGGTAGAGCTGTAGAGGAACATGGTGAAATTATTAAATATATTTAGTGAAAACTATCAAGCTAGCTAGCCTAAAAGGGTATTATGTGATTTAGATTTTGGTTCCAAAATATCCTTTGAAATTAAGACAATTTACAAACATGCATATTTAAAATTAAATTAGACTGAAAAAAATTGTTTTCTTGAAATTGTTTCTCACCCACATTTTATAATTTTTATTTAAAATTTATTTTTTTCTTTATTTGCACACGTGTGCCAAATTCTAGTTATATATAGACATTGGTGACAAGTTTTTTCCAGGCATATTTAAAATGTTTATGACAAGGTTAATCCGCTATGAACATAATTTGTTGTTTAGAATCAAGTGGTAGCTAATTGCCATTGAATTCCATAAGCATGACGGGGCAAAGCCTCACTTCAAATTTAAGTTATTTGTCAAGACTCTTTAGAAAAATAATTATAAAAAAAAAAATAATTTCTCCTTTGGTTCCAAAATTAAAATTATATATTTTTTGGTCAACTCTACAATTAGAGACACGTGTTTATTTTAAATTATAAATTGATATAAAATTCTTAACTTGACATTATTTTTATTTTTAATTGATTGACTGTGAGGATCCGAATTTTCAGGATTTCTTAATAATATTAAATGAGAATTAAATTGATAAAATTATCAAGGTTGTTAAATTAATTATTATTTAATGTAGTTTATGGTATGTGATGAGATTTAATTAGTAAATTAAATCTGTACGGAGATCAGGATAAAGTATGTTGAATTAAAATAATTGAAAAGTAAATAAATTGTTAAAAATAATTTATTAATAATAAAAAAAAATTCATGTAAATGTACAATAAATTGTACAGTTAAATTATGGTAAAAATGCAGAAATTATGATATAGAAATTTGATATGTATATATATATATATATATATATATATATATATATATGTGCATGTTTAATTAATATTTATGAATTCCATTAATTATGGAAATTAAGGGATTAATAATTAAATTAATCCAAAAATTTATGAAAGGTTAATGAGGGAGTTAGTAAAATTGAAATTATTGATTTTAGATTTAATTAAGAATTATGGTGGAAATTTAGAAATTGATTGAGAAGAAATGTAATTATATAAATTATATAATAATAAATTATATAATTTATATAAGAAAATTTAAAGTGATGTTTAAAGGAAATTATAATTATATAAATTATATAAGGATAAATTATATAATTTATATAAGAGAATTAAAATAATGAGAGAGTTAATAAATGTGAAATTATTGATTAATTGATAATTATGGAAGAATTTAAGAAATTATTTAAGAAATGAGAATGTAAATATATATATTATATAATATTAAATTATATAATTTATATATAAAGAAATTATTGTAAATATTAAAGAAATTGAATAATAAATAAGAAAAAGGAATGTTTTAAGTTATTAAAAATTATATTTATGTATAATGGAATTATTATGACTTTTATGAAGTATAATATTTCGGAAACGTGAACATGTTAATGTAACATGTTGTCCAAGTAATGAAGCGAAAAATTATGAAAAATAATTTTTGTATGTTATATGAATTATTTTATGATTTTTGGAGGTATAAATTACCTCATATAATTACATGCATGTTATTATGCGTGTACAAAATTTGTCAAGAAAAGTACCCGAAAGAGGTATTAATATTATTTATAAATCATGTTATAATTTTTAGTGAATTAAAATAAATATTTTATATACATTTATAAAATATTTATTACACGAAATATATAATTGCGTAATGTATTTAAATATTTAAATTTTACATGTTTGATGGAACATTCGAGAAAGGAAAAAGCCGGATGCGTGCAACTAAGTCGGTGGAATTGTTTTATATTTCAAATGGTTTAACTCTTGTTGGCTATCTATAAAATGAAAAGAAAAGGATAACATGCATATATATATATACACACACAATAACAAACAAAGAAAAGAAGACAATTCCTCTCTTTTCTTTCTTTCCACCGAACACCACCATGCTACCACCATCCGAACCACCATCACCGCTAGAGAGAGAGAGTTGGTGCCATCCAAGAGAAAAACAAGCTCCAAGGAATTAAGAAGGTAAAATAATGAATTTTGTGAATTTATTTTTGTATTTATTAGTAATAAATAAATTGTGTGGAAAAATTGTAAATAATTAGAATAATGATTCCAAATAATTTTTAGATGTATACCTATGAATTTCATGATTTCTGGAGTACTTTTGTGGGAAAATTTTGATCAAAAATGGATTATTTTGGCTAAGTTAGTGTACTGTTGCTGTCTGCTGAGAGAGAAGAAAGGGAACAGTGCGTCGCGCATTGCGCGCGGCGAATTCTTCAGAAACGCAGCAATAAAACGACGCCGTTTTGGGGTAGTAAAGGGGGGGTCGCGCCATGCGCAGCGGAAGTTTCCGGAATCAGGGGAAAACGACATCGTTTTGGACGACCGAGGGTCGGTCCGCGCAATGCGCGGCCGACGATATACGGTTAAATGACGATTGTGCCCCTGAGCTTTCCAGTAAATACCGAACGTGTCCCTAGCTGTGCAAAATGACCGGAATGCCCCTGAACTTTCCAAAAAATGACCAGCGTATCCCCAAGGCCACGGAAATTACGAAAATGCCCCGGATCTTTTCTGTTAATGCCGGATGGGTCCCTAAGGGCGCGGAAATTACCAAAATGCCCCCAGAACTTGTTTTTAATTAAATAAATGTTTAAAAATTGTTTAAAAATCATAGAAAATTATAGAAAAATACTAAAAATATAGAAATGATGTTTGGGCATTAAATTTAATATTTTTGTAAAAATATTAAATATTGGGGATTAATATTTAAAGGTTTAAATATTAATCCAATAAGGTTAAAGTTAGAAAATGGTTAAATAAAATTTTCGGACAACCAAAAATGTTGAATTTTATCCGAGGAGCCGGGTTATCCGTAGTGAAGACATTAAATATTAAGTTATGTTAATATTTTAAAGGACGAGGTTAATATAATTAACCATATAAATTAATAATTGGCCCAGAGATGATATTAATTAAGTAAATTAATATCATAAAGAGATAAATAATTATTATTTGATTATTTTATGATCATAGGTTGATCGAGTTAAGGGTTTGAGCTAACAATTTAAATAACTGGACGCCAGGCAAGTTCTTCAGTCCCTTTTATGTCAAATGTTGAACTATTATGATATGCAATTCTTATTTTAAATGCATACAAATTATGTGCTATGTGATACGTGTTTAATATGACCACAATGTGTTCTTTGTGCAACGATATGAGATATATTGCTATAGTCGAACTACAAGCACATGATATATGACACACACCAAGCATGTTAAGGTATGTGCTACGTGAAGCATGAACTGTTGAACTTGCTGAGCCGCTGTGCTCATTACTTGTTTAATAAACATTTTTGCAGGAAAGAAATGAAATTCAAGAATATTGGATTAAGTTTGAGATAAGTTGTCTAGAAGGTAGAAAACGTGATTGTTATATTGTTAATAATATAATTCAATGTGAGAAATTTGTTTATTTACTGTGATGAATTGTATGTATATATAAGTTGAATCTGGATATGATAAAAGTTTAATTATGAACTGTGATTGGTCAGGATAATTGTTACGGTAGAAATTATTATATGTTTGATTACGAATGACGCAACAAGGAATATTTGTATGAAAATAAATAACAGTAAATTTTAAATGATGAGTTTTATGATACGTGTAAAAGAAAGAAAAAGTTAAGGTTGCGATCTAGGGACTAGGATCCAGATGTAAAGATTTTAAACATCCAAATATTTAATATAACGATTGAATCAAGAAAAAGAAAAATTTATATGAGAATTTTGATAATTGATGATTTTAAAATCAATTATTGGATTAAAGAAGGAGATTAAAGATTCATTAACGGACCGAAATTTGGACGTAAGAAAAATAATATTTCATAAATATGAAAATTAAAGTAATAAAGTGGGTCGAATTTCGGGATCGTTACATTGACTATTATTATTATGCAACCATCACTATATTTGTAATTAATGTTTGACAAAATTTTGAAAAGCATTATTTAAAAAAATTGTCGTCTAACAAATGTATTTCAAAGCACACCCATTATCATATATAACTGTAAAAAAAACAAACAGATACTCCTCGATTGATCTAATGATATAAAAAAGTTGAGCTATGTAATCTAGGCCGACCCTTAGGGAAAAAAGGACCTTAGAAAAGACCAGATCTTGAATCTTACATGTTCATATATATATAAATATATATATATATATATATATATATATATAGAGAGAGAGAGAGAGAGAGAAAATACTTGTAGGGTTCTTTCAGATGATGCTTCAGAGTTCAATAAGTTGTTTTTAGCTTGAGCAGAGTCCAACAACTGCAAAAATTACATGGGATTATCAGTCGAATATTCAATTAAATAAATCAAAGGAGGTCGATAGTCTGTTACAGAAATTTACGCTTATTTTCAAATTTTGATTTGATCACTGAATTGAGAACTCGGTGATAATCTTCTCTGTTGAATGGGTGAGGTCCAGATTGATGAGATCTAAAAGCAACGCCATGTCGAAAAATCTTTAGACGAATTTTTCACTCTCTCATTCATGAAAATCGAGGAGTTTTCCCGTGTGTATATATATATATATATGCAGCTTAATGAGTTTTTTGAGAAAAAAAGAGTTTGGAAATGATCTTAACTTAACTTAATGACTCTTCTAAAGAATAGTTTTATGAAAGAATGAGAGTTTGGGAAGGATTAAATAGTTTAACGATTCTTTGAAAGAAGACTTTTATGGGAGAATGAGAATTTGGAAAAGAACGACCTTCGACCTTAGAATTCTATTTTGGGAGAATGAGAGTTTGGGAATGACTCTTCAACGGTTAATTGACTCGTGACCAACGAATTGAAGTTGACTCGAAATAATTAAATTTGAGATCGCTTCTTGCGTTGTTATATATTAATATTGATTTAAAACGTAAGGAATACTAACAATTGCCTTTTCTATTCTCAAAAGAATTGTTAAATTATTATCTTCTTTTATATATTTTTGTCAAAACTAATGACCACCACTACTACAAAATAGTAAAAAGATAACACTTAAAAAACGTTGTAATTTTCTCCCAGAAACGTCGAGGTTAAGGGTGTCATCTATTTGACCCATTTTATACAACGTTTTTAAAACGTTGTAGTTGGCTCATAATACAACGTTTTTTACTAAAAAACGTTGTACATTGTCTTTAAATAAATACTAAGATGCTTGAAAACGTTGTAGATGGTATCATTCCACAACATTTTCTGGTATAAAACGTTGTAGTTTGATACATCACACAACCTTTAGACTAATTTATACAACGTTTATAAGATGTCATCTATTGTAGTACGTTTAGACAACGTTTTTAACATGTTGTAATGTAACATAAAAATGTTGTAATATATCTTTGTTAATACATTACACAACGTTTAGGCTCATTTATACAACGTTTTAAAGGTGTCTTCTATTTAGCACATTACACAGTAGTGGTGCACCTGCAATGTTGTACTTGTAGAACTGCTAATATTAATGCAATGATATATAGTTAAAAAAACTCGAAATTCTCATTTAAAGCCAAAATGTATCAACCATTTTCAATTTCAAAATACATCCAATAATATCATTCGTTTATAGTTTCAAATTATTACATCCACAAAATAATTTTAGAAATGCATCTGGTCACTGCAAAGCTCGAATCAAACCCAAAGCGTCCAGCCACTCTTGAACTAGCCGGCTTAGAAAAATTGGAATCACGGCGGAGAATTCGGGTTTGGGGGAGAGATAAAGACAAAGAATGAGGCTTGGATAATGGCAGTTGTGGCGGCGATTGTGGTGGCTGTAGGAGCCTACTGCTGCTAGGGTTTAAGTGTGTGAAAAGTGTTCGAAATGCTCTGAGAGTTGTTGACGTGTATGGAGGAAAGAGAGAGGGGAGTGAAAGGATAGACTTCATGCGAGTGTCGAGTGATCCGGGTGATCGCCACATCTCATCGGCGATCTGTTAGTAATAACAATGCTATTGTTGTCCTGTTGCTGCCACGCGATAACAAAAGGAGAGACACAGAGTCGGGTATCGGTTTGGACGGGTCATTAAATCGGCTCAACTGGTTCCTTAATTTCAATTTTGACATAACTTTTTCTTAAAAAACTGATATACTCTTTGCGTCAAAAAGTCTACAGTTTTTATCGCCAGCTGAAATCTTTTTGTTTCTCCAGAGAAATATATCAGCAGCTGCAACAGGGACAAGTGTAAGACAGAATATACCAATGAACATTGAATATTAAGAGAGACCACCACCTTCACGGCGACCACCTCCTCCGTAGCCGCCACCACCTCCGCCATATCCACCCTCACGACCAGATCTGACCAGATCTACACCAAACAAATTTCCATCAGATCTGACCAGATCTACACCAAACAAACAGTATACACAAACAAATATACATATAAAGATCGAAATTTGAAAATCGATCAATCTTCGCCTCATGAAAAAAGAGGAAGATGAACGTACCACTTTAGATCAGTAAAAGTAACATTAGTAACGGTTGTAACCATATAAATCTCTAGGACTCCAGCTTAAATACAAATACAGATAGAGAGAGAGATGAATTCACTTGGAAGATTCAACATGCGTAGATTGTTTCTCTCTCTATAATGCTTTTTAATAATCAGAAAGTATATATCCTCCGTGTTTTAATTTTAAGTTTTCACTTCCGCGCTATTTTTTTTAAGCTCCGTGTTTTTTAAATAGATAACATTTTCTTAAAAAAATGTTATAAATTTCAAACAAATTATTGCCCCTTATAAATACATAACGTTTTTGCATATGTATCTATAACGTTTTTTGAAAAAACGTTGTAAAAAAAAACACCACAACGTTTTTTACAAAAACGTTGTTGTTTAAGTGTTATCTTTTTCCTATTTTGTAGTAGTGCACTTTCATCATTCAAGAACCAAAATGATTTTAAATTATAGATGCTTTTTTTTTTTTACTTTGAAATCTGAAAAATAAAATTGGCTAATGTTTTCTTCTTGCTGAAAATCGTCCAATTTTTCAAATCCTGATTTTAATTAAATTATCTACTGTATGTTTTCATCTCCTGATGTGAAGTACTAGTTTCGCCTCTGGCAATGACTCACCTCCTACTTAGTGGAGAGCATGCTTTAATTCTCACCACCAGTCCTCTCCCCCTTAATGTAATTAATTCACAACGATTAAATATATATATATATATATATATATATATATATATATATATATATATGTGTGTGTGTGTGTGTGTGTGTGTGTGTGTGTGTGTGTGTGTATTGCAAAGCTTGAGTGTTTTTTCTTTTCCTTTTCTGAAAGAGTCCAAAAGATTGAAATTAATATACTAAATCCGTAAATTGGTTATAAGTCACTACAAGATTACAAGTGATAAGAGAGTAAAAGCATAATTCCTTCAAATGATTCGTAGTCAAAAGCTACTTAACATCATAACTATTCTTCAAAAACCTATTAAAGATGAGAGAAAAAAAATCATGCCTAACCAATTTTTTGATACAAGAACCCGCATAATATGTCATCGATATCCCGAACTCAAATCTGAACAGATCAAATATAACCGAAAAATATACTAAAACAAAATAAATATTTTATATATTTAAAATTTTAAAAACATTACCAAAAATTGAAGTATTAAAATCTTATCCCAACTCAATGAAATAAATCATACTTATCAAATTAAATAGTCATATCATACTTATTAATTAAATTAAATTAAAGAGACATATATACACTTCGTTCTACCCTCCCTTAATTCACCTTTAAACGCATCTCTGAAAGCCTCTAAAATAATAAAAGTTCAGCACCAGTTCCTTAACTAGAACTACGTAATTAGATAAATTTGTTTTGCAATTGGATGCATGGTATGGTTGTTGTCCCATGCTTCAAAGGGGCGCCCCTTCTTTGCTTAATCGCTGAAACCTATTCTTATGGGGTTTTAATAGGGCGGCAACTTGAATACTGGAGTGAAATTTCATTGTAAATTGTGACGCCCTCAAATTTGGGCCTATACAACCTAATTTGAGTCGTCAAAAATACACAACAACTATTACAAAATAATGTCTAGCACAATAACACAGAACTCAATAATACACAACTAAGTTTTCATAATTATTGTCACACTATTTTACAACATATGTGTAGGCGAGGAAATCTTGTACCTCGCTAGAGTTAGGGTTCATAGTAATAGAGGAGGCGAGAAATCCGCGAAGAGTACGGAATCGATCAACGGATTGGAGAGGGAAGAAGAACCAATGAGCAATTACTCGAATAACACAAGGCAGAACTCTTGGGGTCCCGGCATAATCACTAGTGTCCAAGAGCCTCTATCAAGTGTTAGATCTCGAGAGAACTCCAGTTCAATCTCAGATCCAAGTGTAATCATGAGATCATGAGGGTCTAAGTTAGAACCGAATTCCTAATCGCCAACAAGTTCTAAGAATATTTCCTGTAATGATATGTAATTTGGAATATTATAATTATTATTGTTAATTAATGAAATTAAATTTTTGGAGTATGACAAGTGTTATGGGACAAACCAAATGTGGACTATTTGTGTTAAAATAAAATTCAAGTTTAGTAAAACAAATTTGGATCAAAGTGGACTTGAATTGGATTAAAAATAAGCTATATATGATTTCTTAGGAATTTAATTCTCTAGCAAATTTGACAAAAGACCGTGATGCCCTTGATAATTCAAATAATGACTTGGGTATCCTAGATGTGACGCCCCCAAATCTGGGCCCACATAGCCCAAACTTGAGTCGTCAAAAGACTACAACAAAATTATTACAACAAAGCACAACGTACTACAATACAGTGTATAATAATACATAACTAAGTCTTCACTATTATTGTCACACTATTTTACAAAACGTGAAGACTATGATAACTATTCCTCGGACCCTCACTCCATTCCCCGGCTAGACCCTGTTATGTTTTCATCTCCTGTTGAAAAACAATGGAACAAAAGAAAGGGTGAGCTCAAATAGCCCAGTAAGAAATATCATGACTAAGATAATGACGAATAAATTATCATTAGCCTTCAACAGTTGAGTTCTTGATAGAATACAATAGAATACAAGGTTTATATCAAAAACTGCAGTTAAATTCTTAAACAATGTTCAGATCAATAATAGCAGCGGAATGAGCAATCTATTAGAAGAATAATGCAGACTATAATGTCCACTCGCTTCTCTTTTTCGTAAAAACATCATCAACTTTTATCATCTGAAATACCATTAGTCATGATAATATAAATTCACAGTTCCTGATCATAATCATGCACATCAACAGTTCATCTTTGCACTACGGGCCAAAGATATTCAATATAGCACTAACGGTCATGATTATACCAGATTCAGCCTTTGGTCATAATCATACCAAACAACAGTTCATCTTTGCACTACGGGCCAAAGAGAACATTCACCACGTGCCATAAAAGACACCGAACAGATGTATCGCCTTTAACCTATTATATCGCCTTTAACCTATCATCTGTTCAACAAATATATCACATCTGTGCCCCCGGCCACAGATATTCACAACAGCTTGATTTTTGGATGATTAGAATGATATAAATGATGAACAGAAGAAATAGGATAACAATAAGTATCGGAAGTTTACTTTGTACAGATTCAAATAATGTCCAAATTGTCAACATGATGTGGAGTGAAATTTAAAAATGATATTCAAGATCCACAGTTCAGAATAACGGTTACAATTCAATAGAAAGGTTCACGTAAATAGGAAGGTTCAGTTGAAATAATGAAGTTCAACTATTATGGAACATATAATATTTTCAGGAATTATAGAAGCAATAGTTCCATAATAAATTTCGATTTAGGAGTATGAAAGAAAATAATATCCCTTACCGTAGCAGGTTTGATTAACAAAAGGTGAAGGAAATTAATACAAAGGGTTATTCACCAACAGGCGGCAATCCGCTCCGTAAGGTTATTCCCACAATTTAATAGAATTTGAGTACAAAGAGTTATTCACCAAACAGGTGGCAATCCGCTCCGTAAGGTTATTCTCAGAGATTAATAATGAATGAATACGAAAGGTTATTCACCAACAGGCGGCAATCCGCTCCGTAAGGTTATTCCCACAATTTAATACATGGAAATAAATGGCACGTCTTATGAGTAAGGAAGAAACAATATTATTATCGAGAATCAAATAATGATAATCCCTTACCATAGTACGTTTGAATAATGGAAGATGGAAAAGATGGTATCCCTTACCTCAACACGTGACTGGATATTGATTTAAATGAGGTTGATTAACTTGAACAGTACACGTATACTTATAGATCTTCACAAATACTCAAGATGACTTAAGCACACTTAGAGAGAACTTTCACAAGAAGTATTTAGAGAGAGAAAGAAAGAACAAGTAAGGAAGTTTATGAAAAATCCTTAAGTTAAGGCTTTTATTTATAGCAAAAAATCTTATCATTCATTTAATCTAAACCATTCATTTAAAGATCATCTTTTAATCTACACCATCCATTTCAAATATTATATTATCTTTAATCTACACCATTCATTTCATATCACCTAATAATCACCTAACTTTATATTATAAACAAATCAATTCAATTATTCCACAATAATTCACACTTTAATCTACACCATTCATTTCATATCACCTAATAATCACCTAACTTTATATTATAAACAAATAACTTTATCAATTCTATTATTATGACTAATTGTTATAAATACAGTATAGTTAGCTCTTAGATATCAAGTCAATAAATTAATGAAATACAACTGTTTAAATAACATCATAATAGAGATAACAATAATGTAAAATAAAGCATACGTTACTGTGTAATGACAATTATTGATTCAATAATGTGAATTACTGTGCATATGTTACTGTGACAATTATTAGGTTCAATAATTTTAAAAAGAGTGCAACAACAATTATTGACTCAATGATATAAAATACAGTGTAATGACAATTATTAAATCAATAATGCAAAATATTGTGTAACAACAATTATTGAATTGATAATATTATGCAGTGACAATTATCGATGAAATGATGCGTAACAGTTACGGTGTCAATTATCAGACCAATAATATGAGACACTATGCAATACCGTGTGTTACTGTAGAGTACCGAGTGCTACAGAAAATACCAATAACTACCGTATGCTACTATTCTTTTATCACCGGTATTTTAACAGTTCCGTTGACTATTTTTATTTAAAAAGGTTATTTCTGTCGTTTTCTATATCCGACAAATATTCCGTTGTGGGGTCCACCAATAATTTGTTATTTCGGCGCCGTCGGACCAAACGAATATTCCCCGACCAAACGAATATTCCCCGACAAAGTGAATAATGTCCGACAAAATAAAATTTGCACATAACATCCTTAACTTTTAACTTTATCGATTTAACCACTTACTGTTTCAAAAAAATATATATATGAAGAAAAATTAAATTTTGTATTTCATAAAATTCGGGGTCTTACACTAGAAGTATATAATGACTAAGTTAGCCTTCCCTAGCAATGTGAAATACCTTGGATAGCCCTAACCATGCATGAGTTAAGTTGACTAGAGGATGGTTAGTGGTTGGAGCTTTGGTTACAACTTAAGTATGCTTATATTGGTAAGGGTTATGTGTTTTTAGCATTTTACACATAACCATTTCGTAAGCTGCTAGCAAGAGAGCTCAAAGAGAGATGGAGCAAGAGAAGAAGCTAGGGTTGCTAGAAAGCTTGAAAGATTTCAAGAAATAGTCGTAAGTGAAGCATATAAGGCCATCCAAAGTGGAGAACCTATCACTAGCAAGTTTTATTTCAAGAAGAAAGAGAGCACTTAGAAGGTATAAATGTGTTCAAGCCATAAACTTTGTTATTTATGTGTTTAAATCCAAGTTAGAGTGAAGACATGCATGTATCTTAGACTATATGTGTTTATTATGTGATTTTTTGTAAGTTTATGTGTTTCATGTTTGGTATTGGATGAAAACCTAAGCTCCAAGTTGCTAGAACAAAGATGATACACTATTCATGTATATATTAAGAGCTACAAAGCATGATTCATGAATAATTATGTGTTATATATTGCTAGAAGTGATGAAAACCTAGCTTGAAAGGTTGAATGTGTTAGAAGCATGCTTAATATTATGCTAGATAGCACATTAGAAGCTTTAAAGATTGAAAAACATGTTTTGTAAAGGAAAGTTAGAATATTAGACTATATTTTGCGTTTAAACCAATTCATAATCTGTAAAGTGTTTTGGTAAGTGCATGTAGAAGTTACAGAAGCATGTGAAGTTGTTAAATGTATATGTGATAAGCTATATGTGCATGGTGTACAAGAATTCAAATGATGTTCAAGGGTTGAGTTTTGAAAAGTTGGTAAAATGCCACCAATGTGTAATTTTTGGCCATGTTGTGTAATTGAAAGTCAAATGAGACCACATAGCTAAGTTTTATGTAAACACACGTGTTAGAGTCGATTTGAAACTCATTTGGTGTCTATGGCGATAAATGTGATTTTTAAACGTTTTAAAACGTTCGTCGACGACCAAAACGATTTATTTGAAAAACAATGCCATTCTAAGATTTTTAAATATTTTGAAGACCCACGCAAGTCCAATACATGTTATGTGTGCTATGTGAGGTATTGGAACTTAGAGAATCAAATTAGGTCCAAAGATAGTAAGGATTTTTAATAGAAAATTTTTTCTGAAAAACCAACACAGCACCGGGGCACCATCTTTTGCACTGGAAATAGCGTCGGGGCGCAGTGCTGCTGTGAGAAGCTCGCCAGGGCAAAACCAGAGTAAGCCGGGGCGCAGTCTGGCCCAGTACTTCTCGCGGCCAGCGAGATTTGAAGAAGAAAACACTGCGCCGGGGCGAAGTGTTCTGAATTTTAAAATTAATTATTTTTAATTTCAAAATGTAATGTTTTGATATTAAAGGATTGGAACATATATATAAGCCATAATTTGATAAAAATAATCAATGTGGTAGATGTTAAGGATAAATAAACAATGTGTTATGTGTTAAGTGTTATGTAAAGCTAAAGGGTAGATTGTATAACAAGTTATTACATGCATGTGTATGTAACTAATGAATGAACCTATATTATGGTCATATAGGTTATAAACGGGGTAATATTTTACCAGTTGTGGTAGACGAGGATACAGGTAAGTGTTATATCTGAACTCTTATTTGCAGTTTCTTGAATCGTATTCATGTTATGCATTCTTATGCCCATGTAAAGTTCATTCACCATTGAACTGCTTTGAAAAAGGTTGATGTCGATCTTGATTCCGGCTAGACACTTATGATGATACATATTGTAATCAAATGTTTATTGTTATGTGCTCCAATCCACATTGTTGTAGTGCGGACTTTATGATATGCTGTAACAGAACAACCTTGATAAAAAGGGAAGTAAAGTATAAAGTAAACATGATTTTATGCCGTGGTTGCGTCGCTAGATGTTTATGTTGTGCACAATATAAAGGTACGATGGGCTGATCACCTAGAGTACACATCTAATTTGAACAACAGTCTTATGACTACCCTGGGTAATATCAGTCTGTATGATTGGTATTGTGACGCCCCAGGGAAAAACACCTTTGACACCAACTGTGACTCCCGCTCATCAACGAATAACCTCCACAATATTTAAATAAAGACATGTTATTGAAAAACTCAGTAAAATTTAAAATTTTATAACATTTACTTAATTTTGTCTCAGAATCGCAATCTTTACATGAATTCTACAACTCAGATCATTTATATTTTTATGACCTAGTGTATTATAATCATTGTGAGCAAATAAAAGCTCGCAACCTAACAATAAGTCGACATGACTATTTAATAAATGCTTTATATTTCACGAGTTTACAAAACAGTAACACTCGTATTGATAAACAACCGTCTTTCACTATTATTACAAGGCTTTAAAACAAGGATAATACCGAACGGTAATGACTCCCAACAGAATACGACGTTAATTTAAAGCAGTTCTAACAACAACGTCTATAATTAGAATAAACCTCAAACATCTTCTCTGCGATTACCGGGATCTTCACATTCCTCGCTCTTCGCTGAAAATGTTTATTATAGCAAGAATGAGCACGATGACTCAGCAAGACCAACAGCTAACACATAACACGTAGTCACATTTAATTTATGCTTTATGCTCCATGCTTGACATTTACATAAGCATCATGCTTATCATGCTTTGCATTTATATATTTTACACATGTTTATCATACATGTTAATATTTTCCAGGTTATATATCTCATATACCACATCTCAACTCATAACATTCATATATCAGCTATGAATAACATATGACTGTACACAGGCACATTT
The DNA here is from genome assembly GCA_947179155.2 of Hedera helix. Classification (NCBI taxonomy): domain Eukaryota; kingdom Viridiplantae; phylum Streptophyta; class Magnoliopsida; order Apiales; family Araliaceae; genus Hedera; species Hedera helix. The sequence goes on from OX359269.1 coordinate 8,315,203, forward strand.
AGAACCAGATAGTACATAAAATGAGTGCACACTTAATACTTTATGCAAATAACACATAGCATTGAAAAACTTGCAAGGATAACACATATCACTGAAAGACTTGAAGAGATAACACATATCACTAAAAGACTTGCCTGACATACGCATTAACTTACGCTACCAGTCTGAAGTCCACGTTCCATCACTAACGCTCATACGAATCAAATTTTTGCCTCCGGAAGACCTAATATGCTTATCTGACAATTAGTAAAATACATAGGAACTTAGCTGTCATTCACAAAAGAATTGACTCTACCACATAAAAGTTCATAATTATTAACTCAGAATTTATTAGACAATATTATCCTCCTTGGATAATATTTTAAATTATCGATCAGTATTATTATACATTAATAATGCATCACTAAATTACAAACATTACTCAAATACTGAACAACACCTTGATTGGTTACTAATATTATTAAACCCTTAATAATATTCATCCAATTACTAATATTATTAATCCAGTAATAATATTTAACTACATACCATCAATTATAAATCATTTAATGATAATTTACAACCTTGATAATAATTAAAGATTCCATTAATTACACGCAAATTGTTTACTCACTTTATTATCCTTAAGTCATTCTCCTTATTTATTTAATATTAATTAAAAAAATAATTAACTCACTTACCCTTACTTGTTTATTTATCTTCACATAAACAATTATTTTCTTGATCTTAATTCATTCACATTATTTATTTAACATTACATAACAATTATCTCATTAACCTTCATTTACTTCAATTATTATTTAATATCATTTAAATAATAATTAATTAATTATCTTCAATTCCTTTAATGATTATTGAATAACAATTTCATAATCATTTCTCAATTGATTACCCCCATTTATTATTTAATATCAATTAAATAAAAATTATCATTTCCTTTATCTCCCTTTAATTATTATTTAATAACCCTTAAATAATAATTAAATAATTAATCACCCTTATTTATTTAAAATAAATAATTACATTATTATATTTATCAACCTTTAATTATTAATGAAATATCCTTTAAATAATAATTAAATAATTAATTATCCTTATTCATTATTGAATATAACTTACCTTAATTATTATTGTACAATAATTAATTAAGTACCTTTTTTAATTACAATTAAACCATAATTTAATCCCAAATTAATTTATGAATTATACTTATTATTTAATGTTAATTAAATAATAAGTTTACAACCTTCGTCCCTTTATTTATTATTTATATCCCATTAAACAACAATTAATTAAATATATCCACCTTACATATTACCTCAGTCTCAATTAATAATAAGTAATTAGTTTAATAATTTTAACCATTTTTAATTATTATTTAATTAAATAATAATTAATTAATTATTTGTACTCTCCTTTAATTAAATAACCCTTATTTATTATTTAATAATGATTAAATAATAAATAATTATTTTATGAACTTTGTCCAACAACTTAATAACCATCGATGAACTTATTTGCTTTATTTATTATTAAATAATAAATAATTAATTACCTTTAATTCCCTTTATTCATTATTTAATAACAATTAAATAATAAATAAATAATCATTGTTAATTATTATTTTATTTAAATAATAATTTATTCCCTTAAATATTATTCATTCACCTTATTTATCATTTAAAGTTTATTTAAATAATAAATAATTATTTTATTTAGGTCTCATATTAATATTAATATTTAAAACATTGCATGACCCGTTAAATAAACGAATTGAACTGAACCGTGACCCACGGCCCGACCCGACTGGTGGACACGTCAGCACAGTAGCAGTGCCTAGGCACTTGAAATGCAAAGGGACACGGCGCTTAGGCGCCCTAAACCTTCGGCACTTAGGCGCCCGAAATGAACAACGAGCCGGCGCTTAGGCGCTCGGACTCACATGACGCTTAGGTGCCCGAAATTACATAGCACACGGCGCTTAGGCGCCTTCCTCTTTCGGCGCTTAGGCGCCCAAAAATTAACAGGCTACGACGCTTATGCGCCTGGGCCATACGGCGCTTAGCATGGCACTTAGGTGCCCTACTTCACAAACTCAATTTTTTTCCCATAAAATTTATTTTCCAGCTCCGATTACTCGGCCATTCATGAAATCGTTTCCTTCTCAACACCTAAAACATATATATATATATATATGGACATGGATTTAGCAAGGAAAACTTAACAAATTTTATCCTATTTTAGCAAAAATATGAACTCAGCCATGGAAAATATAAAGATAACGCAACATGAAGGTTTCGGTTTACCCTTCCTTAGATGAAACGCTGCTAATTGGCTTGATGAGCTCCCTTCCTTGCTCTGCTTTCTCCCTTCCGATCTCTCACTATTCCATTCTCACCTCTGCTCATTTTTCTCTCGTTTGATGAAAGAAAATTTTTTCGAGAAAGGAAAATGAAGGCTTGCATTATTTAAGGACCCTCTCTTCTCTCTCCCTGCCGACCCAGTAATTAAATCTCAGCATACACCTAGTAAGCTAAAACATCACTTCCGCACGGCTCAAGAAAAACATAGAGGAAATATATAATTATATACACTGACATAGCATTAAATTTCCTAATACATCCACTTAATGTATCCCCTCGTGCCTACCAATTTAGATCTAATTTAAATTAATTACATATCTAAATTTAAAATCTACAAGGTTGGGCTTATTTTAATAAATCAATTTGACAAATTCAAATTATTAATTTCCAAGTGGAAATATAAAATATTGATATCCCACTATTAATAACTTTCCAAATGGAAATAAATATAACATTATTAATATTTACGCATTCTCATTAATTAATGATCATATTAATTAATTTATACCTCCTATTTAACTCACTTGTTATTTAATTAAATAATCACATAGCACATTTACCCTATCAACCTTTGTTATTATACAACCTAGATTGATCCATTAATTTAATTCACCCATTAATTGAACCTTCCTTAAATTCTTTTAATTATCTCAACACGTAATTAAATAAACCAACACCATCATACACTGATTTAATTAATCGCCCAGAAATTTACAATTACTGTCATTAATTCCATTTCTCTATATTAAAATATTGCGGGTCGCTACAGGTATTGTTCTTAACGAGTTCTTAGTCTTGTGACCGTACAGCACATGAGTTACATGTTCCAGTTAATCACATAAAGATCATGTTGTATTTCTTACGTTCATTCATTGAACTGCTCTTGTAAATGAACCAGCTCATTGTTTATGACTCAGGTTATTGTAAAAGAATCAGTTTATTATAAATGATTCTTATTCATTATAAATGATTTTTCATTCATCATTCTAAAATATCATGTAATCATTTGTATATATACTTGTTAAGCTATTTTATGCTAACTCTTGCTTTTAAATATGATATTTCAGCTAAATCTGAACAGGCCGAGGGGTCAGGTACAAACAAGGAAAAAGGAAAAGTCGGCAAACAGTAGATGTACAGTGATAGAGTCATGTATATGTAAATATTATTTCTTTTATAATATGTCATGTACGGAGGTGTATGTATAAAGGTATGTAGAACCTGAGATAGTTATGTATGAATATAAATTAAGTTTTATTATTTTATTCAAAATGGATGAATGTGATGACATGGTAGAATTGTATCGTGAGCATCGAACCCGTGATTCAAGGGACCCGGATTTGGGGGTGTCACATTTCCACTCCCTTAAGTTTAGAGAGAATCCTTCTTGTGGCGTCAAAGTTCTCCAAGGTCAAAAAGTCTTTTCTCTTGTCAAGTGAAGGGGCATTTATAAAGTTCTTGGCTAGGGTCATGTTCCAGACATATGACTATAGGGAAAATTCTAAGAGTACCTTTAGTAATAGAGAAATAACTGAAATACCCATGGTTACCCGGATAATGCCCAAATCGTCCAATTCTTCTAGCCACCAATTCAATCCCTCAATCGATTTCCAAAATGAGTTACCTCCAAAAGCCTTTGTTCATTTAATTCTTTAGGTTAAAATGTAACCTTAATTTGACTTGGGTATACATTTTGCCCACGTGCATAATACTTCAAGGCATTGAATCTTGCTTTATTTCTGAATAATTCTCCGAGGTTCAATATTTACAAGCTTCAAAGGATGTAGACTTTTAGGAGAAGGAACCTCTTTGAAGCCGAACCCCTAAGGATTAGCCCCTTGGAGGGCTCTCTTAAGATTCCTCATACAATCTTTTATCAAGTCTCTCTGAATCTTCCTCCATCTCCTTACTTACTTAATTTTTTGGAAATCGATGTCTTTGCTTCAGAGGTCATTTTACGTCACTTGTGAAAATTACTTGCTTTTGGGAGATCCTTTGGAGCTTCAAGATGCCATAGATAATCCTTCAGGCCAAGCTTCGGGAACTTATGTCCATGGCTTAAGACCTTGAAGTAATGATGGTATCATAGATGGAGGCTCGAGATTCCGCTATTACCAACTTTGAAGCTTTAGCTATGCCCCTTCTTCAATTTGATACGTTATGACCTTTAGATTATGGCTCTTTGTAATCTTTTGTTTCCTTTGTCATAGCGTCACAATCTTTGGCCCTTTTGAGTAGTTTTCTATGTCGCGAAGAACTTAAGGGAGATCATCCCTAAGCCTCCATATATTTTTCTCCATTTTTCTTTTTAATCATCTTGATTGTCACGATAACCAAGGTTTAATCAGAAAATCGCTTCGAAACTCATAAAAGAGTGTGCTTCCTAGGAGCTGAACCCTAGGGTCGAACCCTAGGAAGGGCATCATTGAGTTCTTCTTCTTTTGCTTTTTTCTTTTGTTCGTGTCCTCGTTTTATTCGGTAGTTAATCTTGTGTGAAGAAAGGAACTCTATCGGCATAAGTTTGAAGAGTTGAACCCTTAGGGGTTCTTGGGCTCAAGCATCCTTCAGGCTCTCTTGTGGAGTTTCTTCTTGGCCACTTTCAATATTGAGTTTGTCAACCCCTTCGCCTAAATCATCCTCCCAATGGGAGACCATTTGAAAGGGGTCCATTAAACTCATTTGCTAACTCGATTTGGAGGATGCCCTAGCAAAAATATTTCTCCATAAGTATTGTCCGGTAACCCTTTATTTTAAAAGTAGGAATGATGGGGTCCATCATGCTGCCAATTTTCTTCTCCACATGGTATTCTTGGCACAGAAGATATTATTGTTACAGTGCATCTATTTCTTTCTTCATTTCAGGCCAATAATACCCTTGGCGCAACAACCCTCTCTATCTGTCAATCCTCAGTTTCTCCATGTCGCTGGTTCTTCAGAGAGGGAACCCCTAAAGGATGCCTTCAATTCATAGTTTCTTCATGCAACTGGTCTTTAAGAGAGGGAATCCTTAAGGGAGCTCTCTTAGGGTGCCTTCAATCTACAGTTTCTTCATGCTCATGGTCTTTAAGAGAGGGAACCCCTAAGGGAGTTCTCCTAGGATGCCTTGATGTATACTTGTCTTGTGTAAAACATGTTAACTTGGTCATTGAGCATGACTCGTTGTGAGTTAATAGTCGTGGTCAGTGAAACTTTACCCATAATTCCTGAGTAATTGCCGACAAATGAATTAGTCATATGTATCAATGAAAAATATATATAGATGACAGTATATATCAATCTGTAAATGACATGTATTCATAATATAATAATAATAACACTGTTGTGCAACAAGATTCGGAGGTCAAAGAGGGCTCATTGTTATTCGCCTCTTAAATGCTCGGCACACCACCTATCCTTCTTGAAAAATGAAACACGATGTCATCTCAACCCAATCTTTAAGGATCCAACAAGCAACACAATAGTGTGAAGAAATGTTCTCAACTCAGAGGTTCTTTCCATTCATCTTGCTAAAACGATGTTGGCATCCCGTATTGGTCCACCCATGTGTTTAGTAACAAGTTCATCAAGCCTCTGTACTAGAAGACCAAACTCTTTAGCTTGGCAGCCTAGTACAATACCATTTCCCATCTGCACCAACTCTTCTAGAGAAGGATCAATTGCTCCGTTGACGACACCAACTTCAAAGCCAGAATTATGTGAACTAGTTCCAAGTTCTGCTAAGGGCAACAGTTTTTTTTTTCTGAATTGCATAATTTGTGCCAGGGTTATATACATCATAGAAACCATCCACCACTTTCTCCTCCTAGTCAAGCACGTCTTGGTCCCAATACTATCGTTGACGTCAAATTCTCGTTCTTGCCGTAATCACCCATTAGCAAGATACCTGCACACGTAACAAACTGTTATCACCCTATAAGATAGACGTGGCTCGGGCCGTCTGGGGATGCTCCGGTGTGAGAGTAAGTTCAGGCGATCAACGTCACAATGAAGGACCTTAAAATTTATGCTGGAATACGTTAGATATTTGATAGCTGAGTGTTTCTTAGGAAAAAACCTTACCTTTGTTACTGAGAAGTTGCTTGTATATATCATATCACCCTCTCATATGAGTTGGTGTGGTCGTACGGGTCACCCGAACCATCATATATTTCGAGAGGCGGCAGTTTCTTCTTGGGGTTGGCCTTCTCCTAATCAATAGCTGCCGAGAAATGAGATTTTGGGTCTAAAGGCATGGGCCTTGATGCCTCGGGCTCGGAGCCAATCATCGGTCTTGCCTCTGCCACCGCCAGCCTTTTTCCCAATTCTAAAATCCTTTCCATAACCGGGTTAGCAATGGGCACATAAGGGACCATGCACTGATCTTGTCGACCAGGCTCTACCCCGGGGCCTCCTTGTTCAGTCTCATAATTTGGAGTTTTCGCCCTTTCCCATGAGTACTGACCGGGGAAAACGGGGTGTACTCCTGATTTCGATCTACCCCGACCCGTGCGACCGAGGTGCCCCATGGAACCCTGAGATGGGTGTGTACCTCTTACGTCATCCTGACCGTCTCGGTCTTGCCTCATATGGTGTGTACCCCTTATATCATCCCGACCGTCCCGGTCATGCCTCATATAACCCTGAGACTGGTATGTACCCCTTATAACATCCCGACCATCCCGGTCATGCTTCATATAACTCTGAGACTAGTATGTACCCCTTATATCATCCCGACCGTCCCGATCATGTCTCATATAACCCTGAGACTGATATGTACCCCTTATATCATCCCGACAGTCCCGATCATGTCTCTAAGACTGAGGTACATTCTTAATTCCCAGCCGTCCTACCCATCATTGCCCTGACCTGGGCCGACTCTATGGGGTGTCGGCTCATTCCCTACTGTCGATAGTTGTAGACAGACCCTCTTCCTGTAAGTCCAACAAATGGTTCTGCCAATCTAGTCGTTTACGCTGTAAAGTTTCCAACTCAATTTCAACCTCTCTGATTCGGTACTGCCTCTCTCTTTCGACATGCTTTCGTTGGGAGACCTTTCTCGAAGGTTTTATCTCATTCTCTGACCCCTTCCGATAAGACTCTCATCCTACCGTAAGGGGGGGGAATAAACAAACGCCTCCTAACGGGCTCGAAATGGACATAGCGTGTTCGCCCCGACCGTTCAACCCCCACTCGTCGCTTCCTTGAGGCTCTACTGTTCTCCTCACGGGGATCAAAGGAAGACCCTTGATGCCCCCCATTTGAGCTACCTCTTTCCGCCATGGGAATGGCCTTTCTTCAAAAACAACTTAGTGACTTAAGTATCAAACACCAGGCCCTCCTTCTAGCGATGTTGACGTCAAATTCTCGCTCTTGCCGTAATCACCCGTTAGCAAAATACCTTCACACGTAACAAACCGTTATCACCCCACAAGACAGACGCGACTCGGGCTATCCGGGGATGCTCCGGTGTGAGAGTAAGTTTAGGTAATCAACGTCATAATGAAGGACCTTAAAATGTATGCTGGAATACGTTAGATACTTGATAGCTGAGTGTTTCTTAGGAAAAACCCTTACCTTTGTTACTGAGAAGTTGCTTGTATATATCTCATCCATGCATCGTAGGACGTCCCGTCATCCCCTCATGAGTGTAAACATGACAGCTTCTTCCACTTGTTCCAGTCGGTCCATTAGGGGAAGATACTAGCGTGGGCTACTCTCTGCTCCAGTCAGTCAAGGTAGACAAAATGGCCCAAACGTCCTGACAACCGCCCTAAGGATGGAAAGATCTTTATACCTTGGGACAAGGACCCAAGAAAGGGGGAAGGATGACCCGACCCAAACCATATGCAAAAGGGCCCCTGGCCCAAGAGGAGAAATACAAAACCCAAAGAAATCACACCCCAACAACTACCTTAACAGCAAGTGCATAAACCAACTTTGTTCAAGCGTCTGCTCCAGTTCTTGAATCTGCGCCAGAGTCGTTATCAGAATCAGAGTTGAAATCAATTCCCTATTCTGTTCTTCAATATTGTCAGCACCCACGTCAAGAGAAAAATAATCGATTGCGCCTGTTTTCAGAGAGGAACAGGAAAGTGAGGACGAAAATATTTGGTTGTAGAACACAACGTAGGACTTGGAGAAAGAGGACTTAGCCATTGAGGGTTCCGATTATGGAGGGTTCGGTTAGTCAAATCCTCCATCAATATGGTCCGAAGACCCTTCACAACTGGAGCATGAAAACCCTCATTTCTACCCAGTGAGGAGAATCTGGTGATGGAATCCACCACCTCCACTGGGAAGGAAACAAGGCGGACTGTCAAAAGCCCGGTTGTCACGTCCACCGCCGGAGAATTAGGTTGGTGGTAATTAGTAGGAGGTTATGACGATTGTAGTGGTGGTTCATGGTGGGTCATCATCGGAGGGGCGAGCAGGGGCTCTAGAGTGCCTGAAGTGGCACGAATCTGAGTTGTTGCTACCGCACTAGTCTTCGCCTCTATGTTTGCATATCTTTATGGAAAAAATTGAAATTCCAAGCCTTAGGAATTCTTTAGGGACTAGAAGTCGAGTTTGGTGTGGCAAAGGAAAGGGGAAAAAGTCTCCAATGATGCAAGAATCACGAGGATAGCGATGAATGTTTCTCCTCAAAAATTCACATGCACCACCAGGAGAACTAGTCTCTACACAAGTCAAGTTCGGGATGTTCGGGATGCCGAGTTCAGAAACAATGGCGGTACTGGTGGGAAATATAATAATAATGCCAAAATTGAATCAGATGACCATGCTGATTAATAAACCCAGTGACCATGAAGATTGAACCCATTAATGGTGATTTGGAATACATAGGTTTGGGGCCAAAAGGGTTCAGATTATGAAGGTTTCAGATTTTGGAGGTTTCGAACATGGAGGACTCGGCAGACGTCAACCAGAAAATTAAACACATTGAGTCGTCGTTCTTTCAGGCTCCACCAATGTCGTCACCGTCGTTCGCTTCATTCTCTTGCTGACCATCACCATCGCCGGCAAGCCGAAAGTAAGACTGAGATCAAGATCATCCTATTGTGTTCTCGCCTCGTCACTAAACTCCTCCCCTGTGTCATATATCTGGTGGTATTATTTAGATCCTACAATTTGAATAAGTCGATGTCGTTAGCTTCAAATCCCGGTAGCGAAGCGCCGACAAAAAAAATCTAGTATCGAAGACAACGTTCCGCCGCAGAGCATCTTTTTCACAACAGGCTGACATCCAGTTGGTGGTCGGCAATAATCCCACAGCTCCATTCACCGGATTCATCGTCCTACCACATGCTTCAAATAGGAAAGACCAGAGGGTTCATGGGTTGTTCTCTATCTTGCATCATGTCAGTAGAGCCTACGCGCAGCGTTGTAGGGTTCGGCCAAGGTAGGTTTCGGCCAAATAGGGCTCGACCATAAAGGGTTCGTCCAAGGAAGGTATCAATTTATGTTTTTCACTGTTATGTTATTTGCCTGCAAACACCCAACAGAAGGAAACAATTAACAAGGATTTTGCGGGGCAGCAGCACCGGTAATAACAACATAAACTAAACCGACAACAATCATGGCTATTGTTGGGATTAGAATTATTGGGTCTTACATTATAACTTTGGGCCCTGGGTTATTCCATATAAGAATTGGGTTGGGCCATTTTTATTTATCTTGACAGGCTTAGTCAGTGGGTAGTCCCTTCTAAAGTTCCTTATTGTACCGCTTGGGGTAAGTGGATGAATGCGTCATTTTTCCACTCATAAGGGAATGATGGGACGTCTGGTGGTGCGTGGATGATTATATACAAACAATCTCTCAAATTACAGATGGTAAGGGCTTTTACACATGCAAAAAGAGAGAGCTATTAAATATCTTACATTTTCAGCATATATTTTGGGTCCTCTATTGTGACGTTAATCGCCTGTACTTATCCTCACACCAAAGCATCCCCAGACGGCCCAAGTCACGACTGTTCTGTGGGGTGTTAACTGTTTGTTAAGTGTGCAGGTATCTTGCTAACGAGAGATTTTGGCAAGAGAAAGAATTTAGCGTCAACATTGGCGCTAGAATAAGGGCTTTTTTAGATATTTGGTACATAAATCACCAAGTTGTTTTTGTAGGAAAGCTACTTCTATGGTAGAAATAGGTAGCTCGAGCAAGGGACATCAAGGATCTTCCATTGAACCGCATATGCAAAATAGCAAGGGCCCGAATAAAGGAAGGTGGGGGGTTGGATAGTCGAGACAAGGGTATGGGCATGCTCATTCGGAGCCTATCAGAAGACGTCTATTTACACCTTCCCTAACCGTGGGACACGACTCTCACAGAGGGGATCCGGAAGAGGGAATGGCACCATTAAGAAAATTTTCGCAGCATAAGCATTCTGAAAGAGACAGACAATACAGAATCAGAGAAGCAGAAATTGAGTTGGAGTCTTTACAGCGTGAACATCAGGATTGGCAGGCCCACCTATTGGATTTACATGAAGATGGTCCATCCACTACTATCGACAGCAGAGAACGGGCAGAAACTCCATAAATTCAACCCAGGTCAGACCGGGGATGGGTAGGGCGATCTGAATCCAATGATCTACACTAGTCTTAGGGTTATATGAGACAACACGACCGGGACGATTAAGGAGATACAAGTGGCCAACACCAGTCTTAGGGTTATATGAAACAACATGACCGAGTCAGTCAAGGCGATACAAGGGGCTAACACTAGTCTCAGGATTATATGAGACAACACAACCAGGACGGTCAAGGATATACAAGGGGCCAACACCAATCTCAAGGTTATATAGGACAATATGACCGAGTCGGTCAAGGCGATACAAGGGGCCAACACCAGTCTCAGGGTTATATGAGACAACATGACCGGGTCGGTCAAGGGGATACAAGTGGGCAACATCAGTCTCACGATTATATAAGGCAACACAACCAAGACGGTCAAGGCAATACAAGGAGTCAGAACCCGTCTCAGGGTTATATGAGGCAACTCGAATGCGTCGGTCGGAACCGATCTGAAGAAAGGAGACAGCCCGATTCCCCGAGACAGCATTCTCGAGAAAAAGCCCAGACTCTGGACTATGGAACGGGATATGGAGGCACCAGGACAGAGGCAGGTCGGGAAGATCGACGGATAATTCCCTATGTACCCATTGTCGACCCGGTTATAGAAAGGATTTTCAACTTAGAAAAAAGATTGGCTGCGGTTGATGACCGGGTCTGAGCCGGAAGCGTCAAAACCCATGCGCTTGGACCCAAAAACACCGTTCTCAACTACCATTGACCAGGAAAAGGCTAACCCAAAGAAGAAGTTGTCACCTTTGGAGATGTACAATGGCTCAGGCAACCCCTATGATCACACGAACTCGTATGAAAGAGTAATGAGGTACTATAACCACTCCGAGGCGGGGATGTGTCAAATCTTCGTAACGACGTTAAAAAAGGGGGCTAAACAGTGGATGATGTCGTTACCACCTAATTGTATCCACTCATGGACCGAATTGAGTGTTTGATTTCATGAACGGTTTGGTAGCAACAAGAGGAGAGGAAAAGTGACGGCCTCTTTGATGCAAGTCAAGCAGAAGTCTGGTCAGTCATTGAGCCAGTATGTACAGAGGTTCCGGGATACGGTGGGAATCATTACCGACCTCAATATGATACAAGCACTAGGGTTCTTCACCACGGGGATGGATGTCACCAGAAAAAAAAAATGATGAAGGATATAATGTTCAATCCTCCAAAAGACCTTTTAGACGCATACAACCGAGCCAAAAAAATCATAGCAATCGAGGAGGTCATGAATAGTTTAATACCATGGAACAAAGGTACGGAGAGCAAAACCTATGGTAGGAATAAAGGTGGAGATAACCAACCTACTGTCTTCGACAGAATGGGGCTAAGAGGAGGACAGCCGAATGTGAGTAAAACTCCCTATCAGCCTCGGACAGAGAACAGATCCTACACACCTCTCAGCGCTGATCGGGTTAAGATCTTGGAGACCATAAGGAATGAGAATAGGTCAGGGCAAGGATCCTCAAGATACAAACCGGATAAGTCCGATCCGTATTGTTAGTATCACCAACGGACAGGACACGCCACAGAAACATGTGCCGGGTTGATGGATATGATTGAGACCAAAGTTCAAAAAGGTGAATTAACTCAGTTTGTAGTGGGATGGGAAACACGAAAAGGAAACCCTGAGCCTACGATTGAGAAAGGAATAGAATAGGGGAACCACCCACGAAGGGTTGTGGATGTTATAATAGGCGGATCGGCACCAGGGCACATCGGTAAAAGGCTTTGATCCTCCTCAGGATCGGTCTCGACATTGACAAACCAACCACCTAACGTAGATCGGCCTTTTCCCAAAACGGTGATCTCATTTTCAGAAGAAGACTATCCAACCAAAGTTGTGGAGCCGCACGAAGGGGCTTTGGTTATCACCACTCAGGTCAGACCAGTAGACGTGAAAAGGATAATGATAGATAATGGGTCGTCAGTAGATGTATTATATAGCCATGCTTATCAGAGAATGGACATTCAAGGTGTGAGGCTGGAAGTGGGAACGGAGTCGCCTCTGTATAGATTCGGGAATGAGGCAGTACCCGTGATCGAGACCTTAGAACTCCCTGTGGTGTTTAACACAACTCCAAGACAGGTTACGGTACCGATGAAGTTCTTTGTTGTCCAGGTTGATTCGACCTACAATGCTATCTTAGGGCAAACCATTTTGATAGCCCTAAATGTTGTTACCTCCATTCCACACTTCAAAATCTAGTTCCCTACCTCGGAAGGTGTTGGTGAAGTAAAAGGAGATGTTGACATTGCCCAAAGATGTTACCGCCATACTTTGACTTCGTCGGCTGTCGAGGTTAGCAGACAGAAACACACTATGACCGTTGACATAGAACCTTACACGGAAGGGGATACCGAGCTGTTAGCATCCCCGGCCGAGGAGACTGAAGAGGTAGAATTGATACCCGACAATAAATCAAAAACAATGAAGATAGGTGTTGAATTACCTGGTGCTATTAAGGTTTAGCTAGTCCAACTTTTGCGGGATTATGTCAATATCTTCGCTTGGACACCTCGGGACATACCGGGGATGGCCGAGGATGTGGCTGTTCATAAATTGGCAATTGATCCAAGTAAGAAGCCCGTGTGCCAAAAACGAATGATATTTGTGCCCGAACATCAGAAAATCATTAACGGGGAGCTCGGCAAGTTATTGGATGTTGGAGTCATCGAAGAGATTGAATACCCAGAATAGTTAGCCAGCGTGGTTTTGGTTAGAAAATAGAATGAAAAGTGAAGGGTTTGCATTTATTACACATATTTGAATAAGGCCTGCAAAAAAGACCTTTACCCGCTACCACACATTGACCAGCTCCTTGATTCCACATCAGGAACTCGGTTCTAAGTTTTCTTGACGCCTTCTCTAGTTTTCACCAAATTTTCATGGCAAAGGATCGAAAGATATTCTGAAGACGGCCTTTATCACCCATCGGGCCATTTATGCCTATAAAAGAATGACCTTTGGGTTGATAAATACCGGTGCTACATATCAGAGGATGATGAACACTGTCTTCTGAAAGCAGATCGGCATAAACATGGAGGTATATGTAGATGACATGATAGTTAAAAGCCCTCGGACAAAGGACCACCTTCGCGATCTAGATGAGTGCTTCGAAACGATGCGACTGTGCAATATGCGACTTAACCCCACTAAATGCACCTTCGGTCTCGACTCGGGAAAATTCTTAGGGTACTTGGTAAGTAAAAGGGGAATTGAAGCCAATCCGGAGAAGATCAAAGTAATACTAGACATGCGATCGTCGCAAAATTTTAAAGATGTTCAGAGGCTCACTGGTCATATCGCTGCATTGAGGATGTTCATGTCGAGATCGACTGAAAGTTGTCTGCCCTTCTTTGATACTTTAAAGGGACCGAAGAATGAAAATACTTTTCAGTGGACTTCAGAATGTAAATGCCAATCGCTACCTTGATTGGTTTCACTATAGAAAATAATAAGGAAATCAAGATCAATGATAACAACTTCCCGCTACGATTATTACCAACTTTTTCATAGAAAATAAATGTAGATAAGGCAACAAAAGGCTCACAATAGACCTTTAGTATGTAAGTCATATGATTGAAATAAAATATCCCAAAGTTAGGATCAGAAATATTGTAATATTATTATCAATTTCTATATATAATGTTAATCTATTTTGAACATATAAAATTAGACAAGTGATCATTTCAATATCCTAAGAAACTAACAACGTTGTGGAATTTGTAAGTTCGCAGCCTTTTTCCTCAAAGAATAAACAAAAGAGACTTTGAAAATCACCTTTGTGGAAAAAGCTCGTTTTATTGTCAAACACTAAAAAGAAGTAAATTTAAAAATTATCATTGACTAAATAAGTAAGGTTTGACATAAAAGAATAAAGTTGGATACCTGTGACAAGAAAGAATCTACGTCGTCCTTTTGAGCAGTGGCAAAGACCTAAACACACAACATAGTTATTGTAATACAATTATAAAAATAATTTTAAAAAATATAAATAGCAATACAACATCCAACATTTAAAGTTAAATATACAAAACTAGAAAATCAAGTAATATACCGTGGGAGTCCAATGAATTCCAGCACAAAGTGATCTAAGAATTTCACCTTCCTTGCCAACCCATTAAACAATGACTAAAAAAATGAACCTTCAATAGCCACACCACTAGCTCCATCCATTTCTTTTAATAAAAGTTGAAAAGAGCTCTACAAGGCCGACAGATTCATTAGAACCATAATCCCCCTCGCAGCACCAACAACCATTACACGAACACAAGCAACATATGCTGCAGTATAACGATTAAGCCAAGGTTAAAATTTATAGGGTAAGTTTCTTGGAAAGAGTAAAGACGACAATAAGATGTTAAGTTCAATGTTGGTTTGATCAAACTACGCATTTAGGCCCTTATATAGAGGGAAAGGGAGACAAAAAAGAATCCTATTGTTATTTTGTAACTTCATTTATTAGTGTTTCATGTGCTGTAGCTGAACCTCGCTAATATTCAATGTATATTTCATTTAGAGGTAAATGGATCCATAAGAAATCTACTGTATTTCTAAGTAATGAGTAAGCAAAAATGCATAATATTATATCAATGGAGCCCTTTCAACTACTATAAAGTGAAAATATAAAAAAAATAAAAATGATTGAAAGAAAGCATATTAGAGGAACACTTACATATTTCTAACTGATTGTAGTCCCAAAGTTGAGAAAAAGAGGGATCATTTCTAGCCTTATTCCTAAGTTGTATCATAAAAATTCAAAAAATCTAGGCATAAATTCTGACCTGACCTGTGGAAAAGAAAACAAAACCCGGGTCTCTCAGTTCATGTAATTAGGGTAAGTTTGCTGATTAAGCCAAGGTTAAAATTACTGGGTAAGTTTCTAACCAGGCCAACCACGAGTCAATAACAACATTCTTCCTAAAATCTATTTGTAAAAATAATCTTCATAGAGAGTACTTTTTAAATACAAAATGAGGATAAGGAAAGAAAACAAGAAATTCATCACTAATGATAATTACTTGAATATTAAACCATATAATATTATCTTATCCATCTTAATACTGATAGTACACAGGAAATTCTTTTTCAATTTCACATATAAAGTTCTTGTAATTTTTTTTCCAATTGCTTACATTGGCCAACTTTGGGGACTCACTCTACAATTAAAAGTTCAATCCTAATTAAGTTAACCTAATTTTGTATTTAAGTTCATTTACTAAATAAATTTGATATTTGCAAATGGGAAATTAAGTCAACAAGTGAGCAAAACCAAAACTTGAGTAATAAAATTGAACAATTCAGGGATGAATACAAAGATGAAAGAAGGAACCTTAGATTTGGAAATGATTAGGTGTGATCCGATTCTAACACCCTTTTTGCTTTAAGAACCACTGAGGAATCGACCTTGCCGGAGTCGGCGTTACTCTGACCAGAAGCCTCTTTCTAACACCCTTTTTGCTTTATCAGTAAGTGAAAAGCCCTAAATTTAGGAGAATGGGATAAAAGGTAAAGAATGTGAAACCAAGTAAAGGAGATAAAGGAGATTAGAGTGTAATAAAGAGATGGAGGGAAATTTTTTTGGAATCAACGCTAAATTAGAATTTAAATTTTTGTGTTTATTTTTTTCTTGTTAGTATTTTATTCACCTTTGTATTTGGATTTTACCTTCCTTTTTATAAGATAATTGATTAATTCTCTTTTTTATGAGATAGTTGATTAATAATGTAGTTGACATTTCTAAACACTTAGAAAGAAAATTTTAAAAATAAAATTGCTATTCAGATACACATATAAATTTGCATTTACAATTTAAAATTTAGGATGTTATAGATTAACAAAGAAAAAACTTAATGAAACTCCTTTGTAGATCGAATGACAAAAAAAATAGTGTATAGGTAGTTCAATTTAATGCATCTGTTAGCAACTTAACATTCTTAAAATAAGCCAGCTAATCAAGTTTGAAGTTTTAAATCATGTAAGACATAAACAGGGTAACAGACTAGGCACCAAAAATGGGCCAAGGTCAGCAAGTTGAACATACCCGCTTACCATCTAGGTCAAATTCCATTCCAAGTGCCTCCATTACCAGTTGCTATAAATATTTACTAAATAATAATAGACCGTCCTTGTAAGGAAGGACTACCATGTCCTGACGATAGTCATTAAACAAAAACACAACTAAGACAAATTGAATCCATCATAAAACATCCTTGACAAGAGACTGATGGTGAATACAATGAATGATTAATATTTTATTGTCCTATTAATTTCGTGTGATTGTTATCCAGCCTAAAAATGGTCAAAAAAGTTAAAACTTGGTAGGAATTTTGGGATGGAGGGAGTAAATTACAAAATGACTACTTGAAATAATTTAATAACAATGGACTTTACCACAGTAGTCCTGTTTTCCTCATCCATCAATGATGCACTAGCGAGCATTCTTTTACGTTGATTCCCTTAAATGAACATGCAAATAAATAAATGTGAAGTTCAGAAACTACAATATTTAGGATAAGATGAAAAAAAATCTGTTAAAAGATTATCAATAACCTGAAGTGCTGCTGCAAGTAAACTAACAGCAGACATTTCAGAAGTTCTACCACCCACTCAATCAAACATGGAGAATCTAGCCAACCAACCATCAATTCTAGTGGTGTTGTCTAGTAACGAATTCTCTTGTGTAATAGTCATGCCCTGCAGAATAATTTATATAATCAATAGTAATAAATCACACTTCAAAATGAGATGAGAAAGAGATGAAAAATAGCAGGATAATCGATGAGGATAAAAACCCAATAAAGGTGAGGAGTACCAAACAAATTATAAACTACTACTAGAAAGTCCCAAACTTTACGTACATCACTTGCACATACAACATATAAAGTAACACAGTTAGAAAGCTCAGCACTTTTTGAAAAGATTTCTCAAATTTATAATGGCTTTTCACAAAATCAAAAAATTTGATCTAAAACTTATTTTGTAGGGGTTTAGGAGGAGTTTTCCATTCATGTTGCCTTTGTGGTTGGGAAATGTGTGGCATATTAGCTTTTGGAAGGGTATTTGGTTGGAGAAATCTTCCTAGCAGTGAGATTCCCTATTTGTGTTATCCATTGTGATGTAGAAATTCTTAGTGCTTGTACTATGTTTAGGACAACTTTGACTCCACATTTAAAAATCCATATAAAGATTGATTAGTAAGAACACATTCAATATATTCCTGAAGTTCTCGAAAAGTTTTCCATCAACACTAGGTTTTGTCATTTGAGAGTATAAGTTATTGAAATACATGAAACTTACTAACATAATCACTTAATATATTCATCAACCACATTACCCAGTTGGGCAGCTCCTAAATTCGCTGATTTTCTCCGTATAGCATTTGTGGCATCCGCTAGACTCATCGTAGAGGATAAATTTGTAGCCACCGCGTCCCTCTCAAACCCCCGACTATGCCGCTGAAAATCCTTCCAAGAACTTCTTCAGGTCGGTGGTCTCGTTCAGCTGTCGGACCTCCTCCGCACCGCCAATGTATGTGACACCCCTAAATCTGGGCTCACACAGCCCAAACTTGAGTTGTCAAAATACACAACAACTATTACACTACAACGTACAACGTACCACAATAAAGTATTTAAATAATACACAACTAAGTCTTCATTATTATTGTCTCACTATTTTACAACTTATGAAGACTAATACAGTTACAACTCAGACATTCACTCTATCCCCCGACTAGACCTAGCTACTCTCTCATCTCCTATTGAAAAGTAATGGAACAAAAGGAAAGGGTGAGCTCAAATAGCCCAATAAAAAATATCATGACTAAGATAATGACAAATAAATTATCGTTAGCTTTCAACAGTTGAGTTCTTGATAAAATAATTTAAAAAGCAAGTTTTAATTCAACAACTATAGTTAAATTCTTAAACAAAGTTCAGATCAACAACTGCAGCAGAATAACAACCATTAGAAAAATCATATGGACCATGATGTCCACTCGCTTCTCTTTTTAAGAAAAACATCATCAACTTTTATCATCTGAAACACCACTGGTCATGATAATACAAATTCACAGTTCCTGATCATAATCATGCAAGTCAACAGTTCATCTTTGCACTACGGGCCAAAGATATTCAATATAACACCAACGATCATGATTATACCAGTCTACAACCTTTGATCATAATCATACCAAATAACAATTCATCTTTGCCCCAGACCAAAGAGAACTTTTACCATGTGTCATAAAAGACACACCACCATTATATCACATTTATCCTATTATATGTGCCCCAGACAACAGATATCTACAATAACTTGATTATGATTATTAGAATAACAAAAATGATATAAATGATGAACAGAAGAAACAGGATAAACAATAAATATCATAAGTTTATAATTTTACTTTGTGCAGATTCAAATAATGTCCAAATTGTCAACATGATGTGGAGTAAAATTCAAAAATGATATTCGAGATCCATAGCTCAGAGTAACTGTTACAGTTCAATATAAATGTTCAGAAAAATAGGAAGGCTTAATTGAAATGATATTAGATAAAGGCAGACTATTAAGAAAATTATAATTATTTAAGAAGTTTTACCGAACAATACTTACCATAGTAAGTTTAAGAATATAAAAGAAATAATATCCCTTACCGTAATAAGTTTGAATGATAGAAGATGAAAAAGATGGTATCTCTTACCGTAATAAGTTTACATAATAAAATATTAAAGAAGATGATATTCCTTACCGCATCACGTGACTGGATATTGATAAAAATAAGGTTGATCAACCTATATATTAATAATATAATTAGTAATTACCACATATAAATTATAAAGTGTATGATAACTCATATATTATGAACTATCAAAATTATTTATATAATATAAATTTTTGTAGTGTAAAATAATAACTTCAAAAATAATTTTTGAAATAATATTTCAAAATAAATCTTCCAAAGAAAACTTTTTAAAACAAATATTCTAAAAAAAGAGTCTTATAATGGAAGATTTGTGAATACTGTGTGAAATAGGTATTTGTGCAATTACTACTCTTTAATAAAATACTTACTTAAAAAATTCTTGCACTCCTTTTAGTTTGCAAACACTCAAGATAACCTTACTATTCTCAGAGAAAACTCACAAAAATACTTGTAGAAAGTTTTTATGTTTTAGGTGTAATTTTTCTATTCAGCTAAGCAAACTATTTATAGGAGAAAAGAATGTAATGTGCGGTGGTAGGTGAGTGGCGTGTTGCACGCCAGCCTTGTATTTCAAATGTGGCAGCGTAGTCGGCTGCCAACTTCACCAACCTTTCAGCAACCAAATTCAAATTTCAATTCTCATGTGGCCCCCACAGAGGGTCCACATGTTACTATTCACATAAGATAATATTTCTTTTTATATTTTTTATTTTTTATTTTTATATATTATTATTTTTTTCTTCCTATGGGTACTACATATATAATAAAATAATGCTACAACAATAATTCATAAATAATGTAAAAAAAAATACGCCACAGATCATTATTAATTTAATAATATAAAATATTGTATATTTGTTACTGTGACAATTATTAGGTTCAATAATTTTAAAATATAGTACAATAATAATTATTGGTTCAATGATATAAAATACAGTGTAATGACAATTATTGAATCAATAATGTAAAATATTGTGTAAAAACAATTATTGATGAATACTGTGCAATGACCACGATATCAGATCAATAATATGAGACACTGTGCAATACCGTGTGCTACTGTAGAATATCGTGTGCTACAGTAAAATACCATGAAACACCGTATGATACTATTCTTTTATCATCGGGTATTCTAATAGTTAAAAGTGATAACACCGTTGACTATTTTTATTTAAAAATATTACTTATGTCATTTTCTATATCTGACAAATATTCCGGTGTGAGATCCAACAATGATTAGTTATTTCGGCGCCGTTGTACGACCCGAATATTTCTCAACAAAATAAATATTGTCTAACAAAATAAAATTTGCACATAACATCTTTAACTTTTAACTTTATCAATTTAACCACTTACTGTTTCAAGAAAAATATATATGAAAAAAATTTTAATTTTGTATTTCATAAAATTCGGGGTTTTACAATGTACCTGCTACCGATGAAAACCCTAGGCAGGGTCAGTTTGGTCTTTTCGTGAATGTTGAGAATCCTCTACAGCTCCTCCGGGAAGGCCGAGTCCATTGACAGATCTCGCTCGTCCACCGTCATGCGGAATCCCCACAAGATCGATTGGATTTGAAGGATGAGAGAATCGAGCTTGGTTTTTTTGGTTTTTTAGCAAAAATTTGAGTTTAGGTGCAGAGGAGAAAGAACTTAGAGACAGGTCAACTTTTCTTTTCCTTTCTAATCTTTTTATGTTTTTCTTTCCTTTTTCCACAGTTGTGACTTGTGAGAGAGAGGGGGAGGGGAAATGAAATGAAATGTTAGGAGAAAGAAGAGTGAGAAGGGAAAGGAAATGAAATATTATGCTTCAATTACCGCGTTGGATCATTATAGAACTTGATCTAATGGATGGGATAATTTGTTATTGGAATACACGTATCATGCTTTGGCTCCTTCTTTCGGTTAGTGGAGGATCATTGACCTTGACCGTTTAATTAATTAAATTATTCATTTCAACGCCTCAAATTATCCCAGATAATATTTATACATATATACTATT
Source organism: Hedera helix (assembly GCA_947179155.2). Classification (NCBI taxonomy): domain Eukaryota; kingdom Viridiplantae; phylum Streptophyta; class Magnoliopsida; order Apiales; family Araliaceae; genus Hedera; species Hedera helix. The sequence goes on from OX359269.1 coordinate 8,336,839, forward strand.
ATTATATTATTATATGGTATATATGTATATATAAGCCTTTAATAGTTATATTATAAATTATTGTACTGTATTTATTTTATTTATTTTAATTATGTACAATACATAAATTTAATTAAGATTAAAATTTAATTTTATATTTATATGTATATACTATGGTGTATATGTGTATTCCTTAATTGATTGTGTTGTGTAATTTTTAATGTATATATACTTAATATATACTAATCCTTGTAAAGTCTAAACTAGTAATTATGTATTACTTATATCAATTTATTATAATATTTTAATTTTTTAAATATATATGGTATATATGATAAGTATTACTAGTTATCTTATATCTTACCAATTTAGTATTACTAGTAATTATATATTAAATATATCAATTTATTATAATATTTTAATTTCTTAATATATATGGTATATATGATAAGTATTTCAAAACTTATGTAAGATGCAAGGAGCAAATATAATTATGAAAATCATAGAGTTATGTAAAAAAATATTAATATTTACAAAATTTATTGTTGTCTAAGTAAAATTATTCACATTAATTTGAATTTAAAAATATCTTATATTGATTTTAAAAAGTCAAATTTAATCATATCTTCTCACGATTAGTGGAGGATCAAGACTTATATCCATTGGATTATTTTATCTTTTGGTTTTTAACAACTCGGATGATTTTAGATTATTTATTATACGTAGTTTATTTAAAGCAACTTAAAGTTTATTTTTTTAATAAACAAGTTTAATAACTGTTGCAAAATACGGCTAAATTTAGAAATAATTTATTAGACAAATTTTAATGACAATATTTACAGTAATAATTTGTTTAATTTTAAATAATATCATTATAATATATCATTTTAATTAGAATAAGAATATGAAAAAAGGGACACCATGCATTTGGTTTATGAATTTGAGAAGTTATTGTAATAAGTTTACGGACTTGATAAGCCATTACAAATGAATCTATGACACACAAACAAAAATACCAATGAAAACGAAAAACTTTAAATATATTCGAATTCGTATTCCTATTCCTATTTGAAATTCACACACACACACACACACACACACACACACACACACACACACACACACACATATATATATATATATATATATATATATATATATATATATATATATATATATATAATATTAATTTAATTGTTAATCATCATATATTAAGTAAAATAATTTTTAAATGATGTTGCTTATACAATTATACTCTCTCTCTCTTCTCTAGATAAAAGTCTTCAACAACTTTTAGTCTTATATGATCAAATTGATCATTTTTTAAATCAATAGATCTTATTATTCAATTACATATTTATGAAAAACCGATAAACATTATTAGTTATATATAATTTAGTACTAATATCAATGATACCTTTTAAAAAATTTAAATACATGTCTAATTTTTAATTTAAAAAAGGCCAATTTAATCATAAAAGTGAATTGATGACTTTTATCCTAGGACGAAAAGAGTATAATAATTAGTTTTTATTATCATATAAAAAATAATTTTAAAAATATGTCATTTCATTTCCGAAAAATAGTAAATAACATTTTAATATAATGCTAATAAACTAAAATAAATTTATTTAATTTATGAAAACAATATAATAAAGGTTTGATTTTAAAACATAAGAACAGACTTTTAAATATGACATCTGATATCTAATTTCTTGCCTGACATTCATTCCGACCGATCTCCTTAGAAGAAGAAGAAGACCATTCCCACTCATCTACAACCAAAGAAGGGTTGCTCTTAAAAGCCCTAAAACCCTAGAGCAGGTCATTACTAAACTCCATTTCCCCTAAATAATCATTGCATTCATAAATATATATGTGTGTTGATATTTATTGAACCTTATATGGATTCATGTCAATCCAGTTCAGGAATTGCTAATTGCTTGAGTCGAGTTTAGCAATTGATTGGCGATGATTCAATAATTAGTGATTTAATTGAAGAGAAAGTGATTCGTTTACGCTATTTTGGTTTTTCTGAGAGGAAATTAATTAGACTTGTATTGTATTTGTGCTATAAGGCTTGTCTTTTTAATTAAATTTAAGGGAATTATGTATATTTCTAATATATGGGTATCTTGGTTTTGTAATTTTTGTTTAATAGAGGTAAATTTAGCTAGTAGGTGATTTGTTATTTTGTTGTTTCAGTTGGTCTTTTCAGTATCAGTGAGTTGGCCTATTAAGTAGATGTAAGGTAATTGTGTGGTTTATGCATATTTCTGATATATGGATTTGTCTTCTTTCGTTGATGTTTTTATGAGGCTCCCTACAATGGTGTTGGGACATACAGATTATATCTGAGTTACGAAGAACCTCATCAAATAGGAAATCAAATGGAACAGCCCTAAAGATACTCATAGTCCAAGAAATGTCAAAAGAAGTGGATTCTAAGCAAAAGCCACCCAGTGTTGTTTCCTAGTTAATTAATGTGTCATTTTATTGACTAAGAAGTTGATGATCGTTTTTTCGTTACAAATCCTACATTTTGGTTGTGTATGATCTAATTCATAGTTATTGAATGACGACAAAATATTTCTTTTTCAGAGCGAGTGTATCTTTTATATCTCATCGACATACACTTGACCCACATGTTTTTTTTCTGTAGATATATTCTCATAGTATCTTTAATACTCCTATATTATTATGTAAGTAGAGTGGTGTGACTCACTTTCATACTTTGTAAAATTAACTTACCATTACAGATTTTTCCACTTAGAATCTTATGATTTGACACTTTTAATAAACCAAATAAAAATAGAAAAGAAATAATACCGGTCATATATTTTGCCAATTGTAACGTTAATTAGTTTTTTTTTAGCTAAAATATCAACTAAGTGGCATTTCTTTGTAAATTCTACAGGATGTCATAAATGGTTGGGGTCCTTGAAGGTTTTGTGTATCATTATGCCTGTTGCCACATCAATAGATATGTGAAGGTATCATCTCCATACTTGGTTCTAAGCATGAATCATTGGTTTTTTTCTCACTAGACTAACACTCATCGTTTTAGATTGTCATGTACAAGTAGCCAATCCATATATGTTATAGCCTTACATTGACTCTTTAAATCAACTCTTTTCATGGGTTGAAAAATTATTTATTTATATAAAATTTTGTTCCGACATTATCTTGTCATGAGATACAATGGTTTCCATGATAAAAACCCACTTCAGAAAAATAAATATCTGTCATGCATCAGTTTAGATATGCTACTTGCTATTAGTCCTACTTCCACTAGTGTTACAATCTGACGATCATGCATCACTTTAGATGTGCTTCACCTTAGATGATTTACTTGATGTTATTCTTGACAATAGCCTATAGAGTGTTATTTCAGATAATTAACCAGTCAAATTAGCAAATGTGCAATTATGAACTATTCCTCATGATCCAATTTTAACATAAAGATCTGCTGCTTTTTACATACATGCCATGCTGTGTACTTTTCATTGCAGTTATAACACAACCTTCTATCTCTTCTTTGTTTAAAAAAGGTAAGGTGGAAGGGTTGTGGTTGTGATATATCTGAGGTATACTAACATAAGGGTTTGGTCTAGATGAACTTAAATAAACTATATCTTGCATTTTGGCTAAACTAATGGCATCTGACAAAGTAGTAGGTTTCAAAAGTTTCACCATGTGTTTAATTTCCCTTTTCAACCCACTCACAAAATACCAGCAAGATTATTTGATATCCATATCCACAGTGGATGGTGTTCTTCAAATAAAGATAGTTCTTAAAATGGAGAGTTCTGCCTTTAGTTTTAAACTTTGCTGAGCACTATATATTTTCCTTGACAATTCTTTAATGACGATTTTCTCTATAAAGGAATTAATGTTTTCAAAAATAACACTTTTGTTATGTAGTGTTTCCATTTTAATGTCAATATGCTGCATATGAAGTCTGATAGGTGCTGCATTGCTCCCAATGCCTATTGGACAGTGTTTACTAGTTTTTTGGACAAATATGTTTGAGCTGTTTTTAGGGGAACTGACTGGAGGGCTAGTGGAAGGAATGGCCTTTGCTCGCAGATGAAATGGAATGAGTCTGAAGCATCCATCGGCTGAGTGCCTGCAGTCGAGGTCAGTGTACATATAATTATATATCATTTACTATTATCAATTTAGTAAGCGGTATATTACATGATCTAACTATTTGTTTTCCTTGCATTTTAAGTATGCTTTAATGATGCAACTCATGTTATTGATTTGAGTTTATTCTTCTGATTTTAGTTGCGTCTGCTAAATTTTCTATTGTTCTATATATTTCTTGGAGATACTTCTCTTGTTTAATTTTGAAGGATTCTGCTTCCTGTTCTATTTACTTTTCATCAAGTTTTCAGTCCATCTAATAAATGATTTTCCCCTTCTTTTTATATTTCAACTTAGGGTTTGAGTTGCATTCCCATTCAGATGTGAAATAAATCCAAACTGGTGTATTTCCTGCTCTGCAATAATTATTTTCCCCAGCAAGTTACAATCTTGTCATTTCCACTATATCTCAGGAGTCATCAAAGGAAGTATGGCGGGTCCGAGTAGAAAAAACATTTCACTTTGATGCATGATTCCCAAAGATTGTTTTAAAGAATTAACTGAGGCTTACTCATGTTTCATGCTCCTTGAAGCATGTAAAGTATGGTTGCATGATTCATGACTATGATCTCAACTCACTGGGGAAACTGGTTAATTTTGTTTTGTTTTGGCTATATGCTGGAATGATTTTCTTGTTTAAATTTAACCCTGAACAACAATTCAATGAGCACCTGAGTTTCTGTATATAATGGGGGAATTTCTTTTTCCCCTGATATGTCTGTTGTTCTGGTGCATCGAAACGGCATTGTTCTTCACCTTTTAACTATATTAGCACTTGCCTGTAGAGCCCAACATATCTTCTCGCAGTATAGAGTCAAGTGTTGAGTAAATTATCTTTGATTTAGATTACAGGTATATGCCTTCCCAATTGCAAAGATTTGTATCACCCTTAGAATTGATTTCCTTAGGTCACTGAGAGACTTGCTTTATAAATAAATACTTCAAAACTTCATTTGGCAAATAAAGTGGATTTGAAAAACATTAAAATTGCCTATTAGGAGGCTAATAAAGAGTAAAAATATACGTGTTTTGATATGATCTGCAAACTATTAGAATCCTTATGGTTTCCATGAATGATGGTGCCTTTAATTAATGATAAAAAGGTATATGAAATTCATTCATATAAAGCTTTCATATAATCATGCCACATGTTTCTGTAATTTGTTAGATTCTGCTTGGTTTGTCACTAGTGACCAATCACTAATGATGACACACACATACATGCAGGCACACACACAGGGCACACATACAAGCGCAACATATATTAATACTTTGTATGCTCAAATGTATATATGCTTGTACATCAACTTTTATGTTTGTGAATCTTAATTCATGTTTGTTACTGAATTGACTGCTTGGTTGACAAAATGAACTACACATTCTTACTTTTGCCATTAAGATTTTTGTTATATGTTATCCATGTTATATTAGTTATTAGTGTGATGAATTATTTATAAATATTAATGAACTTGTTTCATAATTATTTGTTATGATTTTTGGATAATATTTGACAAAGTCTTCTGTGTTTCTTCTCTCTTGTATGTAATCTTATGGATAATCAACCAATGACATTTTTACATTTTTTATTGAAATTATCAGGTACCGCCACTTTCACTATTGTTGATAAGCAGGTAAATGGTTTTAAGTTTAATTTAACAGCTAAAACATATTGTTTTTTTCTCAGAAGCCTCAGATCTCTAAAATGTGAGTTAATTGTTGCAGATTCCACTCATTGGTTAAGGAGTTGTCCATGCCGACCCTGATGACCTAGGAAAGGGTGAGCTTCATTTACTCTGTACACGTTGCACTTTTATTTTAGAAAAGTACAAGTATATTGCAAGAGCAGAAAAACTAGTGTAATTAACACCGTCGTCATTCTGTGTAAATTTTTACAACCAAAATCAAGGTTATGTCGCTAAGATGTTCATGGTGATTCCATAGGTTAACTAACCAGAATAGAAGGACTTACAAAGTGTATTTCAAATTGGGAGCTGAAGTAGTGTTGCCTACCAAATGTTTGTTGTTTTGTTTCAAATATAATCTTTAAACTAAGTTTTGAATGCTTATGAGCTTATCCAATACCTGTATTGTGTACTAAATTTTGAGTGGTTTAACTTGTTGATCAACTCATTAGAAATTATACAACTTTTCATCAGTAAACTAATTTGGTAATATAGTTTAGAAAGAATTCATTTGAATCTTGTACATAGCCTCATATCTCTAAAATGTGAGTAAATTATGCACTATTTCATCTCTGGAACTGTAGATTATCATTATATTAAACTATTCTATCAATCATACACATTTAAGCCATTTTGATAATATTATTAGTAAAGGGACTTTAACTAGTGACATGCGGATCAGAAATTTGAACTTTGTTTATTAGTTATGTCTCCTATTTATTTATCTAGCTGAAGCCACCTTCGTGTCAGTTTATTTATATATTTTGGTCTATTGCATTTGATAGCTTACAGGGAAGATAACTATGGTGTACTTAAACAACATTGTAAAGGGTTCTGCAGTAAATATATCAGCCAAACTTGAGATCATGGAGCCATGTTGCATTGTAAAGGACATATGATGAATACCGAACTTTTATGCCTTGACGATATGCTTCTGAATCTTAAAGTTGTATGTATTGATATACCTTGACGATATGGTACTGATATGGTTAACTCAATGTAGTACAATTTTTCTTGTTTCAATATAAATTCATCTATCATCTAGCAATGAACATTTCAATTTTGGTGATCATTATATTTTTACCTCTCTCATTTTGTTGAACTATTTTCTTAATTTGTGTTTAGCTAGTTAATCTTTGGTTATTCATGTTTGTAAAATTTTGTTTTGATACTTTTCTTGCACTATGAAGTTAAAGGCTCAACCTTGACTTGTTTGAAGACCAAGATAATAAGGAGCTGACAATTACCATGCCTTATAGCTAGAGATTTTCTTCCTTGTGTAATATTTGTGAATACATATTGTAGGTGATATGACACTTACTTTTGGTAACAAGTCTTGTAATTTTAGTGCGTATATATTGGCTATACTGGCTTTGTATAAAATATATTCTTTTGAAATGAAATAATAATTAGTTTCTCATTTAGTATATATAAATTTATGTGAATTTTTTTGTTATTTATATTTTAATGAGATATTAAATTAATATTTTGTTAGTATAATAAGTTAACAATATAATAAAATAATAAATTAAAAAGAATAATCTGGAAATTCATTTTAATTTAGTGGTTCATTTGTCATTCATAAGTTCAACTTTAGTGAAGGAATTTTTCCCTCACAAAATTCATAAAAAAAATCACAAATTATAATGAATCATAATCTGATTGGCATGAGCGACTTGGTATAATGAATCATAATTTGCCAACGAATTGGCAAAAAAAAATTACGACCTATAAAATTCGTTATGAATAATGAGAACCTTTGACAAACTGTAACAAATGACAAATTTCGTTGTTAAACATGCATTTTTGGCAACGACAAAAATTGTTGTCGAATGTCCATCAAGAATTGGCAATAAATTGGCAACGAAAAAAGTAAATATGCAGGGATTTTTTTTCCCGCCAACGAAATTTTGTAGCGACCTATGTGTTAGTTCCCAGAGGCACACAAATGATCTAGAAGGGGGGGTTGAATAGATCACTTAGAAACTTTTTACTTTAAGAGTTCATTACCAAATAATTTATTGGATCAAGATTTGTTTGCATAGCGGAATATTAGTTTGAAAAATACCCCTTAAAGTTTTGTAAAACTTCTCCGTTGAGTTTAAGATTAAGTTGAAGAAAGTCACTTGTTAAGTAAACTAATTCACAGTCAAATGTGTGTATATATATATATATATATATATATATATATATATATATAAGACAAAATGTAAATGACTGAAAGTGAATGACACCAGAGAGTTTAAAGTGGTTCGGAGACTGAATAACTCCTACTCCACTCTTCTACTACAACGAGTAGGAAATCCACTAAGAATGGTTCATACGGAACCCTTCAAGCTCATTAGCCTGGAAACTCTGGTTCACTAAGAACCCTTCAAACCCAACAGGTTTGGTTAATTTAGTCACAAAGACAAGGACATTACTGCCCTCTTCAAGTCCAGCAGACTTGGCTCCTTTAGTCACTATGACAAGGACAACTGCCCTCTTTAAGTCCAACAGACTTGGTTCCCTGATTGTTTGAAAGAGGTTGGAGTTGTGCTGCTAAGTAGAACATTTGCTCTTCTTCATCTTTAGGTGCTTAGCAGCAGCTTGTGATCAATCTTTGAATGCTGCTGATATTTTCTGTTGATGTTCTTCTTCTTTCTATATTCAGCAACTACTCATGATCACCCATTGTGCTGCTAGGCTTTTGGACTTTAGCTCCTTTGATACTTGATAACTTCTCGAGATGAACTCCTGAGATGACTGTGATGCTTCTTCCTTTTGGTACTCAGTTGCTACAATGTATGTATCAAGTTGGCGTTTAAGCTTCTCTCTTCCATGTGCCTAGCAGCTCTTAACACTTCTCTTGTAATAGAGTTATTTATCTCTATGTCTCTCTCAATTCAGTGTTAGTGTTCTGATGGATCGTAGAGTCCTTCAGTATATTCATATTTTGTTCCACTCTACAATCGGTTGTTGTCTACTATCATCTCTCTCGTATTTTTCAACAACACTTTTTCTGTTTGTTATGTAAGCCTTTATATCTCAGAGCAAATTTTACCGTTGAAAGAAATCCCGTTGGTTTCCTTTGGCTTTGTGCAGATCTTTAATATCTTCAATGTTGACTTTCTTGCCGCTTGTGTCAGTGTTTTTCCCTTTTCTGACATGCTCTGATATATTGACCTGTAGCTCAGCTTTCTCTGAATTTATAGCCGTTGCACACCCAGATTGGTTCAGCAAGGATTATTATTTCCTTTGTTAATTAATCTTCTGATTGATCAATAAATACCTTCCTTGACTTTTAGAACCAACTGTTCTGATGCATTCAGAGATGTCCAATTTCTGACTATATTCACCATCTTCCTGAGCAGTGGGTCCTGACTTATAGTCGTTTAGGCACAAAGTCTTCTGTGACTCTGACATGTATCTTATTTCTCAAGAGCACTTACTCTTTCTTGAATATGGGTGAGGAGTATTCTCTTTTCTCTCATACTAGATTGCAGTTATGATTCTTTGCTGTTTATGTTTATCGTAGAGTGACTGTCTGCTCATCTAGACTCTACGAATTCATCTCCACTCGTCATTTGAAGTATGTCGTGGTGTAAATGGTGGAGATGGAGCGTACTTCTTTTTTACTCTGCGATCTTGCTTTTGTGAATCAGATCGTAGAGTTTGTCTGCAGTGCTTTGCTTTATGATTTCGTTCTACGATCTTGTCCTTTTGTTCAAATCGTAGAGTTTGTGAACTGCCGTGCTTCTTAGTGAAATCGTTGAGTTGTAGTCTTTGTTGCTTCATCCTTTAATTCTACTCAACGATTGTTCCATGTGTAAAGCAATCTTCTGTATTGCCTTGTCATTATGTTCCACTCTGCGACTTCTTCTATCTGTGTAAATTTCAGTCCTTGTAAGCTTGCTCATCAGGTTTACTCTACGATTTTGCTAGAGAGTGTGTATCGTAGAGTACATTTCTTCTCTGGTTCAGCGTTATCTGCAGGCTAGCTTGGCTGTCTGTTCGACGATCGTAGAGTTCAGCTCTACGATTTGTACTTGAACAGTTCTTTAATTTTACTTGTATATCCTGTAGACTTCTTGCACTTCTGACTCTCTTTGATGATCGTAGAGTCGACTGGGCTGAGAGTCGTATCTTTCACTCTTCGAACATGTCGAAACGTTGAGTCTTCTTTGCTTGGAATCGTAGAGTCCACTCTACGATTCAATAGACTGATCAACCTAACATATTTGATATTTTCTAACTAAGTCATTTCTTACATTATTACATCATTACAGATTGAAAGGACTTTTACAGACTCTGTCATACACAAATACAGCAATGATTCATTCTTATGCTACTCTGCTTATATCATACCTCTTTTATGCAGAGTGACTTCTATTGAAAGATCAACCTAACATTTCTGATCTTTAAAATCTAAGTCCTTTGTACACATATAATTAAAAAGGACTTTACAACAATTTAACCGGATAACTTTCATTCTCTTTAATAAGAAACAGTTAGTTTATAACAAGATCATATTTGTGCTATACAAGTGTGCACATCACAGTATTTGAAATAGGTAATATATATCATACACCCACAACAATGTAAGCACATAATTAGATTAACATATAATCACTTTGTCACATAATCACATAAGCATCTTTTAGAACATCTAAGCACATAATCAAGTAAGCACATAAGCACATTAACACATATGCACTTTCAGATACATATTGACAATCAACCATATAAGCACATTATAAAATCACTTTGTCAAATAACCACATAAGCACATTTAGCCCAGTCCTTTTTGCACAACAGTCATCATCATCAAATCAAACAACATTCAACAATCTCCCCCTATTTGATGATGACAAAACTAATAGACTTATTGATAAGATATTCATATAATGCATCTACTTGACAGGTAAATTATGTCTTACGATACAGTGAAATACTGTATGGCTAGTGCAAAAGGATGATTTTATTAAATGAGCATTCTTACAAAAGATTATACATACTTACAGCTGCTCTTCATGTTTTAACTTTACTCCCATTCAGTTTTGCTAGCTGTCTTCCTCTTGGCTGGTTGAATCTGATCTTCATAGCTCCCCCTTAGTTGGTTGCTCCCCCTTCTTCATAGCTCCCCCTTAGCTGTCTAGCTCTTAGTTGGTTGAATCTCCTTCTTCATAGCCCCCCTTGTATTCTCTCCCCCTTTTTGACATCATCAATTATGATATGTATGGAGCTTGCAGAGTTACTGCGGATTTAGAAGGATATTTTGAAGTCTAACATAGAGTTTTGAGACTCTACGAGACTAAGAGTAAGTACATTTTCATGGTCCATAGAGTGTTGGGACTCTATGACTGGAGAATTGGTATTTTGAGAAATGTTTGCAAAGTTTTGGAACTTTACGAACAGAGAGGTGGTGCAGGATGATTAAGAGTTTAGTAAGTCACAGCCGAAGACTTTCTGATTTCTGCATTTTGATTTTCCACAGACTGGCTAGAAGATTTAGAGCTGGACAGATTCCAGATGGATATTTCCTAGCAACTTTGGTAGTGAGAATAGAAGGGTTCACTGCTTATCAGTGTGATTGCTAGGGTCATTGCCTTTGTGAAATGTTGAGCTACTAATGAAAGATTTGGAAAAGTTGAGTAGCTCCAACTAATAGAACTTTGATCATTCATGAATATAGCCTTTAGAAGTGGTAAAATAGGAATGAAACTCAACAGATGATTATTATCCCAAGTAATAGAGCATCTTTCCATCTGGCTGGCATGCTTCCTTCTTTCTCTACGTCTCCTTTTGATCTGCTTTAATCGATATGCTTCAAATTTCTGCTTTTCCAGTTTTCTCAGCAGTCTTACTTTCTTCAACTTCTTTTCAGCTTTCATCCTTATTTGTCTCTCCTTATGACTTGTTTTTGAACTCCTGCCTATGTTCTTCATAAAGCCACTTAATCCTCTTCTTGACCTTCTTGACCCGTCTTTTAATTCTTCCAAATCATGAGTGCTGGTCTCTTCTTGAAGGTGTTTATCTTCTTTCACCACAGTTTCTTGATAGTCTCCTTTTTCATCTGATTCAGTCTTTCCAGCTTCAGAATTTTCAGAGCATTGTTCCCTTGGTCCATCATCTTCTTCAGCTACATCATCATCCTTGTTGAACTCAGGTGTTGAGTCTTTTTCAACTGGTTCAATTTCCTGATCAGAACCCAAAAAGATTTCCTTTTCAGACAGACTATTTTTATGATATTCTGATCTTTCCTCTGAAGAGCCTGTAGATGTTTCCTCTTTTGAACTGCCAGGTGTTCTTTCTTCAGAATCCGAACTTGCTTCATCATCATCAATTTCTATCACCTGAGGTGGTCCTGTAATGATTGAGCTTCTCCACTGTTCTCTGATTCTCCAACTTCTTCTTGGAGAAATGTGAGGAACTTTCTTTTCTGTCTTCTTTTTCTTCTTCTTCTTTACTTCAGATACTTTGGGATTCATCTTTTCCTTCTTAGCTTTCCCTGAACAGACATCTTTCTCTTCTTCAGCCTTCTCTATTTCAATGAATTTTCTTTTCTTCTCTGATTCCTGACTATCATAGATCACAAGAGTTTTGTTTCTTGATTGTTCATTTTCCTCCTGTAATTTCTCCTCAGATATTTCTTCCATTTCCCTTTTTCCTTTTCCTTTCGATTTCACCTCCATCTTACTTCTGAAGCTCATAGAACCTCGTGACTTCTTACCCTTATTGGCATGAGGGTTCTTTTTCCAATCTTCAAACAACCTTGGAGTAATTCTTTTGTTACAGTTTAGAACTTCTCCTTCATCTTCCCCAATTTCATTTGCCAGCAATTTCTTCAAAATGATGCTTATGAATCTCCCATAGGGCATCTTGGGAGTTGGCTTTCCAGCTTCAGCTCTTGTCTTTGAATCATCTATCCATCTCTTTATCCATCCTAAGAGAACTGCTCCGAAGTTGATTTTCTTTCTTTGAGCAATAGCAGTCATCAGCCTCAGTTGATCTTCACTGATAGTATCATATGCAGTGTCTTTGCACAGAATACTCTTTCCAACAATGTCAGCCAGAAACTCATACTGCTGAGGGAAGTCTTTCTTCTTGATTCCTTTGAGAGAAGACTTCTTTTCATAGCCCATCAATTCCAATCCAAGTTCAATGTTAATCTTGTCAAGAGAAGTAATTCCTCCGCTTGGAATACCTAGACTGAGATTGATTTCAGAAACTCCTATTTGCACTGCGATTTCTTTAACCCTTGAGAAGAGGGTGTTACCTCGATAATCAGCGTTTGAAAAGAATTCTTTAACAAGCGTAGAGAAAATCCTGGTGCTGGTTTCCAAACATTGGGTGAAACCAGCATTCTTGACCAGATGAAGAATATCTTTGAATTTCTGCTCTGTATCTCCGAATTTTTCAAAACAAACTAGATTTCCAGGAATGACTTGAAGAGATGCCATGTGATTAAACTGATTTGGGAATAGCACAGGGAGAGATACCAATATCGGTTTAAGAAGAGTTTTCGATTTCTAGAGTTTTGATGAGTTTTGGGAGAATGGGTATTGACAACTGACGAGAAATGACCATTGTCAGTTTAAAAACAAGACTTATGCTAGTTCCCTGTTATTTTTGCAGAGTACACGTGTCAGATACTCATTTGAAGAACGAGGGTTTAACCTTTTTATTTACCATAACTGAAGCACATCAAGTATTCTAAATCACTTGAGTTTGAAGGGCGTGAGGTTCACTTTCTCTGTAGTAAGCTTGACCAGTTCGTAGAGTTGGCTGTAAGACACTCAACCATCATCCTTTCAATAGGTGACCTTGATAAACTGGTGTGAATATATTGTATGCTGGCAAAAGGCTATGAAGGAGTTTATGGGAAAGATATTGTTATGAGATGCAAACGTAAACTCAATGTTCTACGATCAGGAAGATAATCATGGTGACTCTACGATTTGGGATGATATGGCTTGCTTGGTTATCAGTCATAGAATTTAGAGATTATGATTGAAGAGATAAGTGCATTTGGTTCATCAATCACATTGTTTTGGGACTTTGTGACTGGAATGAGAAAGGTAGTCCAATGAATAACCGATTTACCTTCTGCTTTCCTTCTTAAGACGTAGAGTTGACATAGGATATTCCAAATTGTCTTCTGAAGAGTTTTGTACTTCTGAGCTTGCTTTCTTACTCTACGACTTGGCTTTGCTACTTTACGATCTTGTCTGAAGTGTAATCGTAGAGTTATGATTGATACTGCTCTACGATCTCTGTTAATACTGGAGACTTTAGATGAATTCAGAGATCTTTGTTAAGCCTGTTTGACAGCTCAAGGACAACCTTCTGAATGGACTTTGTAAGGATCATTGTCAAGACTCTGATTTCTCATGTAGAGATCGCTCTTTGATTTTTTTTTTTTTTTTTTTTTTTTTTTTTTTTTGCTGGTTTCGTAGACTGGATGTAGAGAGTCGTAGAGTGTCTAACAGAGTTGACTCTACGATCTTGAGATCGAGCTTTATGACGAGGAGACAATTCTACGTTCTTTGGAGAGGACACTTCAATTTGCCAAGCCTTATACTGCGATCGTCTGACAGACTCTACGATCCTTCTTTGCAAGATGAACTTTCTTCTGTCTTGAATGATCTTTTATCTTACCATGATATTAGTGACAACAATTCCAACAAGATTCACTAAATCAATAGGTGAGGTAAAGATTAATAGATGCCTCCTTTTATGACCAGCTTCTTTCTTTTCTAGAGAATCCCAAGATTCAAATCTTCTTCATGCATCAGTATTTAGACTTCACTCAATCTATCATAGATTGACTTCCTTGAGATATCCTGCACATTAGTTGAGTAGGGCATACTACGAAATTCATCCTTGAATCTCAAAACAATTTTCTCCACCTTCTTCATATCGTAGAGCTTTCCTCTTGAGGCTACAACATTGTTTCCTTCTTGTTGATCTGCTTGGATTATTTTCATCCAGAATGATTTGTGAGGATGTATGCTCAGTAAAAGACTTTCGGCTAAGCATTTCATAGAGCTGACTTCTTCATAGAATCAAGCTGATAATACTCCAATCATTTCAAGCTTAGAGTTTCTTCTGATGCATTCAAACTTGGAGAGCCTACTGCCAAAGGTTATGAGAGTGAACTTTTCTTTGAGATGAACTTTTCCTCTTTTCACAGATTGAAGGGTGATTTCTGAAACTTAGGGTAAATCATTCATGATTACTCATTGTTGCCTTGATCTACTCACCCTTCTCATTCATAGATGGTTTTGAAGAATTTTGACCCTGAGAGCATTTGCCTTTTAAGTCTGAGCATGTACACTTGGTGTGCCTGGCAAAGACTTCTTTATTAAATGAGCTGCTTTGTACATGAATGAGATTCTTCAACTCTTCTTGATCTTTAGTGATCTGCAGAATGAATCTTAGATCCGGTGATCATAGATATACATATATGTCCATTCATCTGTGCTGAGTTGATTTCCAGGTCTCGAGCCTGATATCTGTGATTTAGGGAAATGTCTTTGAAATTCATCACCAAGGATATTGCAATGAAGTATACAGCTGTAATTTGATCTACCTCTCAATTTCAGAGAAATAGTTCCATAAGTTCATTGAAGACTTTTGAATTAGATCTTCTCAAAATCCAGTTAAACTAGAGATCATCCATTAGAAGAAATTAGAAATGCTGCTCGTGGATTTCATCATTGATTGCCACAAAAAAAATGGCTTGACAGAACTCTTGATGCTGCACTAAAATAAATGAAGCACTTCCTTTGACACACATCTTCAGATAAGATCCTTAGAATAAAAGTCCTTAAGCTTATCGGAAAGCTTAATGCTGAGCCCATCGAGTGAATATAGATTAGAGACGGATTTCAGCTGCTGACATTTGGTAGATAGAAGAATTATTTAACAATTCAAGCATAGATTTCTGATGAGCTTGCTTCTGCTTCAAACTTTTAAAACCGGTGAGAAGTAGATTTGTTAGTGCTTGCTACAGTGATGCTTCCTTAGAGAAGAATAGGATCCGGTGTCCTTTGGCATCAAGATTTGAACTTCCCAGTTTGTTTGAAGGAAAAACATACATGTTTGTATTCTTCGAGTGAATCAATTTATAATTCTTGTCAACAGAACATCCTTTTGATTTCTTCAACTTGCAGCACCAGATTAACTTTGAAAGTTCACTCGATAGCTTCTTTGCTGAGATCATCTGAATTTGTATTAGGAAGTATTAATGTCAATTAATATTCAGCATCAGACAGGGAATCACTCAACATTCAATTAGTACCTGAAAGAAAAACATTATTTTGTAAGCTTGTTCATTTGAAGTGTTTTACTTCAATTCTTAAACTCAAAAACAGAAATTTGCTAGTGCCATAGGATCTACTCAAAGCGTAGCTTTAAAAGTTCGTGAGAACCTGCTCTGATACCAATTCTTAGTTCCCAGAGGCACACAAATGATCTAGAAGGGGGGGTTGAATAGATCACTTAGAAACTTTTTACTTTAAGAGTTCATTACCAAATAATTTATTGGATCAAGATTTGTTTGCATAGCGGAATATTAGTTTGAAAAATACCCCTTAAAGTTTTGTAAAACTTCTCCGTTGAGTTTAAGATTAAGTTGAAGAAAGTCACTTGTTAAGTAAACTAATTCACAGTCAAATGTATATATATATATATATATATATATATATATATATATATATATATATATATATAAGACAAAATGTAAATGACTGAAAGTGAATGACACCAGAGAGTTTAAAGTGGTTCGGAGACTGAATAACTCCTACTCCACTTTTCTACTACAACGAGTAGGAAATCCACTAAGAATGGTTCATACGGAACCCTTCAAGCTCATTAGCCTGGAAACTCTGGTTCACTAAGAACCCTTCAAACCCAGCAGGTTTGGTTAATTTAGTCACAAAGACAAGGACATTACTACCCTCTTTAAGTCCAGCAGACTTGGCTCCTTTAGTCACTATGACAAGGACAACTGCCCTCTTTAAGTCCAACAGACTTGGTTCCCTGATTGTTTGAAAGAGGTTGGAGTTGTGCTGCTCAGTAGAACATTTGCTCTTCTTCATCTTTAGGTGCTTAGCAGCAGCTTGTGATCAATCTTTGAATTCTGCTGATATTTTCTGTTGATGTTCTTCTTCTTTCTGTATTCAGCAACTACTCATGATCACCCATTGTGCTGCTAGGCTTTTGGACTTTAGCTCCTTTGATACTTGATAACTTCTCGAGATGAACTCCTGAGATGACTGTGATGCTTCTTCCTTTTGGTACTCAGTTGCTACAATGTATGTATCAAGTTGGCGTTTAAGCTTCTCTCTTCCATGTGCCTAGCAGCTCTTAACACTTCTCTTGTAATAGAGTTATTTATCTCTATGTCTCTCTCAATTAAGTGTTAGTGTTCTGATGGATCGTAGAGTCCTTCAGTATATTCATATTTTGTTCCACTCTACGATCGGTTGTTGTCTACTATCATCTCTCTCGTATTTTTCAACAACACTTTTTCTGTTTGTTATGTAAGCCTTTATATCTCAGAGCAAATTTTACCATTGAAAGAAATCTCGTTGGTTTCCTTTGGCTTTGTGCAGATCTTTAATATCTTCAATGTTGACTTTCTTGCCGCTTGTGTCAGTGCTTTTCTCTTTTCTGACATGCTCTGATATATTGACCTGTAGCTCAGCTTTCTCTGAATTTATAGCCGTTCCACACCCAGATTGGTTCAGCAAGAATTATTATTTCCTTTGTTAATTAATCTTCTCATTCATCAATAAATACCTTCCTTGACTTTTAGAACCAACTGTTCTGATGCATTCAGAGATGTCCCATTTCTGACTATATTCACCATCTTCCTGAGCAGTGGGTCCTGACTTATAGTCGTTTAGGCACAAAGTCTTCTGTGACTCTGACATGCATCTTATTTCTCAAGAGCACTTACTCTTTCTTGAATATGGGTGAGGAGTATTCTCTTTTCTCTCATACTAGATTGCAGTTATGATTCTTTGCTGTTTATGTTTATCGTAGAGTGACTGTCTGCTCATCTAGACTCTACGAATTCATCTCCACTCGTCATTTGAAGTATGTCGTGGTGTAAATGGTGGAGATGGAGCGTACTTCTTTTTTACTCTGCGATCTTGCTTTTGTGAATCAGATCGTAGAGTTTGTCTGCAGTGCTTTGCTTTATGATTTCGTTCTACGATCTTGTCCTTTTGTTCAAATCGTAGAGTTTGTGAACTGCCGTGCTTCTTAGTGAAATCGTTGAGTTGTAGTCTTTGTTGCTTCATCCTTTAATTCTACTCAACGATTGTTCCATGTGTAAAGCAATCTTCTGTATTGCCTTGTCATTCTGTTCCACTCTACGACTTCTTCTATCTGTGTAAATTCCAGTCCTTGTAAGCTTGCTCATCAGGTTTACTCTACGATTTTGCTAGAGAGTGTGTATCGTAGAGTACATTTCTTCTCTGGTTCAGCATTATCTGTAGGCTAGCTTGGTTGTCTGTTCGACGATCGTAGAGTTCAGCTCTACGATTTGTACTTGAACAGTTCTTTAATTTTACTTGTATATCCTGTAGACTTCTTGCACTTCTGACTCTCTTTGATGATCATAGAGTCGACTGGGCTGAGAGTCGTATCTTTCACTCTTCGAACATGCCGAAACGTTGAGTCTTCTTTGCTTGGAATCGTAGAGTTCACTCTACGATTCAATAGACTGATCAACCTAACATATTTGATATTTTCTAACTAAGTCCTTTCTTACATTATTACATCATTACAGATTGAAAGGACTTTTACAGACTCTGTCATACACAAATACAGCAATGATTCATTCTTATGCTACTCTGCTTATATCATACCTCTTTTATGCAGAGTGACTTCTATTGAAAGATCAACCTAACATTTCTGATCTTTAAAATCTAAGTCCTTTGTACACATATAATTAAAAAGGACTTTACAACAATTTAACCAGATAACTTTCATTCTCTTTAATAAGAAACAGTTAGTTTATAACAAGATCATATTTGTGCTATACAAGTGTGCACATCACAGTATTTGAAATAGGTAATATATATCATACTCCCACAACAATGTAAGCACATAATTAGATTAACATATAATCACTTTGTCACATAATCACATAAGCATCTTTTAGAACATCTAAGCACATAATCAAGTAAGCACATAAGCACATTAACACATATGCACTTTCAGATACATATTGACAATCAACCATATAAGCACATTATAAAATCACTTTGTCAAATAACCACATAAGCACATTTAGCCCAGTCCTTTTTGCACAACAGTAATCATCATCAAATCAAACAACATTCAACACTATGAAATTCGTTGCGAAAAAGGAAAGCCTTTTAAAATCTACAATGAATGACAAATTTCGTTACTAAACATGCATTTTTGGCAACAATTTTATAAATTGTTGCCCAAAAAATCGTTGTCAAATGTCCATTTTTTGTAGTGAAGTCTTTTCTCTTGTCAAGTGAAGGGGCATTTATAGAGTTCTTGGTTAGGGTCATGTACCAGACATATGACTATAGGAAAAATTCGAGGAATACCCTTAGTAATAGGGAAATAACTGAAATACCCCTGGTTATCCGGATAATGCCCAAATCGTCCAATTCTTCTAGCCACTAATTCAATCCCTCAATCGATTCTCAAAATGAGTTACCTCTAAAAGCCTTCTGTCTCAGGACTCATAAAGGTGCCTTTTGGGTCTTGTTCATTTAAGTTTTTAGGTTAAAATGTAACCATAATTTGTACTTTGGTCCACAATATGAAAACTACTACAGTTATCACTCGAGCATTCACTCCATTCACCGGTGAGTCTTAGCTACACTCTCATTTCCTGAAGAACAATGGAACAAAAAGAAATGGTGAACTTAAATAGTCCATTAAAAAATATCAAGACTAAGATAACGATGAGTAAAATATCATTAGCCTTCAACAGTTGAGTTATTGATAGAATATATAATAAATAATAAGTTTTAGATCTGTAATAGCAATGGAATGAGCATTCCATTAGAAGAATCATATAGACTATGATGTCCACTAGCTTCTCTTTTTTAGAAAAATATCAACTTTTATCATCTGAAATACCACTGATCATGATCATACCAAACAACATCTCCTCTTTGCCCCAGGCAAAAAAGAACTTTCATCACGTATCTTAAAAGATACTTAACAATTATATCATCTTTGCCCTAGGCAACAAATATTCACAATAATTTGATTTTAATTATAAGAACAAATAGTAGTGATATAAATGATGAATAAAAGAAAGAGAATAATAAGATAAACAATAAATATTAGAAGTTTACAAATTTTACTTTGTTCAGAGTCGAATAATGTTTAAATTGTCAACATGATGTAGAGTCAAATTCAAAATGATATCAAAGATTTCATAGTTCAAAATAACGATTAAAAGTCAATAGAATGGTTCAAGTGCAATGATATTTAGATGAAGCGCAAACTATTACGAAAATTATAATCATTTCAGAAATTTTACCGAATAATACTTACCATAGTAAGTTTAAGAGTATGAAAGAAAATGATATCCCTTACCTTAACATATAACATGATATTGATTTAAATGAAGTTGATCAACCTATATATATATCCACATATAAATTTTATGGTGTATACCAATTCTTATGAAATCATCAAACGTGATTTGATAGCAAAAATTTGTGTAGTGCACAGAATAAAGTATAATAAATTTTAAAATAGTTTTTGAAAATAATATTTCAAAATAATCTTCAAGATAAAGTTTTTTCAAATTGAATCTTCTAAAAGAAGATTTATAAACACCGTATGATGTGTGTGAATGCTTATATAATTTTATAAAAAACTTACTTGAACAATACTTGTACTCTTATTGATATTCACAAATACTCATGATAGGTTAAGCACACTCAGAATGAACTTACACAAAGTAATATTTAGAGAATGAAAGAAATAATAAGTACTGAAGTTTTATAAAAAAATCTTAAGTTAAAAGGCCGTTATTTATAGTCAAAAATCTTATCATAAACCAAGATTTTTTAAATTAATCTAAACCACATATTTCAATATAATGTTCAATCCATATCACATATTTCATCTTTTAAGATTTCTTTAATCTAAAATATTCATTTAAATATCTTCTTTAATCTACACCGTTCATTTCAAATTCTATAATTATTACATTATCTTTAATCTATACAATTTATTTCAGATTTTATTTAATCTATACCGTTTATTTAATAAAAAAATTAACTTTATATATAAAACAACTAATTTTTTCATATAAAAGACTTTATATATAAATCAACTAACTTTATATATAAAATCAATAACTTTATATATAAATCAATTAACTTTATATATAAAATAAATAATTTTATATATAAAATAAATAACTTTATATATAAATAATAATAAAACAATTAACTTTATATAAAGTAAATAACTTTATATAATTTATTATAATAAAATAAATAATTTTATAAATTTAATTATTTAACAATTATTCACAATTATTCATTATTATAACCAATTATTATAAATACAGTATAGTTGATTTTCTGAATTAGAGACTCGCAATACTAGCAACTACACTGTTACTAAGAAAGAGTTGGTCTTTCGTTAATCCGGCCTACAATTAAATAACATCTTTGTTAGAACTTTCTAGACATTGTCAGTAACGTTAATCAATAACAAAGATATACTATAGTACCAACTAACAATGGAGTTAAAACAACATCACACTAGTGATAACAATAATGCAGAAACATAAATAAAAGAAAGAACACGTTATTGTAAAATGACAATTATTGATTCAATAATGTGAAATATTGTGTAATGACAATTATTGATGAAATACTGTGCAGTAGTCTCTTTATCAGTTCAATAATATGAAACGTTGTACAATACCGTGTGCTACTCTGTAATACCATGTGCTACTATGTAATGTCGTGTGCTACTATGCAATATCGTATGTTACTGTGCAATACCATGTTTTACTATTCTTTTATCACTGGGTATTTTAACAGTTAAAAGTTATAGTATCGTTGATTATTTTTATTTAAAAAGGTTACTGCTTTCATTTTCTATATCCAACAATATTTCGTTGTGGGGTCTACTAATGTATATATATATATATATATATATATATAAAGAAAAAATAAATTTATATTTCATAAAAATTGGGATCTTACAAATATAGGTCAGTCAAGTGCTAATTAATTCTCTGATTTTTTATTTTTTAGATTTAGTATTAAATGATTATGACAATTGTGTGGAATGAATATTTTCGAGAAAACATGAATTACATTGATATATAAAGTACTATAGTTATTAAATTATTCGTTCACAATTCACGCAACGTAGTGATATATTTTATCTGTTTCAAAATATAAGATTATCATTAATTTTTAAAATTTATTTAAAATATTTTTAAGTTCAAAATTAACATAGAATCTTTTAATTTTAATAAATACAATAATTAATATTGTAAATTATATATTCACATTAAAAAAAAACTATTAAGTATAAGATTTTTGAAAGGAGTATGTATGTTGCATGCGCCTTTAAATTGTGGGTATATCTATTGAGTAAATAGAGTGAGCTAACTACCAACAGGTGAACCTCGTTACATTTATATAAAATTATTTTTTTTATAATGATTATATAAATAAAATCATATTTAAAATATGGCTTACCATTTATTCAAAAATAGATTCAAAGTAATTACGAAAAAATAAATCTTATTTTCTTAGTAATTAAAAAATTATATTAAAAAGATAACCCCAAAATAAAGCTATTTCTTTATTAAATTACTTCAATATAATTTTTCAGTAACACAGATTATCACTACTTCTAATCTTAAAGAGAGTAAATTACAAAAGATGCTAATTCTACCTTTTAAATAGCCTAGCAATTAAACTTGGCGAATCCTATAGAAACTAAGCCAAAGACTAAGGTAATTGCTGTTAAGCATAGTGTTGACTAGATTATATCTGATGCTCAATTTTGGTAGTGGTTATGGGTGC
The DNA here is from genome assembly GCA_947179155.2 of Hedera helix. NCBI lineage: Eukaryota > Viridiplantae > Streptophyta > Magnoliopsida > Apiales > Araliaceae > Hedera > Hedera helix. The sequence goes on from OX359269.1 coordinate 8,359,703, forward strand.
GTTGTGATTAATTAAAAAAAAATCAGTTTGAATTAAGACTACAAATTAATTACATTTAAATTAAGATAACAGAAAAGAGAACTCACTAAGTCGGGATCACTAATTAATATACTTTTTTATTTCAAATTATAAGATCAATAGTGACTTTTTAAAAATCAATTTGAGATATTTTTAAATTTAAAATTAATATAATTCATTTAAATTTTAAAAATAATAACTCTTGCGATTAGTATTATTTTTTAAGAATTTATGTTATTTATAATTGTATTGACAAAAATTATATGAATTTATATTAATTTTGAGTTTAAAATATTTAGAATTAATTTTTAAAAAGTTCATGTTAATATTATAATTTAAAACGGAACGACTATTAATTTAATCTAATAAAAATTACTAATATAATATAAAATAAATGTCTTTCGGGTATACTTTTTCGATTTCGTTACTACCATGGACTTTACGCAATCAATCAAATTTATATAACATCCCTTTAATACAACATAGGTTATCATCCAGGATGTCAACGACCCACTAAAGCACAAAACCTTGAAATATTTTTAAATTTATAAATATCTCTTCATTTGAAATAATTAAGATTAAATTTCAGATGATCACATAAAGTTTGGTCAAATTCTCACTTAACCACTTGTTATTTAGAAAATTATATTTAAATATTTGATTTTTTGAGTTTAAGTGAAAAAGTTAAATTTTTCATCTAAATTAACTATGCGTGTAGCTTATTCCCGGAAAGAGCATGAATTAAGGTTCTAATTGTCAAAATTGGCTGAAAGTTGTCCAAAATGCCCTCACCACTTTCTTACATTTGTGATTGGCACTATTCATCCACCCAAAATCAAGTTTTATTAAACTATTATTTCATTTTCATATTAATTTTATTCTATTTGTAAATATAGAAGATATAATATGAAAAAAAATTATTTTGTTATTTAGTTTTAACTTAATTCTTCATTTTAGTTGAGAATAAAAAAGAATAATTTTTTATTTTAGTTATTATTCATTAAAAATCAAAAGATAGGAAATTAACAACAACAAAAAAATTGTCTTTAATTCATCTTTAAAGCCCTCTTCCAACCTGCAAGTGAGCTACGTGAAAAAATGCAACAAGAAAAAAATTAATTTTCTCTTTAATTCGTCTTTAAACTAGGCAAAAGAATTTATTTTTTTTAAAATAATAGTAAAGGGTTGAATATGTTATGGTAACTATTGGTATGGCAACATCCATGAGTATATGCAATGTTAGATCCAACCCAAAGCTGTACATGAAAGCTAATTATAATAGCACGGTAACTGTTAACAATCAACCAACTTCATTCACCAGTCACTACACATTTGATTACAAGCAGCAAAAATTCAATTAGAGCATTCCTCGCATAACAGTCGGAATCAAACCCTAGCTTAATAATTGTCCCATGATGAATACAGCTACTGCCAACAATACCAACTCAGAGGTTTATTTGTATGTCAATGAGCAAACCCTCTGCTCCCATCTATTTATATTATAAAAAATAATATTCCCTAAATTGATGAATCTCACGAGGGTTTCAGTTACCTAAATCCAAGAAAGGGAGGAAGCATCGACAAGCTTGCTGGTAACCATTCGGGAGTGGATTCGTAATCCTTCGGCAGCCTTGCACCAGCTAGAGTATCATAGTTGGCATCATCCATAGCTTGTGCGAGCAAAGGCTGTGCCTGAAATTGTTTGACAAATAGATTGTCATTCCAATGAAATTCTTGCTTCGCCATATAAAGGAAACTACTAAACCATTTGTTTGCAGAAACAAGTTAAAAACTAAAGTTGTAATTATAAGGAATGCATATCAAGAATGAGGGTAAGCCCTCTAGGCTCTAACAGAATTTAAATCAAGCAAACAATAAGCTCGAATTCTTTCAGTAAAGAACATCAAGAGAAAAGCATTTGTATCAAGTGAATTATGAAGTCAACATTGCAACTTCATTTAGTTTCTATTTGCTTTACTATCTTTTCTTGATTTTGTTGAGAAGCAACTGATTATCATTACTTAAGACTGGTGTAATATTGTTAAACTGAAAACCAATTACTTACTAGCTTAACTGGGAGATTGGAATCTGCAATACAAAGTGTGAGATCCTCATTCCACTTGGGGTTGACATTCTGCCTCACCACACGAGTCTTCAACTTCTGCTTCAAGGAAACACAAATAAACACTTAAATATGTATGTATGTACATAGGTGGTCTTCTTTATAAATCAGTTAATGAAATGTGCTCCAAATTTCTATATTAATCAAAACTATGCACGTTCCACATCCAATTAGAGGGACATCCGCATCCATTTCCCCATCCCCATCCCCCCGGTGACGACCTTAAATTCGGGTTCCTTGAACCTCGGATCCGGTTCAACATGAGTACTATATTTTCCTTATTGTTCATGACTTACAACAATATTATAATTGTTAAATAATCATTTATTTACAAATTTACAACATCTCTTTCTATTGCAGAATCGCAATCTTTATACATTCCTAGTATGTCTCAATATCATACATGATACGAAATTCTATTACAATCATTTTGAGTATTTAACACTCATATTACATACCAACTAAGTCTTATATTACACAATCATTTACCTGTCCAATTCGGACTGATATCTATAACAGACATTTAGATCTTCAATGAAAGTGATATGTTTTCCTGTTCCTTGATCTTTATTGAAAACTTCGAATAACTTGCATTATCTGAAAATGTTTATTTTAAGCAAGAGTGAGCACGACGGCTCAACAAGTTTAACAGTTACACATAACACGTTACATGCTCCACATCATATACATACTTTGAATCTTATTCTTACATCATGCTTTCCGTATTAAACATACTTCACACCTCTTATGCATCACATACAATAATTAACTAGCACTTCACAAATTATGCTTCAATCTTGTACATAGTTTTCATGTAGCCATACCACATGCTATTCATCTACCACAAACATCATCAATATAACTTCATATTATCAATTTAAATCACATTATAGCATATTAATGCACATAGCAACAAGTTCTGAAAAAATTGTTTGATTCGCTTATACCATTTACGCTTATTTACGTCATTTGCTCAACCTACAATTTATATAACAAATTGACATAATCATTAGCTACCAAAACTATTAATTAGTCTTAACTTAAGACCTTAACTTCAAATTATTAAGTTTTTAGTTGTCTGACCAATGAACTTTTAAGTTCCGGACAAAAACCCTAGCCCAAACCTAGTTTGGACATGTCGGGTACACTTAACCATCTTACGCATTCACTACACATTCTTTGTACGACCTACTTTTAATAAGTTGTCTAAATTAGTCACAAATGGACTATTTACATTGGTTTAATTCAATTAAACTTTCTTCTCTTACATAACTTAATGATTCAGAGATTTAATAGTGTACCAAATACATCAAAATATTATCTAACTTTGATAGTATACAACTACGTTCAAATATTATTAATCATTTAATAATATTTTACTCACGTATTAATATTATTAACCATTGAATAATATTTTAATCACTTATTAATATTATTAACTATTTAATAATATTTTAATCACTTATTAATATTATTATTAACAATTTAATAATATTTTAATCTCTTACTAATAGTATTCATCAATTAATAATATTTTAATCATTTACATATATTATTCACCATTTGATAATATTTTAATCACATATTAATATTATTAACCATTTAATAATATTTTAATCACTTATTAATATTATTAACCATTTAATAATATTTTAATCACATATTAATATTATTAATCATTTAATCACTTATTAATATTATTAACCATTTAATAATATTTTAATCACTTATTAATATTATTAACCATTTAATAATATTTTAATCATTCATTAATATTATTAACCATTTAATAATATTTTAATCACTTATTAATGTTATTAATTATTTAATAACATTTTCATCATGTACTAATGTTATTAATCATTTAATAACTTTTTAATCATATACTAATATTATTGATCGTTTAATAATATTTTAATAATCTTCAAACAATACCACTAGTTAACTTTTTAATTGTGTTAACTTTAGTCTTTATTTTAAACATTTAGCTACCATTAATGCACTAATAAATTCTACATATATAAGATTAGTATCAAAATACATTCATTTTATACTTATTTTAACTTAATTTATCAAGGAAAACTCGATCCGGACCGACCCGACCCGACCCGACCCGGAGCGCCCAAAACTGCTTCTAGTAGTGGCCTCGGGTGCAGGTGCGCCCACACCGAGCGTAGGTGCCCCCGGCCAGTCTGTCCGGAAGTCAAACTTTTGACTGCTCGACCCTCCGACGCTCCGACAGCCATAATTTCTTCATTTTAAAACATTTTTGGGTGATTCTTGAATCCATTCTCATCAGAATTTCCCTCTCTACAACTTTTCTTTAGAACATAAATCCAAACTCTGAACGGAACTGGACTAAAAACTGCTCACAAGGACAGACTAAAAATTAAGTTAACACTTTCTGGCTCCAATTAGTTCTACCTTGTTCATTAACACTCATTTTGAGTTCAAATTCATAACATAGCTTGTTAAACTCATATTTTACAAAACAATAAGCTTTAATTCTCTTTCAAAACATTCCATAACCCATATTATGATCTAATCAACTAGGGTTTTAAAACAACATCATCAATCTTTTGATTTCTTAACTTTTCTAGCACAACATGTGATCTACTAAACTTTACCAACATAAAACTTTATTAAATCATGAATCTATGAGTAAACTCATGGATCTTTAATATTCTCAACCATACAAGGTGGTTATCTATGAAAACACAAAATCAAACCTAGGGTTTTCATTAAAACATTTTAGATCGTTAATCTTTCATCATTATGTGATCTACCCATATTTCTACCATCAACTTCATATTATATGTGACGCCCCCAAATCTGGGCCCACACAGCCCAAACTTGAGTCGTCAAAATACTACAACAAAATTATTACAACAAAGCACAACGTACAACAATACAGTGTATAATAATACACAACTAAGTCTTCACTATTATTGCCACACTATTTTACAAAACGTGAAGACTATGATAACTATTCCTCGGACCCTCACTCCATTCCCCGGCTAGACCCTGTTATGTTTTCATCTCCTGTTGAAAAACAATGGAACAAAAGAAAGGGTGAGCTCAAATAGCCCAGTAAAGAATATCATGACTAAGATAATGACGAATAAATTATCATTAGTCTTCAACAGTTGAGTTCTTGATAGAATACAATAGACTACAAGGTTTATATCAAAAACTGCAGTTAAATTCTTAAACAACGTTCAGATCAATAATAGCAGCGGAATGAGTAATCTATTAGAAGAATAATGCAGACTATAATGTCCACTCGGTTCTCTTTTTAGGAAAAACATCATCAACTTTTATCATCTGAAATATCATTAGTCAAGATAATACAAATTCACAGTTCCTGATCATAATCATGCACATCAACAGTTCATCTTTGTACTACGGGCCAAAGATATTCAATATAGCACCAACGGTCATGATTATACCAGATTCAGCCTTTGGTCATAATCATACCAAACAACAGTTCATCTTTGCACTACGGGCCAAAGAGAACATTCACCACGTGCCATAAAAGACACCGAACAGATGTATCGCCTTTAACCTATTATATCGCCTTTAACCTATCATCTGTTCAACAAATATATCACATCTGTGCCCCCGGCCACAGATATTCACAACAGCTTGATTTTTGGATGATTAGAATGATATAAATGATGAACAGAAGAAATAGGATAACAATAAGTATCGGAAGTTTACTTTGTACAGATTCAAATAATGTCCAAATTGTCAACATGATGTGGAGTGAAATTCAAGATCCACAGTTCAGAATAACGGTTACAATTCAATAGAAAGATTCACGTAAATAGGAAGGTTCAGTTGAAATAATGAAGTTCAACTATTATGGAACATATAATATTTTCAGGAATTATAGAAGCAATAGTTCCATAATAAATTTCGATTTAGGAGTATGAAATAAAATAATATCCCTTACCGTAGCAGGTTTGATTAACAAAAGGTGAAGGAAATTAATACAAAGGGTTATTCACCAACAGGCGGCAATCCGCTCCGTAAGGTTATTCCCACAATTTAATAGAATTTGAGTACAAAGAGTTATTCACCAAACAGGCGGCAATCCGCTCCGTAAGGTTATTCCCACAATTTAATAGAATTTGTGTACAAAGAGTTATTCACCAAACAGGCGACAATCCGCTCCGTAAGGTTATTCTCAGAGATTAATAATGAATGAATACGAAAGGTTATTCACCAACAGGCGGCAATCCGCTCCGTAAGGTTATTCCCACAATTTAATACATGGAAATAAAAGGCACGTCTTATGAGTAAGGAAGAAACAATATTATTATCGAGAATCAAATAATGATAATCTCTTACCATAGTACATTTGAATAATGGAAGATGAAAAAGATGGTATCCCTTACCTCAACACGTGACTGGATATTGATTTAAATGAGGTTGATTAACTTGAACAGTACACGTATACTTATAGATCTTCACAAATACTCAAGATGACTTAAGCACACTTAGAGAGAACTTTCACAAGAAGTATTTAGAGAGAGAAAGAAAGAACAAGTAAGGAAGTTTTATGAAAAATCCTTAAGTTAAGGCTTCTATTTATAGCCAAAAATCTTATCATTCATTTAATCTAAACCATTCATTTAAAGATCATCTTTTAATCTACACCATCCATTTCAAATATTATATTATCTTTAATCTACACCATTCATTTCATATCACCTAATAATCACCTAACTTTATATTATAAACAAATCAATTTAATTATTCAACAATAATTCACACTTTAATCTATACCATTCATTTCATATCACCTAATAATCACCTAACTTTATATTATAAACAAATCAATTCAATTATTCAACAATAATTCACACTTTAATCTACACCATTCATTTCATATCACCTAATAATCACCTAACTTTATATTATAAACAAATAACTTTATCAATTCAATTATTATGACTAATTGTTATAAATACAGTATAGTTAGTTCTTAGATATCAAGTCAATAAATTAATGAAATACAACTGTTTAAATAACATCATAATAGAGATAACAATAATGTAAAATAAAGCATACGTTACTGTGTAATGACAATTATTGATTCAATAATGTAAATTACTGTGCATATGTTACTGTGACAATTATTAGGTTCAATAATTTTAAAAAACAGTGCAACAACAATTATTGACTCAATGATATAAAATACAGTGTAATGACAATTATTAAATCAATAATGCAAAATACTGTGTAACAACAATTATTGAATTGATAATATAAAATATTATGCAGTGACAATTATCGATGAAATGATGCGTAACAGTTACGGTGTCAATTATCAGACCAAAAATATGAGACACTATGCAATACCGTGTGTTACTGTAGAGTACCGAGTGCTACAGAAAATACCAATAACTACCGTATGCTACTATTCTTTCATCACCGGTATTTTAACAGTTCCGTTGACTATTTTTATTTAAAAAGGTTATTTCTGTCGTTTTCTATATCCGACAAATATTCCGTTGTGGGGTCCACCAATAATTTGTTATTTCGGCGCCGTCGGACCAAACGAATATTCCCCGACCAAACGAATATTCCCCGACAAAGCGAATATTGTCCGCCAAAATAAAATTTGCACATAACATCCTTAACTTTTAACTTTATCGATTTAACCACTTACTGTTTAAAAAAAATATCTATATGAAGAAAAATTAAATTTTGTATTTCATAAAATTCGGGGTCTTACATTATATCCACGGAACCACCATCATCCATCATCAAGATATCATAATCTACCACAACAACACTAGATCTAACTATAACATAAGTAGATCTAGAGCTTTAGAGGCTAAAACTTTCATACCTTCCAAGAAGTCTTCTCTTCTCATTAGATCCTTCAAGTTCCTCTTGATCTCCTCCCAAAATGGTTTCTTGAGAATGGCTATTACTCTCTTCCATTCAAGCTTTCTTCAAGCTCTCTCTCTCTCTCTCTCCTCTCTTTTACTTGGAGAAATGAAGAAGAAAAGAAACAAATGAAATGATCTAAGTCTCCTTCACTCTCACACTCTCTCTCTCTATTGTAGAGACTTAACCCAATGTGGTTTAATTTTGCTAGCAACTAACATTAGGTTAGTTCTTATCTCATTTAACCTTGGCTTTGACCACACCTTTTTCCATCACTTAACCAACATATGGTTAAATCTCTACATTAAACATATATATTATATATCTATACACTTTGACTAATTAATTGCTTCTATGACATGAATTTTAGCTAGAGTGTGGTTATTACATTGAGTAACTTAGAAGCAACCACTTGGCAATATTCTCCCATCGTTTAACTCATGTATAGTTAACCTACTAACACAACATGTGACCTAGGGTTGACATTATAACCCACCTTGGTTAATTATCTACATTATGTATATATATTAATACATTTCCCAACATCTAACTCAAGTGGAGTTAACTCTCTACAATCATGTAACCCATGGTTACTTACTAATTCCCACTTATTTGCAATATACAAACCTTCTAGAAGCTCTCTCAAATTGGGTCATAGTTTGGGCTTCTATTTTATTTCTTTTGGGCCACTTAACATACTTATATACACCAGTACTTGGGCTACTATTTAGGGTTCTTTACAGTAATGTACAACATTTAGTAATAAATTATAAGATTAGTATACAAATAAAATAATTACAAAAAGAGTACAATAATAATAAATTAATTACATCACATTTTTTTAAAACGCTGAAAATAAGGTCCGGCAGTTACCATTATCTTACATCCCATACAAATAGAATAAACTTAACAAATCACTCCATAACTTAAGCAACTTGATATAGAACGCTCTTTAAACCAACAACATAAAGAAGCTCTGTAAATCACTCCATTCTCGAACCGGAAAGAAATCAGATGTCCTAATGTCCTGTCTCAAATTTCGTAATCCCTCCATTGTCAATACGGATCATAGTCGTGGTTGATACAGTTGATGCTCGAAATAAGGAGCCGTATGTTTCTTTTTCCCCTTTTTTGTTAATTGAATTCGTCTTGAAGTTTGATTTTCATTTTTTTGCTGCATAGATCTGCCACAGGTCATAATACGCATTGATTTAGTTATAAGCAGAATGCATACAATTTGTTTCAATTGGTTCGGTTAAATTTATTTAATTCGATTACCTTCATAGAAACATCACCATTCTAATAATTGGTAACTAATATTAACAATTACTAAATAAAGGAAAATAATCTAATTACCTTCATATAACTGTTTGGTTACCTAGTTGTAATTGTTCAGTACTTAATTGGTAACCACGTCACGAGACGCATGGATTTGATTATGAGAGTAATGCATACAATGTGATTCATTTTAATGGTAACCAATTATATACATTTTGGTTACTGTCATATAAGTATTTGGTTGTTTTAGTTTACTTGTTGAGTATTTAAATGGTCTCCAGTTCATGTTTCATATTTGATTTGATTATAAGGTTACTAAAAATAATGTGTTTCGTATTTGTGGTTACCAATTATTTATATTTTAGATACAACATACTGTTGATATGGTTACCATCCACAGTAATGTGTTTTCAGTTCTGCTACATTTTTTTTTAATACATATATTTTGGTTACTGTCGTATAAGTACTTAGTTACTTAGTTTTACTTGTTTAATATTTATATGGTCCCCACATGTCAAGATACATATTGATTTGATTATGAGCTGAATGCAAACAATGTGGTTCATTTTTGTGGTTACCAAAGTAGCTATATTTTAGTTACCACATACTATTGATATGGTTACCATTCACAGTAATGTGTTTTTCGTAATGCGTCAATTTTATTTTATTTTTCTAAAATATATTTTGGTTACTGTTGTATAAATATTTGGTTACTTATGTTTACTAGTTATGTATTCAACTGGTCTCCATGTCATGATACACATTGTTCTGAATATAAGTTGAATTCAAATATTTGGTTACATTGTTTACTAGTTATGTGGTTCATATTTATGGTTACCAATTAGCTATATTTTGGTTACTATATTTTACTGGTTTGGTTACCATTCACATTAGTGTGTTTTTGATGAAAAACTCAGTTACCAGATGATGGAGATGATTCCAGTTGTACTTTATTTCAACGGAACGTGGTCTGACAGTAACCAATACAACAATTTTGAAGTTACGGACCTAATAGTCCCCTCAACTTGTTCATTTTTAGAAATGAAGAACTTGGTATGCAGTTCAATAATAGTAGACACCAACATAACAAAATTGTCATTCAAATTTCAGATGAAAAATGACATTCCCCCAATCAGTATCTCAAATGAAGCAACCTTTAGATTCTGTATGGAAGTGAGTAGAAAATCAGATGAACAAGGCAAGTATCCACTAATTATAAAGGAGATATACAGCAATGAAGGCAATACAATCTTACAAAACTTGAGAAGTGTAGAAGAAAATGTAAGGCCAATCAGTTTGACGAAATGGAATTCAGATCTTATACCACTGGCAACACAAGATTACCACATTGGAATACAATATGCTGAGCAGCTTGCCATTGAAGCTATTGAACAAGAAAAAGACAAACAACAAGACAAAGCATACCCGGAAGGACAACAGGATGATGTCATATCAAATCCAAATGAATATGAAGTAAAAGTACATCAAACTTACAAAGACAAAAAAATCTTTACACAAGCGATAAGACTACATTCAATCAGGCAACAACGACAACACAAGGTTCAAAGAGCAAGTGGTAGAGACTTTGTGCTAGTATGCTTAGAGGATGAAAAGTGAAATTAGAAGTTGAGAGCATCAAAATTTCAGAAAAGCAATATGTTCAAGGTGAGAGAATTCAATAATATCCACACTTGTTCATCGGACATAATGCTTGGAGATCACAGATAAACAAATAGTGAGTTGGTTAGTGAATGCATAATGCATAGATTAACAAATCTGAAGAAAATATACACACCAACAGATATTGTGGAGGACATGATGACAGAGTATAATGTGTTTATCTCTTACCAAAAAGCATGGAGATCAAAGCAGAAAGCATTGGAAAAAGTAAGAGAAAATCCACACGATTACTCGTTGATCCCTTCATGGTTGCACATGTTGAAGAAAACAAATTCAGGTAATGGTTGCAAACTATCCTTAAAGTTCTAATAAATGATTGGTAACCCAATTTACTAATACTGGTTACTTGTGTATGAAGGTTTGGCTACCAACTGGATTATTAAACAAAATATACTACACAATGATTTTTTATCGGTGGTCAATATATACATAACAGCTTACTCTTAAATGACAATCTGGACATCATACGCAACATATATAAATATTCAATGCTAATTAATTGACTACCAGTAACCATACAAATTGTTACCCTAATATATAAGTGTGAATAACAACTACTCCATACAATTATATTGACATTACTAAAATTTCATATCAGGTACAATCACAGCCCTGGAGTTAGAAACAAATGGACGTTTCAAGTATCTATTCTTTGCAATAGGAGCCTCAATTGAAGCATGGCATCATTGTTTCCCAATCATTGTAATTGATGGCACATTCATACAATCAACGTACGGGGGGACACTCCTAATAGCAAGCACCCAGGACGCAAACAGAAACATTGTTCCAATTGCTTTTGCAGTGGTTGACAATGAAAATGAACTATCTTGGAGATGGTTTTTCGTCAATTTGAGAAAGGCTTGTAGAGTAAGAGAAGGACAATGCATTGTTTCAGATAGACATGAAGCCATTGTACAGGGATTGAACTTTGTGTTCCTTGAAGTCATGCATGGTTCATGTACATATCATGTTTTGAAAAACATAAAAAACAGATTCAAAAAGAAAGGAGAAGAAGTCAAAAAAGCATACAACGGGGCTTGTAGAGCTTATACTATTGAAGAATTCGACAAACACATGGTTGTACTTGATGCAATTGATGCTCGAATAAGGACATATTTGGAGGAAGAGGTTAAGTTAGAGAGTGCACAAGGCTCTATAGCACTATAAGCAGGTACTCAACCATGACTTCAAACACAGCCGAATCTATCAACAATGCAATCAAAGGAATCAGGGAACTTCTAGTTACAACAATGGTTGAATGCCTCCAATGTATGGTTCAAAGATGGTATTTCTCAAACCAACAACCAGCTATATCAACATTCACTACCCTTTCCACAACAGCTGAGAGAATTCAATCTAATATCATTGAATCAAAGAAGCTTAAGGTCAGTAATGTACCTTTTAAATTATTAAATGCATGTATGCCATAAGTTGCATTTGCATTCTACAGTCAAATTTCTTGTTACAAATAGATGCTGAAAAAGTAACCAACATTTGAAATTTTACTTCAGTTATTCAGAATTAAAGAAAAAGATGATTATACATACTAACTACATCTTTAAATTGTGTGACAGGTTGAGACATCAAACTTAGTGATTTTTACTGTTTACGATGTCAACAAACACTTTATTGTGGACATAGAACAAAGGACATGCACATGCCATAAATTTCAGTACCACGAGATGCCTTGTCCACACGCGGCTGCTGTTATCAGCAAAAGGAATTTGAGTTGTTATGAATTTTGCTCGAAAAACTACTTAAAAGCAACTTTGGTAAACACTTATTCAGCTTCCAACCTGCCATTAGACGACAAAGAAAATTGGGATGTGCCAGAAGAAATAAGAAACATATGTGTAAAACCACCAAATACAAGAAGACCAGCGGGAAGACCAAAGATAGGGAGGTACAAGCATGGATCTAAAAACAAAATCCAAAACAAATGCAGCAGATGCCAACAAAAAGGACACAACAAGAAAACATGCAGAAATCCACCAATTTTACGATCAACGAATGTTTGATATAGTACATAAGTAAAGAAATTTTTTACTGAAAAATAGTTGTTTGTTTACTGTTAGTAACCAATTAACAGTCATATAGTAACCTTTTAACTGATGTTAGGTAACCAATATTGCTGTACACAATATTGAATAAAAAAATTTTATTTTTTTCAAATTCCCACAAATGAATAACTTATTACAATATTATTCCAGAATATAGGAGTGATAATATTGAATAAATATATTTATTGGAATAGTCAATTAATGATAATATTTCTACTGTTTTTTAAATGGTTACCAATTATATATATATATATATATATATATATATATCGTCAAATTATAATGGTTACAAATTAGATATATTCTGGTTACTTACATATAAGTATTTGGTTACTTATGTTTGCCTACAACGATGCACAATTACCATAGTGTAACTGAAACACCACCATAAAATCACATCCCATTATACTGTTCTGATCCATAATTGGTTACCTTCATATAAGTTCATATAAGTGTTTGGTTACCTAGGTGTACTTGTTCAGTATTTAATTTGCAACCATAGCATTAAAAGTATCGATTTGATTATCAGCTGAATGCAGAAAATGTGTTACACAAGAATGGTTAACAATTGCATATATATTGGTTACTGCCATAAAAGTATTTGGTTACTTATGTTTACTTGTTAAATACTTAAATGGTTACCAATTAGATATATTTGGTTACCAATCATCTATATATATTGTCATATTATAATGGTTACAAATTATATATATTCTGGTAACCTTTAAACAAAATAGGCCAAAAAACACAATATGAGTCAAGCAATTGGTAATATAGTCAAATACGTAATTACATTAACATAAGAATTCAGTAAACAATAACAAGTCAGTAACTATTACAAATGTTTATGAATTTCCAAATACAACCACGTTGTATATATATATATATATATAACCAAACCACTATTCTGGAACAAATCTGCCTGGATATTCTCTATCAGAATCACATCCCTCTATTTGCTTGTTCCTAGCATGCATGAATAGGTTAACACATAATTTCTTCCTGTACTAGATGATGGGAAATGGTTTAGGAATTTCATCAAACTTTTGATGAAGAAAATGTTTAGCAAAACAAACCGTGAACATCCCGCAATCACTGTAAAAACAAACAAAACATAAAACAAATCAAACCAAACATCATTGTAGGTTGAATACTATAATAAATGAAAAAATAGAAAACTTACCCCTCAATTTTTTCAAGCACCCCTTCTGCAAACTCGAGTTCAATTAAATCATGCTCCCTTTATGAAGATATGGTTCACTATCAAAATCAATATCTGACCTACCCTTCCAAAACCCACACTTAGACAATATTATGGGTAGAATGAAAATGTAAGCCTCACAAACATCCATTATGTTTGTTCGCATTAATGTCTTGGTAGGTCGTAAAGAATTGTAAACTACTAGAGCTCTACGATGCACATCAAAGATCAATAAAAACCAATGATCTGGAGTTGTCATGTGAATAGGAAACATAATAAAATCAACATCAACCCACGGTGTGTTTATATCCATCAAATATCCGCGAATGTATTGAGCAACATCACCGTCCCCCAACAGTAGAGTGGTATCTGAATTTTGAACACAATATTGACCATATAAAGCAGACAATTTGGCATGAAACCAACAGTCTGTAGTAGTAACCCTGATCTTAATATTGGCAGAGTGTCTAGCCAATTTCCTGAAGTAGTAGAAAGCAATGTTGATATGTTGGACCAACAAACAAACAAAAATTCGTAAGCTATAAAATAAAACTTTCTGCTATAGGTAACCAAAACTGTCTAACCTAGTGACCAAACCACATATATCAGGTAACCAAAATATAATTTAACGAAATATCAAACTGTCTAGCCAATTTGCAGAAGTAGTACAAGGAAACATTAATATATTGGACCAAAAAACAAACAAAAATTCTTAAGCTATAAAAAAAAAATGATACAGGTAACCAATATTGTCTAACCTAGTGACCAAAGCACATATATAAGGTAACCAATTATAATTTATTGAAATATCAAACTGTCTAGCCAGTTTCCTGAAGTAGTACAAGGAAATGTTGATATACTGGACCAAAAAACAAACAAAAATTCTTAAGCTATAAAAAAAAGTGATACAAGTAACCAATATTGTCTAACCTAGTGACAAAGCACATATATAAGGTAACCAACTATAATTTATTGAAATATCAGACTGTCTAGCCAATTTCCTAAAGTAGTACAAGGAAATGTTGATATACTGGACCCAAAAAAAAAAATCTTAAGCTATAAAAAAAAAAAAAAATTGATACAGTTAACCAATATTGTCTAACCTAGTGATCAAAGCACATATATAAGGTAACCAACCATAATTTATTGAAATATCAGACTGTGTAGCCAATTTTCTAAAGTAGTACAAGGAAATGTTGATATACTGGACCAAAAAACAAACAAAAATTCTTAAGCTATAAAAATAAAAATAAAAATTGATACAGGTAACCAATATTGTCTAATTTAGTGATCAAATCACATATATAAGGTAACCAAAAATAATTTACTGAAACATCACATTAGAAAAATAGTTTATAAAAACAACAAAATGAAATGAAGGGTAACACAACAGAGTTTCACAAAACAAGATACTTACATCATGGTCAAACCACTGTCAAAGAGTCTTTAAATTGTAGAACCACATTTTAAAAGATATTATAACAGACCCAAAACTGAATGCAGGTTCAATCTTATCATAACGTCCAGAGAATTTTTCAGTCCTTCAACATAAAAGAATATAAATTAAAAACCTTTTTTTTTAAATAAACATATATATTATTGCGTAACGTGAAATAACATACCTTTTCCTGTTATTTAACCCAATCTTGTTCCATTGATCAAACAATATATCTTCAAATTGGGATGGCATACCCATGCAAACATCGGGAAAAGCAGAAACACCAATTCGTATTTTGGAAGGAACCACATCAGAACCAGATGAAGCAGCAGAACCAAACATCGTTGTATATGGACTCCTCAAAGCCATACTCTTCGAAGAAGCACGATGCGGTCTCGCACAAGGTTTGGACGCAATTCTCTCCACTTCAGCACAATGAATTATATCCTGAGTAGTTAAAATCATTTCATCGAGCACTGAACTGTTTTGTTCCTCAATTTTAACCACCTTTATAAGTTTAAAAAAGGCCAAAAATACAATTAAAATTTCAACTACAAATTACAAATTAACTGAGCATTAACGGAAATACTATAAAAAAATAACAAATCAAATCTATAAAGGTAACTAAGTTTGAAAAAAATACAAACCTCAATAGGGTTGTAAACAACGATCTCTTTCCCTAAAGACGGGTTTAAAATATCAAAAGTTGGGTTGTCGTGCTTCATTCCAACCTGTTAAAAAACCAAAATAATAAATAATCGATAAAACATAATCATATAACAAATATAAAAAAAAAATATGTTTAACCTTATCATAATCTCTGCCACTGTTATCGCCACCCGTATCACCAACATCATCATCTGTTTTTAAATCAAATTATTTTGCATTGTCCGAACCATTACCTACTTCACCAGCCTCATCAGATTTAGCATCATCATCGCCTCCATCATTCCCACCATAACTAACATCAGGGAGTCCACCAAACTGCTTTCTCAACATCTTACTAATATCACTGCAAATCTCTATACGGAAAACACGTAATTCTTCCTTTAAATCAGCCCCCAACTCCTCAATGCCTTTTTTAACTTCAACCAACTATAATTTATTGGGTTAACACGTGCATCGATAATATTTTTTACATCAGACAGTGAAAAACTCATATCTCCACCCTTTGTGTTTTTATCCTCTTTTATATAATCAACATTGACCCCACCATTGTGTCATGTGAAAACTGAAAATCACCCAAATCCAACTCATCAGCCATAGGAATGAGCAATTTAATCTTTAGCTGAAACAAAGTGTGCACAGTAAATATAGAACCTTTAAATTATTAAAGAAATAAAACAGTACAGCAAAAAATAAAAACTTTATATTAGTAACCAACTGTAGACATAAAGGTAACCAAATATAATATGAATGGTAACCAACATACCTGTCCAAAACCAAAAACTAGATCATTCAACTTGTCAAATGTAGGAGCCTTCCCTAATTCCTTCCACCTAAATAATCTAATTTCTGACTACAGATCATCAATGCATAAAAACTGGTACTTAAGAGTAAGAATTGTTTTAAATAAGAATACTTGAAAAACATAGGGCAATCCATTCAACTTATAATATCTATAATAATTGTCCTTGTAAAAATTGTAAATAAGACACCCATTCCTGGCCTTCTTTAACTGTCCCTTCACAGCAATGGATAACGACATTTTCGTCTGTTTGAAGGTAAATTTTCCCAAAGGATAACGATCAAAGTCGTCATAAGATAAAAAATTAAGCAATACATCATCCACATGATTTTCTGAAACAGTCGCTAGTATAAAATTGAATACCAGGAATATAACAGACATCCTTAGAGCCTCCTCATCATTATCGAATACAGCCCCACGATATATCTGTTGACTTGGTCACACTCCATTATTTGGTTTTGATGATGACTTTATTCTTGTGTACTAAAACCTTGAAATTGTATGATAAGTTACATGCAGCAATATAACGCAGCAAACTGGATGTAAAACTGGACTGCAGTAGTCAACAGGATTTATCAAGACTGAATGCAGCACGCTGGATGTAAAACTGGATTGCAACAGTCAACAGGATTTATCAAGACTGAATGCAGCATGCTGGATGTAAAACTGGACTGCAGCAGTCAACAGGAACTATGCAGCATACTATATATCAAGCTGGATCTGATCTGCTAAATTCAAGTGGCTTAACAAAAATCAGATTTGGGCATCTAGGATATCATGTAAGATCTTAGCTTTATTTATGTCCCAATCAAAGCTCTAGGATTGCATTGCATGAACATATTCATAAGGGTAATTAATTAATAATTATGGAAATAATTAATTAAGCTTTCAAAACTAACTTGGTTTAAAAAGAAATTAATATATTGTTTTGTAAAGCTAATTGGTAATTTTTCCATAATTAAATGAGCTAAATTATATTGGTTAAGATGTTCATTGTGCTAATTGATATAGATATCCTTTAGATCAATTATGGTGGATAAAATGGGATTTAGTTATGGGAACAAGATTTGTGGGTTATTAAATTATGCTTTCCATAATATCAAAATTGATTGAGCCTTCCATAAATTAGTTGATTGATTGAACAAATTAATTTTCCTATTCTCATAATTGATTGGGCTAATCAATTTTAAAAAGATAATTAATTAGTTCTTCCCAAAATAAGATGAGTTAATATAAAAATAGATTTTAATAGATACTCTCTAAATAAAATCTATTATCATAAGTTTTGAAATTGGGATTTCTGATTAATTGGGCTTTCCATTATTATCTTGAGCTAAATTACAAAACATACTTTGAAATAATATTTGTTTACTGTAGTGGCGTTAACCTTTAAGAAGCTAAAGAGATTTCTTTACATGTTGGTCAAATGAACTTTACTTTATTGAGTTTTCCATGAATGATCCTTTATTAAAGCAAATTAATTTGTTCTTTCCAAAATAAGATAAATTAATTTGAAAATAGATTTTAATCTATTACCATAAATTTTGGAATTGAGATTTCTATTGATTTGACTTTCCATAATTATCTTGATTAATTGAGCAATTTTATTTCCATATCTTCATATCAATTAATCATATTATTTGGGTAATCATGGGTGTAATTAATCAATTAAGAAAATAATGATTTGGGCTTTCAAAATTAATATGGGAATATTTTAAATGATGTTTTAAATTAATTTCTTGCCCAATCCGAATTGTAAGTGAACTAGCTAACTAATTCAATATATCATGATTCCTTACTTGGTGAAAGAAAAAGCATGCAACGGTTAAAAAGGTGTCTATCATTTAGTGACTTTTATTTTATATCTTAAATTGTTGGACTTACCTTTTAGTAGCTTGGTTGGTCAAAAAGGAAACTTGAAACGGTAATTGGAATTGGAAGGATTCTTATCATCTTAGTAAAAGTGATTCATTCACTTTACACATCATTCCATAAACAAACATCTTTATTATTGATTGAAAATTTTAATGGACTTATTTCTAAGCACTTGATTTCCTAAATTAATGTGGTTGGCTAAAAAGGAATGGGTAATCAGCATACTTTCCAGGATACCTTTTTCAAATTGAAGGCTTTGATATAGTATTTTATCTAGTCAAAGATGTCGGTCAATGAAAAGAGAATGGGTTGTCTATATTGCCAAACTAATTGTGTTAATCCATAAATATATTCAGTGAATCAAGCTTTCATATTTCCAACGGTCAAAAAGTTGTATATTGCCAAACAGCTATTCCTTTCCTATATATATATGCCCAGTCGTGGTTCAAAAAAGTGGAGAAGAAGAACAATAAAAAATCTCTCTTATATTTTTATCTCTTCGCATATAATTCATAGATCTATTAAATTTTATGTTGTGAAGAATATACAAAGCTTGTAATATCCCAGATAATTTCAAGATTTTAAATAATATCTTAATTAATTTTATTAAAGGTTAAGGTTTAAACCTAGAAGGTGAGAAGGAAGATGTGTAAAAAATGGGTAAACATTTTTTTTTTTAACATAAATTATTTGTTAGAAATTAAATGTGAGAATATTTTAATGATGCAGGTAGATAATTTATTTAAGAAAGAAATTCAATTGAGAAGTGAATGTGAATATATTAATATTTATATATATACACCTATAGTTGAGTTTGTTAGTCAAACAAGATGATGTGTGAAGTAAATTAAATACTTAATAAAACTAATAAATTAATTAGTTTTAGTATGGATTAAAAAGAAAAGTCATGTAATATAATTAATTGAATTAATTATATAAGTTATGAATTAAGGTTATGAGTAACAAGTAGGGAAGTGGAATATTGCCTAGAAGGACAATATTAAGAAGTTAATTAATTAAGTAATTTACTTAATTAATAAGTTGTTATAGATGTAAGCCCAATATGGAGATATTTGCATGAAATGGGTAATTAAATAAGAGAGCCAATAAAAAGTAAGTTATGTAGCCCAAGCCATTAAAAGTCAAATGATGGTCAATGGTTGGGAGAAGCATTTCAAGTATTGATTGAGTGTAGAGAATTAACTAGTGTCTAGTTAATTGAATAACCCTAGTTGGTTGACAAGAGAGATAGCATTAACCAATCATTGGTTAATTTCTAGATAAATAAATGTGGGGTTAAGAATTAACCGTGGATGGGTTAATTAAGTAACCCAATGTGGTAGAATTAATTATAGCAAATCTAATTGGATTATATTATAAGTCCAATTGAGGTATTAAACTAGGTCAAATTAAATTAACCTAGTAGTTCATATAATTTAATTTGAACATTGATTTATGTAATAATTAACCAAGCCCAATGCTTGTTTTAATTAAATGTAACATAGGGTAATTAATATTAGCCCAATGTAATAATTAAATTGAGCCCAAACAAATTTAATTGATGAGCCCAATAGAAATATTAATTTGATCCAATGTGGAGCCCAAATGGAAGTCAAAGTGGTGGTCAATATATATACATTGGTGTATATATATATGAATACTTATATAATGATATAAGATGTAAAAATAAAGCTAAAGTGATGTAATAAAAGAGGAATCCCGAATTTTGGAGGGGGCCCCACATGAAAGGTTGCTTGTTGGTGAATTTGTAGTGTAAAATGTCTCAACAACTCCCCACCAACCCTAGTCATTCCATTGGTCAATCAAAATGTCACTCAATAGGTCATTCAAGCTATGGTAAGCTTGGTTAACCCTTAAATTCACCAACACTAGTTGATTAGTGAAGGTTAATGGTGATTAGGGAGGGTCTATATATAGCATCCATCAACATTTTGTTATGTTTGTTAGTTAGTTTTCAAGAACTCCTAGAGAGAAAGAGAGAGTATTCTAGAGAAAAGCTAGCAAGCTTTGAGAAATGGATGATCCACTAAGGAAAGTTGCTAGAGAATGATCAAGGTGGAGTCACAAGCCTAGCTCCTAGCAAGAGGAAGGAGATCATCCATGTCTAAGAGGTTAAAAAGTACTCCAAACCTTTTTAATTTCATTTTTGTTGTTTAAATAAGTTTTAAACGGTTAAAATATATTTTTAACCGATCAAAACTTGTTTTGATGGTCTAGAAGTCTTTAACTATGTAATATATGTATATTCATAGTTTGATGGGTTTAACATGGGTTTTTATATGTGTTTGTGATGAAAAATTTCATCAAACTCATTGAATAAATTTTTACCGACGAAAACAAGTTAATCTAATACGTAGCAGCCCCTTCACGGAATTACTGTTCACGATCCGTAAGTCGGATTTGTGATCCGTCAATTTTGGGTAATAGATCCATGAAATATGAAGATTCTCCAAGTTGAATGACTAAAATCCGATTTAAAATGAGCAAGTTATGGAATTTTTAGTAAAACACATCCATGTTGAAAAATCAGAAAAATTAGCTACTGATCAGCCCCTTTAACACTGTTTTTCGAGACCTAGACAACTCCAAATTTTGTGTTTGATAAATGAAAACTATAGTTTAGGAAAATACGAGTCCAACGCCTCCGACTGGACCTTAATCGGAGTTGTAGATTTCGTTTTATAATCGTTTCCGTGAAGGACCCCAAAACTGTCCGAAAATCTGAAAAGGCCAAAAATAGTTACTGTTCAGTTTGGTCCAGGGGCAGTTTCATCCACTTTTATTTCTCTAAAAATTCTGAATATTTTTGGAATGATAGTTTGATGAGCTAACTGAGTCTAGTAAAAAGATGGTGATTTTTGATTGTGTAAAACTCAAGTTATGGATTTTACAATAAAGTGTGATTTTTAGAAATGTATCAAAATAACTTTTTGTGTACAACTCAGAAAAATATGAAATTTATTCAGGAGCTTTTCTATGATAACAGGAACTAATCCTGAAAATTTCATAATATTCTGAGAAAGGAATAATTTATGATAAATGGTGCAAGATCTGATTATTTTGGGCTATTTAAAACTAGTAAATGAATTTTAAAAATTACGAGAAAAATATATGTTCAATATGGAGCTATATCCTGTCAAATACCAGAAAATAAGAATTTTTAGAACTAATTTGGTATTTTCATGGAAATGGACTAGTTATGAGTAAATGAATTAATTATGTGATTTGAAAATTTAGAAAATAGGATTTATGGCTTGAAAATCCTATATACGGTGTACGCAGATTTTTGATGAGGGATTTAGTCATTGTTGATAAAATTTTATGGGTTTGGCATTTTAGAATGATAAAAATGCATTAATTAGTAAAGTGTAAACAATTAAAATAAATTGTTTATAAGTTTAGGAAATGATTAAGATATTATTAAAAGATTAATAATATTAGAGTATGATAATAGTTAAGAATTAAATCATTATTCAATAATTAATAATGATATGTAATTAATTTAAAATATTATTAAAGGATTAATAATATTATTTAGCATTTAATTAACTATTAAATAATAATAGTTAAGAGTTAAATCATTATTAAATAAATAATAATGATAAATAAAGATTTAGAATATTATTAAAGAATTAATAATATTGTTTAACAAGTAATTAACTATTGGGTAATAATAGTTAAGGGTTGAATCGTTATTTAATAATTACTAATGATACGTGAGGATTTCAAATATTATTAAATGATTGATAATATTGATGAACAATTAAATTATTATTAAAATGATTGATAATAATGAGAAGTCAATTAAAATATTATTAAAGGGTAATAATATTAGCAAGCAATTAAATTATTATTAAAAGATTAATCATAATGATTAAGGTAAACTATTATTAAAAATAAATTAATAATAGTAATGATTATTTAAAGTGTTATTTAACAATTAAATAACATTATAAGTTATTACTAATTGATAGTAAAATTTAAAATATTATCCAAGGTGGGTAATATTATGATAAGTATCGAGATAAATGATGTGATTAAGTTAAACCAATGGTATGGTCCATTAGTGATTAATTGGTGGATCGACCTAAATAAATATAGGGTCCAAGTTTTAATGCAGACATTAATAAATGTCAGAATTGCATAGTTTCGAACAAAAGATTTATGGTGTTGAATATGAAACACTGAGTCAAGTCAAAGAGAGACTAAAATATGAAATTAACCTTATTAAATAAAGGGGATGATAAGAAGAAATAAATATCTTTAAAATAAGATTTAGTATTGAGTCAAACTTTGACTGATATTGTGCACCGTTGATCTCACATACCGTGTAGGTGGTGCAAGGAACGTGAAAGATTAACGTAAGCTGGTTATACAAGTTCAGGCAAGTTTTTCAGAACGTGTTGCATTATGTGCATAATTTATAAGTTTGTTATTAAACTGTGATGTGCTCATACGTGGTTATATGCAAAGATGTGTTAAGGTGCTTTTGTGAAATAAGTTGATTTGAACTATTGATATGCGGTAGTTGATTTAAGACAATTGTTCTGCATTGAACTATATGTCATGATAGAGGCTAGGCATGAAGCATAGATTAAATGCGAGGCATGATATGCATGAGAAATGTATGTACTGCAAAGCATAAGATGCATGGAGCATGAAGCATGATTGAACTGTTTTTACGTGTTATGTGAAACTGTTAGACTTGCTGAGCCGTCGTGCTCACCCTTGCTTAAAACAAAACATTACAGAGTAGCTTGAGGAAGCCGATTACTCCGGTAGAGACAAAGATGAAGATTGACTAACGAGTCATCAAGATTGAAGCATAGGTGCTTTTGTAGTAAAACCTTGCGGTAGACTAATTCATTCACTTGTGTAAGTAGATATGAAGAGTTTATGTTTTGTTGTGCTATAGATTAGCAAACTTAAATTGTTAAGAGAACATTTACAGATTATTTGAATATCATTTTTCAGACGTTGTCCTTTATGAATAAGGATAATAGGATGGTGTGATTGAGTCATTATACATATGATCTCAAATTGATTGTAATAAAATGTCGTATCATGTATGATATGAAGACATACTAGGAATGTATAAAGATTGCGATTCTGGAATAGAAAGAGATGTTATATAATTGTAAATAAATGATTATTTAGCAAATATAATATTGTTGAAATTCACGAAAGATAAGGAAAAGGTTGTACCTGTGATGAACCGGATTCGAGGTTCGAGGGACCCGGATTCGGGGTCGTCACAAGTTGGTATCAGAGCTGATAGGTTAAAAACCTTAGGTAAGAGTACCTTAGGCTATAACCGTGTAGAAGATAAGTAAAATGATAAATGAATAAACTCCGGAAGAGTTTAAGTTATAAAAGATGAATTTGGAAAATTCATATATAGAAGATTATCCAAAGATGGATTTAAGAAGATATAAGAGAGATGAAAAATGTCATGTTGTACCTAATTTGAAGAAATGATAGAAAATATCTTATGATAAGATTTTGAGAAGCATAAAGAAAATGCTAATAAGGTCATAAAATGATCTAGAGAAATGAACTCGTAATGAGACAGATGTGCTAAAATATGAATGGAGAGAATTCGTATTCAGTTAAGAAAATTAGAAGGTTTGTGGGTTTTTAATTGAGAACTCATATTAGTGGCTGAGTTGTACGATTCCTTGTATGGATTTGTGCTTGGTTTTAGAACCACTTAGCTTCCTATATTAATATAGTAGTTGAGTTTAACAGTTCTTTGTATGGGCAGAGGATTTGTTCTTGGTTTAACGACCGCTTAACTTTCTATATTGATTAGTGGCCGAGTTGACCAATTTCTTGTATGGACAGAAGATTGCGTTTGGTTTGACAACCACTTAGCTTCCTATAGTGATAATCGATTTGAACCTGATGTCATGCTATTCGATGTATATATGGTGAGAAGGTGATTCTTTTCTCATAATATATTGGATATGTAGAGAATATTAAGATAAGTACGTGTTCTTAAAACTCATACTGATGGTAAGTTCGTGACTCATAATCGTATGGTGGAACCCCTCAGCGAATGGACGATTTTGGTCTGACTAGGATAAGTTCTTCGACCCATATGATTGTGGCAAGTACCTGAACTCCTAATGTGTGGTAAGTTTGATGAACAATAAGTATGGGTAGAGTTAAGTAGTAAGACTAGAGCTTTACCAGATACAATTATTAAGCTGGAAAAAAATGCGGAGGAGAAATTTGAGGTATTTTGAGGTTTTAGGACATTCCAAATCTTCTAGCTATGCTAGACTTTGAAATTCTTAAAATCGTGCTAAATTCGCACTTTTGTGCTTTTGAAAAGACAAATGTATTTTAGAAATCATTAATGCATTTAGTGCAGAGATGATAAACGATGGAGTCATCAATGCAGAGTAACCTAGTGTTGGATGTTTAAAGCCCACTATGGTATGATGTAGTATGACAAAGTCATAAAATGATTTTCGGTATTTTAAAACGTTTAAAGAAGAGTCTATGCTAATTGATTCAGCTAGACAAATTGATTTGAAAATATCAAAATGTATTTATAAAATCATCACACGCCATTAAAGCCATGGTATGGGGATGAAAAGGACAGAATCCTCAACGTACTGTCAAGATGTGCGGTATCATGAAGTCATGAATTAATGACGGAATCCTCAACGTACTGTCAAGATGATGCGGTATCATGAAATCCTATAAATGAATTTTAGTTATTTTAACTAATCTGAAATGATTTTTGAATCGTAATATACGAACAGTTCAATGATGGGAGTCTTTGTCATTTATTTTGACTGGACACTTTTGGTCAGAATTGACTCAAGTTTATTATCCAATCCAAATTATTTTGGAACGGAATTTTGTAGTAAGTCTGAGGTGAACAAGTGCAAAAACAAATATATTCTGTCGGCTAAAGCAGATATATTTTTGTCGGCATATAGCTCCGACTGGCGCCTAACAACTAAGACGTTCTGCACGACGTATGGTACAATAGGCTGATCACCTAGCGTACACCTATGGAATGTTTTCAGTCCTTGTGATTGATAAACACTCTTTTTATAAGTATTTACAGGGATAAATACTATTTATTCGGAATTCAGTTAATTCCATTCGGATGTTCACAGTCTTGATGACCCCTCAGCATATTATGAAAGTTTTAATGAATATTTTGATTTTCAATTTATTCTTCTGTAAGATATTGATTTTCAATTTATTCTTCTGCAAGATATTCCATTGTTCTGGAATTATGAGTTTAGAAGTATGAACTTCCTAGAAAAGGGTGGTCATAGAATTTGATGAGTAAAGAGATATTCTCAGTGATGAAAATTGGTAGAATTGTGTATGAGATAATTTCGGGGACGAAATTCTTATAAGAAGGGGTGAATGTAATATCCCAGATAATTTCAAGATTTTAAATAATATCTTAATTGATTTTATTAAAGGTTAAGGTTTAAACCTAGAAGGTGAGAAGGAAGATGTGTAAAAAATGGGTAAACATTTTTTTTTTTAACATAAATTATTTGTTAGAAATTAAATGTGAGAATATTTTAATGATGCAGGTAGATAATTTATTTAAGAAAGAAATTCAATTGAGAAGTGAATGTGAATATATTAATATTTATATATATACACCTATAGTTGAGTTTGTTAGTCAAACAAGATGATGTGTGAAGTAAATTAAATACTTAATAAAACTAATAAATTAATTAGTTTTAGTATGGATTAAAAAGAAAAGTCATGTAATATAATTAATTGAATTAATTATATAAGTTATGAATTAAGGTTATGAGTAACAAGTAGGGAAGTGGAATATTGCCTAGAAGGACAATATTAAGAAGTTAATTAATTAAGTAATTTACTTAATTAATAAGTTGTTATAGATGTAAGCCCAATATGGAGATATTTGCATGAAATGGGTAATTAAATAAGAGAGCCAATAAAAAGTAAGTTATGTAGCCCAAGCCATTAAAAGTCAAATGATGGTCAATGGTTGGGAGAAGCATTTCAAGTATTGATTGAGTGTAGAGAATTAACTAGTGTCTAGTTAATTGAATAACCCTAGTTGGTTGACAAGAGAGATAGCATTAACCAATCATTGGTTAATTTCTAGATAAATAAATGTGGGGTTAAGAATTAACCGTGGATGGGTTAATTAAGTAACCCAATGTGGTAGAATTAATTATAGCAAATCTAATTGGATTATATTATAAGTCCAATTGAGGTATTAAACTAGGTCAAATTAAATTAACCTAGTAGTTCATATAATTTAATTTGAACATTGATTTATGTAATAATTAACCAAGCCCAATGCTTGTTTTAATTAAATGTAACATAGGGTAATTAATATTAGCCCAATGTAATAATTAAATTGAGCCCAAACAAATTTAATTGATGAGCCCAATAGAAATATTAATTTGATCCAATGTGGAGCCCAAATGGAAGTCAAAGTGGTGGTCAATATATATACATTGGTGTATATATATATATGAATACTTATATAATGATATAAGATGTAAAAATAAAGCTAAAGTGATGTAATAAAAGAGGAATCCCGAATTTTGGAGGGGGCCCCACATGAAAGGTTGCTTGTTGGTGAATTTGTAGTGTAAAATGTCTCAACAACTCCCCACCAACCCTAGTCATTCCATTGGTCAATCAAAATGTCACTCAATAGGTCATTCAAGCTATGGTAAGCTTGGTTAACCCTTAAATTCACCAACACTAGTTGATTAGTGAAGGTTAATGGTGATTAGGGAGGGTCTATATATAGCATCCATCAACATTTTGTTATGTTTGTTAGTTAGTTTTCAAGAACTCCTAGAGAGAAAGAGAGAGTATTCTAGAGAAAAGCTAGCAAGCTTTGAGAAATGGATGATCCACTAAGGAAAGTTGCTAGAGAATGATCAAGGTGGAGTCACAAGCCTAGCTCCTAGCAAGAGGAAGGAGATCATCCATGTCTAAGAGGTTAAAAAGTACTCCAAACCTTTTTAATTTCATTTTTGTTGTTTAAATAAGTTTTAAACGGTTAAAATATATTTTTAACCGATCAAAACTTGTTTTGATGGTCTAGAAGTCTTTAACTATGTAATATATGTATATTCATAGTTTGATGGGTTTAACATGGGTTTTTATATGTGTTTGTGATGAAAAATTTCATCAAACTCATTGAATAAATTTTTACCGACGAAAACAAGTTAATCTAATACGTAGCAGCCCCTTCACGGAATTACTGTTCACGATCCGTAAGTCGGATTTGTGATCCGTCAATTTTGGATAATAGATCCATGAAATATGAAGATTCTCCAAGTTGAATGACTAAAATCCGATTTAAAATGAGCAAGTTATGGAATTTTTAGTAAAACACATCCATGTTGAAAAATCAGAAAAATTAGCTACTGATCAGCCCCTTTAACACTGTTTTTCGAGACCTAGACAACTCCAAATTTTGTGTTTGATAAATGAAAACTATAGTTTAGGAAAATACGAGTCCAACGCCTCCGACTGGACCTTAATCGGAGTTGTAGATTTCGTTTTATAATCGTTTCCGTGAAGGACCCCAAAACTGTCCGAAAATCTGAAAAGGCCAAAAATAGTTACTGTTCAGTTTGGTCCAGGGGCAGTTTCATCCACTTTTATTTCTCTAAAAATTCTGAATATTTTTGGAATGATAGTTTGATGAGCTAACTGAGTCTAGTAAAAAGATGGTGATTTTTGATTGTGTAAAACTCAAGTTATGGATTTTACAATAAAGTGTGATTTTTAGAAATGTATCAAAATAACTTTTTGTGTACAACTCAGAAAAATATGAAATTTATGCAGGAGCTTTTCTATGATAACAGGAACTAATCCTGAAAATTTCATAATATTCTGAGAAAGGAATAATTTATGATAAATGGTGCAAGATCTGATTATTTTGGGCTATTTAAAACTAGTAAATGAATTTTAAAAATTACGAGAAAAATATATGTTCAATATGGAGCTATATCCTGTCAAATACCAGAAAATAAGAATTTTTAGAACTAATTTGGTATTTTCATGGAAATGGACTAGTTATGAGTAAATGAATTAATTATGTGATGTGATGTTGAAAATTTAGAAAATAGGATTTATGGCTTGGAAATCCTATATACGGTGTACGCAGATTTTTGATGAGGGATTTAGTCATTGTTGATAAAATTTTATGGGTTTGGCATTTTAGAATGATAAAAATGCATTAATTAGTAAAGTGTAAACAATTAAAATAAATTGTTTATAAGTTTAGGAAATGATTAAGATATTATTAAAAGATTAATAATATTAGAGTATGATAATAGTTAAGAATTAAATCATTATTCAATAATTAATAATGATATGTAATTAATTTAAAATATTATTAAAGGATTAATAATATTATTTAGCATTTAATTAACTATTAAATAATAATAGTTAAGAGTTAAATCATTATTAAATAAATAATAATGATAAATAAAGATTTAGAATATTATTAAAGAATTAATAATATTGTTTAACAAGTAATTAACTATTGGGTAATAATAGTTAAGGGTTGAATCGTTATTTAATAATTACTAATGATACGTGAGGATTTCAAATATTATTAAATGATTGATAATATTGATGAACAATTAAATTATTATTAAAATGATTGATAATAATGAGAAGTCAATTAAAATATTATTAAAGGGTAATAATATTAGCAAGCAATTAAATTATTATTAAAAGATTAATCATAATGATTAAGGTAAACTATTATTAAAAATAAATTAATAATAGTAATGATTATTTAAAGTGTTATTTAACAATTAAATAACATTATAAGTTATTACTAATTGATAGTAAAATTTAAAATATTATCCAAGGTGGGTAATATTATGATAAGTATCGAGATAAATGATGTGATTAAGTTAAACCAATGGTATGGTCCATTAGTGATTAATTGGTGGATCGACCTAAATAAATATAGGGTCCAAGTTTTAATGCAGACATTAATAAATGTCAGAATTGCATAGTTTCGAACAAAAGATTTATGGTGTTGAATATGAAACACTGAGTCAAGTCAAAGAGAGACTAAAATATGAAATTAACCTTATTAAATAAAGGGGATGATAAGAAGAAATAAATATCTTTAAAATAAGATTTAGTATTGAGTCAAACTTTGACTGATATTGTGCACCGTTGATCTCACATACCGTGTAGGTGGTGCAAGGAACGTGAAAGATTAACGTAAGCTGGTTATACAAGTTCAGGCAAGTTTTTCAGAACGTGTTGCATTATGTGCATAATTTATAAGTTTGTTATTAAACTGTGATGTGCTCATACGTGGTTATATGCAAAGATGTGTTAAGGTGCTTTTGTGAAATAAGTTGATTTGAACTATTGATATGCGGTAGTTGATTTAAGACAATTGTTCTGCATTGAACTATATGTCATGATAGAGGCTAGGCATGAAGCATAGATTAAATGCGAGGCATGATATGCATGAGAAATGTATGTACTGCAAAGCATAAGATGCATGGAGCATGAAGCATGATTGAACTGTTTTTACGTGTTATGTGAAACTGTTAGACTTGCTGAGCCGTCGTGCTCACCCTTGCTTAAAACAAAACATTACAGAGTAGCTTGAGGAAGCCGATTACTCCGGTAGAGACAAAGATGAAGATTGACTAACGAGTCATCAAGATTGAAGCATAGGTGCTTTTGTAGTAAAACCTTGCGGTAGACTAATTCATTCACTTGTGTAAGTAGATATGAAGAGTTTATGTTTTGTTGTGCTATAGATTAGCAAACTTAAATTGTTAAGAGAACATTTACAGATTATTTGAATATCATTTTTCAGACGTTGTCCTTTATGAATAAGGATAATAGGATGGTGTGATTGAGTCATTATACATATGATCTCAAATTGATTGTAATAAAATGTCGTATCATGTATGATATGAAGACATACTAGGAATGTATAAAGATTGCGATTCTGGAATAGAAAGAGATGTTATATAATTGTAAATAAATGATTATTTAGCAAATATAATATTGTTGAAATTCACGAAAGATAAGGAAAAGGTTGTACCTGTGATGAACCGGATTCGAGGTTCGAGGGACCCGGATTCGGGGTCGTCACAAAGCTGCTGTGCTACATCAAGTCTCTATTAATTTGAGCTTTTTTACATTGCACTTAAATCGGTGATATCTTTCTTTAACTTGATCATTGCATATAGAGTTGAGCTTTGAATTGTGATATAATTATTTCTTTGATCGTAGTTCATGTTGTGATTATTTTATATCAATCTTTTGTTATTTAATCCAGTTTAGATTAGAAGTTTTTATATTCAAGTTTCAGGTGAGCTTAGGAGCTCGGTGAGTAAAGGTACTCAAGGGGTGCATAGGTTTGTACAAAGTGAGCAAAGGTGCTCGGGGAGGATTAGTCCTCAAAAGGTTTGGGAACTTGAATTGTAAAGGGGTTATTTGTTAACCAAGTCATTAATAAAGGAGTCTCCAATACTAGTTGGTATTGGACGTGGATTAGGCCACTAGAGTAGAGGATAGGGGCCGAACCACGTAAAAATTCTTGGTGTTCATGTGATTGCTTGATCTATTTATCTTGTTACATGTTTTAAGTTTTTCATTACATAAAAGTGTTAATAATTTCAAAACAATTTGTTATACGACTCACTGCATTGGTTATTTAACAGGTTGAATTATTGATACAACAAACTGTTTTCATATCCAGCATACTAATTTCCTGATACAACAAACTGTTTCTATATCCAACAGACTAAATCTCTAATACAGTAAACAGTTTTCATATCTAGCAGACTAAGTTTCTGATTCAGTTAACTGTTTTCATAATCTAGCAGACTGCATAATAAACTATTTTATCTTTTTGCAAAAATCGGACGCCGTTTACTCACACACTTATTCAACCCCCCCCCCCCCCTTCTAAGTGTGCCTACATATATTTCAATATCTTCCCGATACTAGAACGGGTAACAACCTCATCTCCAAAAAACTTTGCCACTAACTGATTTTTTCTTCCCTTGAATGCAGAAATGTCATCATCTCTTTGCCAACGCAAACCAGAAATTAAACAAAATTCGGGCAACCTAAACCTTACCCTATTCTCACCAAACAAAAACCACTTCTCCCCCTTCTCCCTTTGATAAACTTCTCTAACCAAAGCCTGATGGATTAACTGTGAAAACATTTGCCTCTCACCAACATTTATAAATTTTCCAAAACACGTCAACTCAAGCTGTTCCAATTGATTTACAGTCAATTTCTTCGTGATAACACTAGGAACTTCCATATCACACCAATAAATGATTTTTGCAGTGAAATTGCGTTGGCGCTCCTTGTAATATAGATCCCAAAACTGCATATACAATACATTACAAAAAAAAATCCTTACAGCATTATCCATGTATATAAGAGCTAGTAACCAAAACAAAATCATCAGGTATCCAAATACAATTTAAACAACCCCAATAGTGTACACAAAAAACATAGTAACCAAATCATAATATAACAGTAACTAACACTGATATTGGGGAGTATATAACCATTTTAACAAAATTTCATTCATCAGTAACCAAATATAACAGAACAATTTCCCCAAACAGATTCCCAAGTTCACAAAAACAACTAATTATTCAATGTTTTTAAAAACAATTTAAATAGCACACCTTGAGAATCTTTTGCCGAGGGATAATATTCGCGCTAGAAAATTTTTCCAAAACTTCGGATTCATTACCATCTTTGCGTGACGGAGCTTCAAAATCAGAATCAGAATCTAGCAATTCCTTACGCTCCTTTAAAACACGTTTCCGTGATTTTTTTTCCTTCAAAGACGATTTAGAAACTATCTTCTTCCCCTGGTTAGGGGACTTGACCACACCCCCCCCCCCTCCACATTTTTCTTCCCATCATTACTAGAATCATCCTCCCTGCTTCTTTTCCTCTTCCCATCATTTTTCTTACAAACATTCCCCCCAACGTTCTTCCTCGTATTAACCATCTATACAAAACCACAAGAACATTAAAACAATTTAACAACTTTTAATCTCATATCCAACTAATACATTTTTTTCATTTGATATTAAATAACACCTTACCATTTAATACCAGAAACCATATTCGAAACCAAATCAACGATCTAGTTACTGATGCATATTTTATAAATTACAATACAAATGCATCCAGCAAATCAACAAAACATCAAACATTTACCATTTCAAAATAGCCACTGGAATAATTATATTTCATACTTTTATCTGCCTAGTAATGAATTGATTTATCTGTTTTACCACCAAAATGTGAAGGCTGATTACTGAAGAGCATTCCATCAACTGTACGTATTAATTTCCCATAAAAAGGAAGAGAAAAAAATAGCTTTGTTTCAAGGAGAAGGTTTCCAAAGTTCCACATTTGGTCCATCTTACAACAGACATTACACTTTCATTCACTATTTCATTCACTCGTACAATATAAATAGAAGTCCCAATCACAAGAGAAACATAACTATGCTGACTGGTTCTTTCTTCTTTAGTAATCTGTATCTTCATATCTAGATATAATACATGTGCTACCAAAGAATATGAGGAATCAAAAATTAAATATTTACCTAATACTTCATACTAACCAATATTCTTCATACTACAAGAGGCTTGATTTACTGGTTTAAACAATTGAAACTACGGAGTTTTCAAAAAAAAAAACCAGTCACTTGGGACTTTTAACAAACATGTTATGGGCATCTTGTAAAAACTTGAAAAAAAGCCATACACACAGAAACATAATACCATTTCCTACTCTTCTTTATATCGTCCGAATCTTACATAATCCCCATATCACTGAAAATATACTTCATTATAAATATAACAACAACTTTGAAATTTCTAACTCAACTGACGCAAACAAAAAGCAACAAATTTATATGAGGATTGATTTACACTTACTCAATAGATACGAATTAACTTGTCGAAAGAAAAAAACCAACTAGTCGCTTGACAGAGACGTTGGGGAAGATAAGCAACAACGTAAAAAAGGAAGGATGAGATGATGATGAAAGAGCGTGAGAGCCTGAAAGAGGGAGATGAATACGCCGGAAAAAATGAATATATCTCTTGCAGAAATCAAAAAGATAAGAAGCAACAAGTGGTTTCCAAGTTCCCAAATACCAAAATAAGGGTTTCCAACTACATAACCTTCCCAGATAACGTCACGCATAGCAGTTATCAATTTTCAAAATATGTAACCACCTAAAAATGTGGGCCATATCAATAATTTATTTAATCAGATAACTAAATAAATGGAATAAAAATACACTATTTTGTAAATTAAAAATTACATATGTACTAATTTTATAAAAAACATTTTTATGCACTTTTTTTAAAAATATTTTATTAAATGGTACTAATAAATGTAAATGTTCCTACTATTTATTTCTCTTGGATTACCAATTCATTAATAATATTAATCCCACAATTAAATTTCCAATTCAATTCTCTTGAACTCTCAATCCATTCGTAGTAATATTCCACCAATTGGGCTACCAATTAACTCTACTAGTTTTCCAATTCTCTAAAAATATATCTCATCACTTGGGTTAGTTTAAAACATTACCACACCCCATATCTTGGCTAGACCAATTAATTAAATTAATTACTTCACATTATTGCCATCTTAGACAATCATCCTAAATTTTTCACAACTTTAACTCGTACTAATATAAATAATCTAATTAATTATATTTCATGACTTCATATTAAACTAATAATTTATTAGTTTAATTGAGTATTAACTTATTCATCCTCGTATTTGGCTAACAAGCACGATTTAGGTATATATGTATATCAATATAACTACCTTCACTTCTCAATTGAATTTATTTCCTTAATAAATTCTCTACATGCATCATTACAATATTCTCTCATTTAGGTATATATGTATATCAATATAACTACCTTCACTTCTCAATTGAATTTATTTCCTTAATAAATTCTCTACATGCATCATTACAATATTCTCTCATTTAATTTCTAACAAATAAATTATGTTAAAAAAAATGTTCACCCAAATTCTACACATCTCACTTCTCAAACTCTAGGTTTTAAACCATAACCTTTAATTGATTATTAAAAATCTTATCTACAAAGCTTGTAAATATCTGGGATATTACACCCTCCCCCCAATATAACAAATTCCTAAGACTCTCAAGTCCCAAGACCAATAAAACAAACTCAAATTCATTTTTTTAATTCCAATTTAAAGTTGCTTCGAACAAATTGTACTAATTCACAATGCAATTAAGATATTAGAAAGTCATTACTATGAAAAGAGTGGGAAATGGGAATAGTTTTCTTTTCCAGAAATTATGTTATACATCACACCTACTACAATTTAACCAACTTGTGCATTAAGGCTTACGTTTCTCCTAAAGATATACCCATTAATAGACTTGCAAACCTTAATATCCAATAACTAAGAAACTGCTGGGAACAAATTCAATAAGCTAACCGAATTAGGCTCCAACAAACCATCCGATTGCATACTCTTGAAACATGCCAATGCCTCACGAGGATCTGAGCTTTGGGAAAATCCGGCAATCATAGTATTTCAAGCCACAACATCCTTTTGTAGGCATTTTATCAAACACTTCCCACGCACAAATCACATCACCCAGTACAAAACTACATTTTCAGAGCCTCTTTGTGCTGATTTGATCTTATGTAAGCTCTGATCATGGAGTTACACAAAAGAGCATCTGGGTTTGGTGTAGAATCAAATACTAAATGAGCAAAAGGGGATTTTTTGAAGTAAAAGTAGGAATTTCTGCCACTATGGTTTTCTTCTCCTCCGCTGGCTTCTTCTCGGCAAGTTTCGTATCTCCCTTGGGTGCCATTTCTGAAAATTGAAGAGATTTTAGAGAGAGTAATAGGGATTTATACCGAGGGAGTTATTCGTTCCATGTGAGAGCTTGAGGTGTGCGGAGAGATTTGGGGAGAAGGGTTTGGTACCGAAGAGGTTTAGAGAGAGACTGGGAGGAGAGAGAAAGAGAGGGAGAAAATAAAGAAAAAGAAAATACGAAGGGCAAATATGTCTTTAATAATTTCAAATAGCGGCGTTAACACAGGGAAAATACTTTTTCACTTCAACTCAAAAAGTCAGGCGTTTAAATGTACATTTCTAAATACCAGATGGCAAGTAAGAATTTGACAAAACTCCAAATTGTCATCTGAAATTTATCCAATAATTAATATTAAGTTGAAGAAGAGTGATATATAATTAATATTGGCCTGGCCTTTCTCAAAGAGCAATGAGATGTAAAGTTGTCACCTATATAACAAGATTATACTAGTTGGAATTGGCGGGAGCGCCAAGCTAGGTAAGGTGCCTATCATGTGCCATGAACATTAATTCAAAACCGTGTGCAAGGTCAGCCTCCGTGCGCATATGAAAGGGAAGTGACATGTTGCCAATTCAGTCCTGATTCGGCATTGTCGATGGCTGACTGATCAGCCAACCTGTCTTTCTCTTTTATTCTTTTCGTGGAAGTCTGTCTGTTACCTTTGGATTAGAGTAAAAAAAATGAGAATAGAACGACTCAATTGTAGTACATAATTAATGAACAAAAAAATGTGTATAATTTTCATAAACTAAATTGGAATGAATTGTTCTTATTCCTGTAAAATTTGTGAATATTATTTTTTTAGTGGAGTACATGAAATAACTCGTTCCAATCATGAATTGAACGAATCGTTTCGCTCTCCGTTTTGTTTTCTTTCACTAATTCTGTTTTTATTGGGTTAAAGTCACACATCAATTAAATTTGACTTGACAATTCATTAT
Source organism: Hedera helix (assembly GCA_947179155.2). Classification (NCBI taxonomy): domain Eukaryota; kingdom Viridiplantae; phylum Streptophyta; class Magnoliopsida; order Apiales; family Araliaceae; genus Hedera; species Hedera helix. The sequence continues at coordinate 8,396,618 of OX359269.1, forward strand.
ATATACTTGAAAGATCTCTCCACTTAAAAATGATTGGTTTTCTACTTGTTATAAAAGTTTATGGACTTAAATGCTTTACCTTGAATTTGGTATACATATGGTGCAAGTATTTATACTAAAAAAAACTCATGCGATATTGGAGGCAAGTGATGAGATAACAAACTTATATTTCATACTAATAAAAAGTGTCATCACACAAACAAAAATTTGTACAAAATTCAAAGCTTCTATTTAGCTAAATAGATCATAAACACCCTTTAAACTAACCAAATATTTCTACTATCTAGCTACTCTCACTTTTCGAAAGATCTATAAACTTATTTAATTGGGTATTGAAATAGCCTTTTGAAGATTCATGAAAGCTTTCTCATAGCGTACAAATCCCACAAACCAAAATTCAAAATTATCCTCAGTAACTATTTCTATATACTTCTGTGCTGGCCTGTTTACATACATGCCCTCGTTGGCACGCTTAATCTTTGTTATAGGAATCAAAACCTGCACAATTGTAAATTAATAATTTATTTTAGGAAATTAATGTATCCTATGGTTCAAAAAGATGATCCTCTAATTAATTAATTAACACTACTTAAACTAAATTCCAAAAACTTATATGTTAATTGATGATTTTTAAAATTTCCTTTGTCCAATAATTAATTAGTATATATATGATCACTTCTACTAATTGTCAGTTACAGCAATATATTACCTTGATTATCAGGGTTTGATTAATCTATGAACGTTCAATAATATGTTACTGGTGAAGTCCAATCGGACTTTAATTCATAGGTGATTCTAAAACTACCTAAAAGGCCATTGAGTCTGTTCCTGGAGTGGAGGATCAGTAGTTTTGTCCCTTTGAGATAAATTAGGGTTCTTATAAATAGTGCATTAAACAAGGTGATGTACAATTTCTGAGATAATGAAACTGATTTACACCAAGCATTTGGTATGACTGTTTGTCCTTTCAATTTTTCTTCGCTACTGTTTTATTGTTGTTCTTCCATTCCAAAATTAAGTTGCTAAAACTGTCTTATTGTTCTTCTTCCATTCCGAAATTAAGGGAGATAAGATATATTTGAACTTTTTCGTCAGTTTTTAAATTCTAACATTCAAAATCAATGTGAAATATTTAGATTTTAGTACAAAAGATAATATTAATTGTCGTATTTGTTATTCCCAAAATTTAAACAAATTCATGTTAATTTAAAATTTTATAATTTTGTAAATTGATTTCAAAATATCAAAATATATTTATAATATTAAAATGGAGTTGGTAATTTATTTTCAGGACTAATTAAGTACCAAAAGAGGTAATTTTGGAAAGGAGGGGGCATAAAAATACCTTGTAAGGTGTTCTAACACACCCTCCTTCAGCAAAAGGCAAAGTGAGGGATCTTTCACTGCAAAAGGCTACTTTTTGAGTAGAAATAAATAATATTCCAGCAATAGGACCAGCTGTGGTTGACAATTTGCATTGAGAAGCCTTTAACAGCTTCTCTCCATCACTCACTCCGAATATATGTTTAAAGATATTCCCTCTCCCACCTTCTTTAATAATTCTTGCCTCCATACTTAGCTTCCCCTTCACTGTTTCTGATAACTTTGGCCCCATTCTCACTGCATCATATATATTAATTAACACCATTATTATTAATTACTAGTAATTGCTCGTGTTTGAAGGCACAGTATAACGAAAAATTAAATTAAAATTCAAAAAATAAAAATATTATTATTATCTGTACTATTATTAAGAAAACTATAAAATATAAAAATTATAAATATTATTATTACCGGTATTATTATTATTATTATTATTATTATTATTATTATTATTATTATTATTATTATTATTATTATTATTATTATCAGTATTATTATTATTATTATCAGCATTATTATTATTATTACTATTATTATAATTATTTGATTTGGGCAAGAATTTTTTTGTGAGATAAAATGTAAGTCATTAGATTAAGTTGGAAGAATCCAAACCGTTTTTATATTTTTAGATTCAAAATGGGTTCTATTTTATTATATAGATTATTAGACTAATACTTCTGTCCAAAATTAAAGTTCACTTTTTGGGAATTTGTAACAAAAATTGAAGCTCAATTTTGATGTTGGAGTGAGCTCAATAATCCCATTTTGCGGGTTGTACTTCGACGGAAAAAAATATATAGAAGAAGTCAGAATTGTATGTAGTTACATTTCTGGTGTTTTATTTGGTTGTTTGAATACCTATCCTCGGATGATGAGGCTGTATTCCTTAAGTTGGGTATATTATTTCCTAGTATGTCTAGGTGTTTTTAATTCCAACGGGAAATAAAATTAATGTCTTAAATTTCATTGTAATATCCAAATAAAATTTGCAATAAAATTTCAACAAATTAGCAACAAAAAAAAAAGAAATATTACCTCCCTTTCATACTCTTTGATTATTATTAATTTTTAAATTTTAATTTAAGAGATTTATAAATTCAAAATTAATATAATTTTTTAAAATTTTAATCAGTAAATTCATGAATATTATAAATTATTTAAAAACTATTATACATTATAAATTTTATTGTTTCATAATTTTTAATGAATCATTTTAATTTTAATTAAGATCAAATTTGAAAAAATTAATAATAATTAAATAATTTAAAATAAAAAGAATTTTGTAAAAATTAAATATGAAATCTAAAGATTACAGTATGTCAGCCTTAATCACTACGTCAAGAACTCATGGACAGAACAAATAAATTACACATCTGTCTAATACAAAATTGAAATCTTGAATTCTCTCTCACTACTTGATACATTTTTATGCAGGAAAATTTTATATATTTAAAAGGGGCGCTGATATCTCCTGCTCTTCTTTTTCCTATCCAGCGCTGATGGACAATTATATCCCTCTGTGCTGGTGTATATCTTCACACCTTATATTTTATTCTCTTTTTATTTTCTTAAAGATTACAACAGGTTCCCTCTTCTCATATTCAAAAATAAAAAATCTTAATTACTTCTTTCGCCTCACAAAAATAATTTGATTTAATTTTATTTTTTCGGTCAATTTAAATCTTACATTTAAAATTAATTTAATTTTGATTATTATAATCGTTAATATTAGGTATTACTTAAAAAATATTAATAAGTACAAAACTGTATAGGAATTTTGTGAATTACTTAAAAAGTAGTCCCTCTGAATCAAAATATAGGACCAAAAGTTAATTTACGATATTTTTATTCAAAATTTATTTGAATCATTTAACTTTTATAAAAAAATGTATAATGTAATTATTAGTATTATTTACATAGTTTATAATTTTCATAATTATATTGTCTAAAATTAAATTAATTCTTATCTATTTGAACTTGAATATATCTCGTATTGACTTCAAAAGTTCAATCTTGATCCTATATTTTAGAACTGAGGAGTATTAATTTTGTACTAATTAATATTTTTTTTAAATATTTCACAATGTTAGTAATTAATCAAAATTAAATAAATTTATATCAGTTTTGAACTTTAGAATCCTAATTGACTAAAAATAACTAAAATAAAATTATTTTTGTTAGACAAAGAAACATTTAAGAATATTTTATTTTTATTTTTATTTTTTTGAGAATACACTAAGAACCTGCTTTAGTTTACATGAAAATAGGCAGAAAAAGATATTTTATGCTTATAGGGATAAAACTGTCCATCCAGCACTGGATAGGAAAAAGCAGCGCTGGACATATCAATACCCATTTAAAATACAATCATATATATCTTCATTAAAATGCACGTGACGAGCACATAACATCATCAAAAATTAGCCAGTACAAAATTGCAGACTATTTTTTGGTAGATTGATTTTGAAAATGGATATTCATTTTGAGACACCTCCCTCGTGGTAAAAAAATATTTGAGTAAATGAAAGTGATATATAGTGGTTGAAGTGTTGAAGTTTGTTTCCATGCTCTTTAACTCTGAATGCAAAACTGTGTACTTTCCTCCCCAGCTTCTTTTTCTTGTGACCCACTGTAGAATCTCCTTCACCTGCACGTACTTTCAAGAAAATATTAAGTAATCTATATTAAGCACATAATTCTAGGTAATGTACCAAAATACCTAATTTACCTAAAATCCTTTTTTTATTCAAAAGAAAAGGATTTAGTACATGTTTGCTTACCCTTCCTATTTCCTATGAATTTACTCTTTTTTTAAGTCTCTATTTATAGAATTTTGTTTTATTAAATAAGAAGATGATGTGTTTGTATTTGTAAAATATGCTCGAGCAAGAATTTGAGTACTTTTGTGATTTTCAAGTAAATTATATTTTTACCCAACAATGAAAAAAATTGAAAAACACTTTCGGTATTTTCTTAAATGAGGAATTATCAAAAATGAAAACATTTCTAAAAATTATTTATCATAACATTCTGCAATATATATATATATATATATATATATATATATATATATATATATATATATATATATATATATATATATATATAAACCAAATGCAGGAGCAAATTGGCTTTATTTTTGTATGCCGCTATAAGCTCTAGCGGCAGGCAAAAAAATAAAAAATTGGCCCTACCGCTAGAACTTCTAGCACTTGACAAAAATAAAGTTAATTTGTCACCTGCATTTGATTGTTACAACAGTAATCCTAGCAACTGATTGTTGTGGATGCCTATCTTACATATATAGAGATAGAGAGAGGTGGAGAGGATACATACTTGTTTTGAAGGTTGGAGAGTCATCAGGAGAAGAAGAGCTATTAAATGAACGAACAGGATCGGATAAGGAAGAGAGTCTCTCTGGAGATGTAAGACCCCGAATTTTATGAAATACAAAATTTAATTTTTCTTCATATATATATTTTTTTTAAAACAGTAAGTGGTTAAATCGATAAAGTTAAAAGTTAAGGATGTTATGTGCAAATTTTATTTTGTCGGACAATATTCGCTTTGTCGGGGAATATTCGTTTGGTCGGGGAATATTCGTGTCGTACGACGGCGCCGAAATAACAAATTATTGGTGGACCCCACAACGGAATATTTGTCGGATATAGAAAACGACAGAAATAACCTTTTTAAATAAAAATAGTCAACGGAACTGTTAAATTACCGGTGATAAAAGAATAGTAGCATACGGTAGTTTTTGGTATTTTCTGTAGCACACGGTACTCTACAGTAACACACGGTATTGCATAGTGTCTCATATTATTGGTCTGATAATTGACACCGTAACTGTTACGCATCATTTCATCGATAATTGTCACTGCATAATATTTTATATTATCAATTCAATAATTGTTGTTACACAGTATTTTGCATTATTGATTTAATAATTGTCATTACACTGTATTTTATATCATTGAGTCAATAATTGTTGCTGCACTGTTTTTAAAATTATTGAACCTAATAATTGTCACAGTAACATATGCACGGTAATTCACATTATTGAATCAATAATTGTCATTACACAGTAACGTATGCTTTCTTTTACATTATTGTTATCTCTATTATGATGTTATTTAAACAGTTGTATTTCATTAATTTATTGACTTGATATCTAAGAGCTAACTATACTGTATTTATAACAATTAGTCATAATAATTGAATTGATAAAGTTATTTGTTTATAATATAAAGTTAGGTGATTATTAGGTGATATGAAATGAATGGTGTAGATTAAAGTGTGAATTATTGTTGAATAATTGAATTGATTTGTTTATAATATAAAGTTAGGTGATTATTAGGTGATATGAAATGAATGGTGTAGATTAAAGTGTGAATTATTGTTGAATAATTAAATTGATTTGTTTATAATATAAAGTTAGGTGATTATTAGGTGATATAAAATGAATGGTGTAGATTAAAGATAATATAAAATTTGAAATGGATGGTGTAGATTAAAAGATGATTTTTTTAAATGAATGGTTTAGATTAAAGGAATGATAAGATTTTTGGCTATAAATAGAAGCCTTAACTTAAGGATTTTTCATAAACTTCCTTACTTGTTCTTTCTTTCTCTCTCTAAATACTTCTTGTGAAAGTTCTCTCTAAGTGTGCTTAAGTCATCTTGAGTATTTGTGAAGATCTATAAGTATACGTGTACTGTTCAAGTTAATCAACCTCATTTAAATCAATATCCAGTCACCTGCTACGGTAAGGGATACCATCTTTTTCATCTTCCATTATTCAAACATACTATGGTAAGGGATTATCATTATTTGATTCTCGATAATAATATTGTTTCTTCCTTACTCATAAGACGTGCCTTTTATTTCCATGTATTAAATTGTGGGAATAACCTTACGGAGCGGATTGCCGCCTGTTGGTGAATAACCTTTCGTATTCATTCATTATTAATCTCTGAGAATAACCTTACGGAGCGGATTGCCGCCTGTTTGGTGAATAACTCTTTGTACTCAAATTCTATTAAATTGTGGGAATAACCTTACGGAGCGGATTGCCGCCTGTTTGGTGAATAACTCTTTGTACTCAAATTCTATTAAATTGTGGGAATAACCTTACGGAGCGGATTGCCGCCTGTTGGTGAATAACCCTTTGTATTAATTTCCTTCACCTTTTGTTAAACAAACCTGCTACGGTAAGGGATATTATTTTCTTTCATACTCCTAAATCGAAATTTATTATGGAACTATTGCCTCTATAATTCCTGAAAATATTATATGTTCCATAATAGTTGAACTTCATTATTTCAACTGAACCTTCCTATTTACGTGAACCTTTCTATTGAATTGTAACCGTTATTCTGAACTGTGGATCTTGAATATCATTTTTAAATTTCACTCCACATCATGTTGACAATTTGGACATTATTTGAATCTGTACAAAGTAAACTTCCGATACTTATTGTTATCCTATTTCTTCTGTTCATCATTTATATCATTCTAATCATCCAAAAATCAAGCTGTTGTGAATATCTGTGGCCGGGGGCACAGATGTGATATATTTGTTGAACAGATGATAGGTTAAAGGCGATATAATAGGTTAAAGGCGATACATCTGTTCGGTGTCTTTTATGGCACGTGGTGAATGTTCTCTTTGGCCCGTAGTGCAAAGATGAACTGTTGATTGGTATGATTATGACCAAAGGCTGAATCTGGTATAATCATGACCGCTGGTGCTATATTGAATATCTTTGGCCCGTAGTGCAAAGATGAACTGTTGATCTGCATGATTATGATCAGGAACTGTGAATTTGTATTATCTTGACTAATGATATTTCAGATGATAAAAGTTGATGATGTTTTTCCTAAAAAGAGAACCGAGTGGACATTATAGTCTGCATTATTCTTCTAATATATTACTCATTCCGCTGCTATTATTGATCTGAACGTTGTTTAAGAATTTAACTGCAGTTTTTGATATAAACCTTGTAGTCTATTGTATTCTATCAAGAACTCAACTGTTGAAGACTAATGATAATTTATTCGTCATTATCTTAGTCATGATATTCTTTACTGGGCTATTTGAGCTCACCCTTTTTTTTTGTTCCATTGTTTTTCAACAGGAGATGAAAACATAACAGGGTCTAGCCGGGGAATGGAGTGAGGGTCCGAGGAATAGTTATCATAGTCTTCACGTTTTGTAAAATAGTGTGGCAATAATAGTGAAGACTTAGTTGTGTATTATTATACACTGTATTGTTGTACGTTGTGCTTTGTTGTAATAATTTTGTTGTAGTCTTTTGACGACTCAAGTTTGGGCTGTGTGGGCCCAGATTTGGGGGCGTCACAGTTGGCATCAGAGCTTAGGGATATGGTTTTTAATGGAGATCTGGGGTAGAACTAGGAGGGGAGAGACGAATAGAATCAGTCACTAGTGTATCCTACCTAAAATAGATTTTATTATCTAATGAGTCGATTTGAATGTAGGAACATGAAGTGATGAGTCAGTTTATTTGAACTAACATTTATTTTGTGACCACAGTTAAGTATGGCATCTGGAAATCAGGAGGTTAACTATGAAATTACCGAAACAAATGTAGCTGCAAAACAAGAGGCGACGAATAATCTTCTTACAAACTCAGAGTTGAATCATTTGCCTAAGGCAAAAATTATGCGTGTTCTATCCAGTAAGGATGAAGGTGAAAGCTCTGCTACAGTCATTCCAGATCCATTCTTAGAAGCAATTAAAGGAAGTAACGAACTTGCGGAAATTATTGCCTTTAATTTACTCACTATTTGGGAGAGTGATATCACCTGGTTATGCTCTATAACAAAGGATCAGAATATATGGACTTTTCATATTAGTCTTTGGGATTTATGGTGTTCCAGCTATGATTTTCAAGATTATTTAAAAATGATGTTTCTATACTTTTGGGCGTTACAATTTAGAGGAATTCATGTTAAGTTAGTCACTATCGTGGAAACTGCAGTCTATCGAAAATACTATTTTAATGGAAATCATTGGTACCTTACTACTGATGAAGTTGATGAACCCGAGAAACAGTTTGCTAGAAAATTATTCAGTGGTATTCCCATGGTTGAAATACGTGAAGATCTGAATGAAGTATTCGGGATTCGATTTGACGATAACAGTCAAGAAACCGAATGAGGTGATAACCGGTAAGCTATTCATAAATTCTCGTGAAGTCTATGCCATATTAGATACTGACTCTATCCACTCTTTTATCTCACCTATATGTACTCAACGTTTAAATTTGACTATTGAAAACTTAAATCTTGTTTTATCAGTTGAAACCTCATTGGGAGAAATACCTATTACATTTACTATCTATAAATCTTGCCTAGTTCAAATCAACAACCTCACATTACCTGTTGACCTTATTTCTTTGGAGATGCGTGAATTTGATGTGATTTTAGGAATTGATTGGTTGACTACCCATCATGCTAAAATTGATTGTTTTCATAAGATTATTAGTTTTCATATTCCTAATCAACCTGTCATGCAAATTCAAGCAACTAAACCATTGAAATCTATAACTGTTATTTCTAGCCATAAAGCCATTCGTTTATTGAAAAACGGATGTCAAGCCTTTTTAGCTCATGTCACTGATTTGAACAAAAACACGTCAAACTTGAATGATATTCCCATTGTTAATGAGTTTCCTGACGTTTTTTTCTGAGGAACTTTCTGGCTTACCCCAAACCGTGAAATTGAATTCTGTATCGATCTTGAACCCGGCACTAAGCCCATTTTTAAAGTCCCATACCAAATGGCTCCCATAGAACACCAAGAGTTGAAAGTTTAATTACTAGATATCGGTATCATTCATTCTAGTACAAAACTTATATCGAGCGAGGAATGCGAGAAGAGTTGTCAAGAACTCAAGAGGAGACTTGTTTCAGCTCCTGTTCTGACCATACCATCAGGATCAGAAGAATTTGTTATCTACAGCGATGCTTCTGGCAAAGGTCTAGGCTGTGTCCTTATGCAACATGGAAAGGTTATAGCCTATGCCTCTCGACAACTCAAAGATTATGAGAAAAATTATCCTACTCATGATCTAGAGTTGGCAGCAGTCGTTTTCGCGTTGAAGATCTGGAGACACTACTTGTACGGAGAAAAAGTGGATATCTATACGGATCATAAAAGTCTCAAGTATTTCTTCACCCAGAAGGAACTCAACATGCGACAACGACGTTGGCTTGAGCTGTTAAAGGATTATGACCACACAATCCAGTATCACCCGGGAAAGGCGAACGTTGTAGCTGACGCTTTGAGCAGAAAATCTTATGCAAGTACAAGTGCACTGCTGACAACACAAAAGTGTATTTTGTACGACTTGCAAAAGATGGAGATAGAGCTAAAGACACCAGGGACCCACTCGAAGATTGCTCACGTGCGAGTAGAACCAACTTTAATCGATAAAATTAAAGCTGCTCAAGCTACCGATCCGGAACTGATAAACATGATAAAGAAAGTACAAGAAGGTGCCATTCCCGAAGCAAGAATCGACGAGAAAGGAATACTTCGAGTCAACTCTCGACTCTGTGTTCCTAACGATCCTGAATTAAAGCATAAAATCATGATGGAGGCACACAACACGTCGTTCGCAATCCACCCAGGAGGTACCAAGATGTATCGAGATCTTCGACATACATTTTGGTGGAACAATATGAAAAGAGAGATTGCGGAGTTTATCTCAAGGTGCCTAACTTGTCAACGTGTCAAGACAGAACATCAAGTTCCTAAAGGTCCATGACAATCACTTGAAGTTCCCGAATGGAAGTGGGAACACATCAATATGGATTTCGTGACGGGTCTTCCAAAAGTTTCTCAAGGCTTAGATGCAATTTAGGTGATCGTAGATAGATTGACCAAATCTGCTCATTTCTTGCCTATACGAGAAAACTTTTCACTTGAACGTCTTGCCGGTATGTACATAAATGAGATCGTGAGATTGCATGGCATGCCAGTTTCCATAGTTTCTGATCGAGATCCTAGATTCACTTCACGCTTTTGGATCAGTCTACAAAAAGCTATGGGCACTGAACTACGTTTTAGTTCTGCATACCATCCTCAAACGGACGGACAATCGGAAAGGACGATCCAGACCCTCGAAGATCTTTTGAGACTTTGTGTATTAGACTTCAAAGGAAGTTGGGATAAGTACTTGCCGTTGGTGGAATTTTCTTACAACAACAGTTACCAAGCAAGCATAGGCATGGCTCCATTCGAGGCATTGTATGGAAGGAAGTGTCGCTCTCCAATATGTTGGAATGAGGTAGGAGAAGCAAAATTGTTGGGACCCGAGTTGGTACGCTTGACGACCGAAAAGATCCAAATGATCCGACAACGAATACAGACCGCACAAGAACGACAAAAGAGTTATGCTGATCTTCATCGGAGAGACGAAAGTTTCAACGTCGGAGATCATGTATTCTTACGTGTTTCTCCATGGAAAGGGGTTACGAGATTCGGAAAGAGAGGAAAGCTCAACCCTCGATTTATTGGCCCATTTGAAATCCTCGATCGAATAGGAACCGTAGCCTACAGACTAGCCCTACCACCAAGTATAACTCGCATCCATAACGTTTTTCACATATCTATGTTACGTAAATATGTGAAGGACCCAAACCACGTCATTGAGTTAGAACCAGACGTTATAGCAGAGGATTTAACATACGAGGAAGTACCTGTTAAGATCCTGGATAAGAAGGAGCAGATCCTACGCTCAAAGGTTATACCTCAAGTTAAGGTTTTATGGAGGAACCAAGATACTGAGGAAATGACCTGGGAGCTAGAATCTGAGATGAAATCTAAGTATCCTTACCTCTTCGATATGTCAGGTACGTCAATTTCGGGGACGAAATTTCATAAGGAGGGGAGGTTGTAAGACCCCGAATTTTATGAAATACAAAATTTAATTTTTCTTCATATATATATTTTTTTTAAAACAGTAAGTGGTTAAATCGATAAAGTTAAAAGTTAAGGATGTTATGTGCAAATTTTATTTTGTCGGACAATATTCGCTTTGTCGGGGAATATTCGTTTGGTCGGGGAATATTCGTGTCGTACGACGGCGCCGAAATAACAAATTATTGGTGGACCCCACAACGGAATATTTGTCGGATATAGAAAACGACAGAAATAACCTTTTTAAATAAAAATAGTCAACGGAACTGTTAAAATACCGGTGATAAAAGAATAGTAGCATACGGTAGTTTTTGGTATTTTCTGTAGCACACGGTACTCTACAGTAACACACGGTATTGCATAGTGTCTCATATTATTGGTCTGATAATTGACACCGTAACTGTTACGCATCATTTCATCGATAATTGTCACTGCATAATATTTTATATTATCAATTCAATAATTGTTGTTACACAGTATTTTGCATTATTGATTTAATAATTGTCATTACACTGTATTTTATATCATTGAGTCAATAATTGTTGCTGCACTGTTTTTAAAATTATTGAACCTAATAATTGTCACAGTAACATATGCACGGTAATTCACATTATTGAATCAATAATTGTCATTACACAGTAACGTATGCTTTCTTTTACATTATTGTTATCTCTATTATGATGTTATTTAAACAGTTGTATTTCATTAATTTATTGACTTGATATCTAAGAGCTAACTATACTGTATTTATAACAATTAGTCATAATAATTGAATTGATAAAGTTATTTGTTTATAATATAAAGTTAGGTGATTATTAGGTGATATGAAATGAATGGTGTAGATTAAAGTGTGAATTATTGTTGAATAATTGAATTGATTTGTTTATAATATAAAGTTAGGTGATTATTAGGTGATATGAAATGAATGGTGTAGATTAAAGTGTGAATTATTGTTGAATAATTAAATTGATTTGTTTATAATATAAAGTTAGGTGATTATTAGGTGATATAAAATGAATGGTGTAGATTAAAGATAATATAAAATTTGAAATGGATGGTGTAGATTAAAAGATGATTTTTTAAATGAATGGTTTAGATTAAAGGAATGATAAGATTTTTGGCTATAAATAGAAGCCTTAACTTAAGGATTTTTCATAAACTTCCTTACTTGTTCTTTCTTTCTCTCTCTAAATACTTCTTGTGAAAGTTCTCTCTAAGTGTGCTTAAGTCATCTTGAGTATTTGTGAAGATCTATAAGTATACGTGTACTGTTCAAGTTAATCAACCTCATTTAAATCAATATCCAGTCACCTGCTACGGTAAGGGATACCATCTTTTTCATCTTCCATTATTCAAACATACTATGGTAAGGGATTATCATTATTTGATTCTCGATAATAATATTGTTTCTTCCTTACTCATAAGACGTGCCTTTTATTTCCATGTATTAAATTGTGGGAATAACCTTACGGAGCGGATTGCCGCCTGTTGGTGAATAACCTTTCGTATTCATTCATTATTAATCTCTGAGAATAACCTTACGGAGCGGATTGCCGCCTGTTTGGTGAATAACTCTTTGTACTCAAATTCTATTAAATTGTGGGAATAACCTTACGGAGCGGATTGCCGCCTGTTTGGTGAATAACTCTTTGTACTCAAATTCTATTAAATTGTGGGAATAACCTTACGGAGCGGATTGCCGCCTGTTGGTGAATAACCCTTTGTATTAATTTCCTTCACCTTTTGTTAAACAAACCTGCTACGGTAAGGGATATTATTTTCTTTCATACTCCTAAATCGAAATTTATTATGGAACTATTGCCTCTATAATTCCTGAAAATATTATATGTTCCATAATAGTTGAACTTCATTATTTCAACTGAACCTTCCTATTTACGTGAACCTTTCTATTGAATTGTAACCGTTATTCTGAACTGTGGATCTTGAATATCATTTTTAAATTTCACTCCACATCATGTTGACAATTTGGACATTATTTGAATCTGTACAAAGTAAACTTCCGATACTTATTGTTATCCTATTTCTTCTGTTCATCATTTATATCATTCTAATCATCCAAAAATCAAGCTGTTGTGAATATCTGTGGCCGGGGGCACAGATGTGATATATTTGTTGAACAGATGATAGGTTAAAGGCGATATAATAGGTTAAAGGCGATACATCTGTTCGGTGTCTTTTATGGCACGTGGTGAATGTTCTCTTTGGCCCGTAGTGCAAAGATGAACTGTTGATTGGTATGATTATGACCAAAGGCTGAATCTGGTATAATCATGACCGTTGGTGCTATATTGAATATCTTTGGCCCGTAGTGCAAAGATGAACTGTTGATCTGCATGATTATGATCAGGAACTGTGAATTTGTATTATCTTGACTAATGATATTTCAGATGATAAAAGTTGATGATGTTTTTCCTAAAAAGAGAACCGAGTGGACATTATAGTCTGCATTATTCTTCTAATAGATTACTCATTCCGCTGCTATTATTGATCTGAACGTTGTTTAAGAATTTAACTGCAGTTTTTGATATAAACCTTGTAGTCTATTGTATTCTATCAAGAACTCAACTGTTGAAGACTAATGATAATTTATTCGTCATTATCTTAGTCATGATATTCTTTACTGGGCTATTTGAGCTCACCCTTTTTTTTTGTTCCATTGTTTTTCAACAGGAGATGAAAACATAACAAGGTCTAGCCGGGGAATGGAGTGAGGGTCCGAGGAATAGTTATCATAGTCTTCACGTTTTGTAAAATAGTGTGGCAATAATAGTGAAGACTTAGTTGTGTATTATTATACACTGTATTGTTGTACGTTGTGCTTTGTTGTAATAATTTTGTTGTAGTCTTTTGACGACTCAAGTTTGGGCTGTGTGGGCCCAGATTTGGGGGCGTCACAGGAGATGTTTCAAGTGATCTTGAACTTTCCATAGAATAAGCTTGGTAATACTTTTGATTTATCATCTTCACTTCACTTCTCTTTATCTGTGTGTGTGAATAGGTGATTAAGTTGCATATAATAACTTTATATATATTTGCACAATGGGATGGGAGGACTTGTTAAGTTTCAGAGAGAACTCAATAAGTTGGCGTGTGAATGAATACATTTATTAGATAACGTAAATGGCTTTTAAAGCCTTACAAAAACAGAAAGCGAAACCACCTCGCACATAACCAGCTTGGTGGGTTTAACAAAACAAATAACTAACAGAACACTACTTTGGCATCCCAAAGAATAGATCCTCTATCTCTAATGCCTATGTGGCTTATTGTCTACGTGACTAATTTCCAACAATCCCTCCCTTGAACTCATCATCACCTGTAGGATTAGTTCAAAACAGCACCTGAACACACACCCGGCTTGCTTCGGCTTGCTTCGAAGTGTTAAGAAACTTTCCAGCTTGAGTGGTTTGGTCATCAAATCTGCAAGTTGATCTTGTGTACTGCAGTAGACCAGTTCCACAACTCCCTCCTTGGTAAGATCCCTTAGAAAATGAAACCTCACCCTGATATGTTTGGAATGGCCATGAAGCACAGGATTTTTGGACAGCTTAATGGCAAAAGTGTTGTCACACTTCAGCGCTGTTTTTCCTTCCTGCTCATGCTCAATCTCCCCCAAGACTCATCTCATCCAGATAGCCTAACACGCACAGACTGTTGCTACCACGAACTTTGCCTCCGTGGTTGATAGAGTGACTATGGGTTGCTTCTTCGAAGACCATGCTACTGCTCCTCCACCCATAAGAAATACATAACCTGAAGTGCTCTTGCTATCTTCCACATCACCAGCATAATCACTGTCTGTGTATGCTTGTAAATCATTGGACACTCCTCGTTTGTACATCACCCCATAAACCATTGTGCCTCTCAGATATCTCATGATTTTTTTACTGCTGCAAAGTGTTGTTGTGTAGGACTTCCCATAAACCTGCTAATAAAACTTATAGCAAACATAAGATCTGGCCTTGTAGTTGTAAGGTACATAAGGCTTCCTATCATTTGCTTGAATAGTGTTGGATCCACCACCAAACCATCCTTGTCTCAATCAATTCTCTGCCCAGGGACTATGGGATTACGAACAGCATTGCAACCCATCATTCCAAACTTCTCCAGAATGTCTTCAGCATACTTCCTTTGGCAAATGAAAATCCCTCCATTCTGTTGAACAACCTCAATACCAAGGAAGAACTTCATCCTTCCTAGGTCTGTCATTTCAAATTCCTTCCTCATGGAATTCTTAAAATCAGCAATCATCTCATCATTATTACTTGTAAACAGTAAGTCATCCACATAAACACTAACGATGAGAATTTTACCTTCATTCTTCTTGATAAACAGAGTTTATTCACTATTGCTGCTTGTGAAACCATCTTGAATGAAATATGTCTCTATTCGACTAAACCAGGCTCTTGGTGCCTGCTTTAATCCATAAAGAGCCTTCTGTAGTTTATAGACCAAGTGCTCACAGCCCTTCTTTTCATAACCTTGTGGTTGTGTCACAAAGACATCCTCCTGCAACTTCCCATTTAGAAAGGCAGACTTTACATCCAACTGATGAAGTCCCCATCCTCTTTGAGCTGCAAATGCTATTATAATCCTCACTATATCCATATGAGCAACTGGTGCAAAGACCTCTGTATAATCAATGCCATGTTGTTGAGAATATCCTTTCACCACTAATCTTGCTTTGAATCTGTCAACTTCTCCTAACTCATTTAGCTTGGTCTTGTACACCCACTTTACCCCTATCTTCTTTGCTCCTGTAGGTAATTCCACTAGACTCCATGTCTGATTTTTCTCAATGGGATTTATTTCCTCATCCATAGCTAGCTTTCATTTCGCATTTTTAACAGCCTCTTCATAGGTAATGGGATCTGATGGTAGGGATCTGACATTACCATCAGAGTCAGAGACCAATTTGTTTTATCATCTAACAAACCATCACCAGCTATATAATCAGAAGACCATATTGGGGGTCGCCTGATCCTTCCCTCCCTAGCTGTCAAATCTTCTTCACCCATTGCTAGAACATCTCCTTGCACAGCTGGATCACCTTCCATAAGTTCTTCAGTAGCAAGCTCTTCAGGAACATCAACTTCTTCTATGTCTCTGTGTACAACAGTATTCTCCTCCCATTCGAGATCCATGGACTGTTCTTCTTTTTAACTGGAGTCCCAGTCCCATACACGATCCTCCTCACATACAACATCACGACTGATAATTATTTTATTGCTGACATGATCAAACATCCTATATCCTTTTGATTCCTTACTCACCCCAAGCATCACACATCGTATACTTTTGTTGTCCAGTTTAGTCCTCTTGGTGTCTGGTATGTGAACATGGCCAACACATCCAAACACCCTGAAATATTCTACTATTGGCTTCCTTCCATTCCATGCCTCCTCTGGTGTCATGTCCTTAACAGCTAGTGTTGGTGACCTGTTTAAGACATGATTCGTCTACTGAATCGCCTCGGGCTAGAAGGATTTGGGGATCTCCTTCTCAGTCAGCATGGATCTCACCAAATTCATAATGGTGCGATTCTTCCTTTCAACCACTACATTCTATTGTGGAGTGTGAGCAACAGTGAGTTGCCTCTTGATTCCATGTTGGCTGCAAAACTCCTTGAATTATGTTGACTTGTATTCCCCTCCTCTATCCATCCTTAAACATTTTATGAACATACCAGCTTCTTTTTCCACTAACATCTTAAAATGTTTAAAGAAATGGAATGTCTCTGATTTTTCCAACAAAAAATATATCCAAGTCTTCCTGGAAAAATCATCAATGAAGGTCAACAAATACCTCTTCTTGCTATTGGATGTTGGTGTGATGGGACCACACAGATCTGAGTGAATGAGCTGCAAAAGTTTTATGGCCCTCCATTTGCTCTTCCTTGGCATGGGATTTCGATGTTGCTTGCCTTTCATGCATGCCCCATATATCACACCATTGGCCTTCAGATTGGGTAAACCAGTCACCATATTTTTGCTCGAAAGTGTATTCAGCCCCTTATAACTAAGATGTCCAAAACGATGGTACCAGAACTCATCTTGATTTTCAGTGTTGATCTTGAAACAGCTCCCTTCTCTTGAGTTGTTATAGGTATCAGGTGACAAAATAAACATCTTATTTCCATTCATAATTGACTCTGTTATCTTTCTCTTTTGTGAATGAAACATACTGCATACACCACCTTTGAACAGCACATCAATCCCCTTTTCTTGGAGTTACCCAACACTTAAAAGATTATTTCTAAGCTCAGGAACCAAGTACACATCTCCAATCACATAGCTAACTCCCAGTAAAACCAACCTCACTGTTCCTTTTCCAATAACACTGAGTTTGGTATTGTTCCTAAGCTTGACAGTATGTGTAAAGCTCCTGTCTAAATTTGTGAACATGTCTTGGTCATCATACATGTGGTTGGAACAGCCCGAATCAATAAACCATGCATCTCTCCCTTTTGCTTTCGGTGCTTCTGTTAGGGTTTCGACACAGTGAAAGCAGCGGAATTTAAAAATTTTTTGAAACCCTAAGACAGGATCCATGCGAAAACAGATTAATCAGAGGTTTAGATTATTTTACCGATTATCTGAGATGTTGAGAAGACGATGGAATTCTGGAACGGCTTCGAATCTTCAACGCAATCAGCGACTACGTCTCTACGGTATCCACACGAACGATCCGCGAACCGTCACACGATCTGCAGCGAAAGGGATCTGCGGTACTAGCCACCAAGATCAGGATTTCTAACCTATTTTTCTCTCTAGCCTCTTTCTGAAAACGGCTAGGGTTTTAGTTTTTCCTTACGTGACTTTTAGACTACTGATATATCATATATATAGTAGTTAATAGGAATTAACTAAAACCTAAAATAAATAGAAAAATAAAATTCGAATTTATATATATTATATTTTAATTAAGTCTTACTTAATTAATATACATATATACAAGTTATCCTATTAATTTAAATTCGTAATTTCTAAATACTATCAATCATATTGACATATTTAAAATACTTACAATTTAAATTAATTCCCTTTTAATTACGTTCTAAGTGTGTGACCCTATAGGTTATTATTATGTTGGCAATAATTTTAAAATCATATTATAAAATTATAAACAGTGAGCGGCATCTAGCAATGCATCACTGCTACCCAAATAATAATAAGATCGGTGATTCGATACAACCTTTTCGTGACCAATGTTTCAATGTAATTTAATCCTTTTAACCTTATATCCTAGATTAAACTCGAGGCATGGAATGTGTCATACTCTTCATAATTTAATCTGAGTTTTCTTGATCAATGAGTAGACTATATGAAACAAATCAATATTTGAGCATGGCCATGCATTTCATAGTCCTACTCAATCAAGAGGCCTATGGATATCACTCCTAATATATAGGAGGGTTAAATTCCATCTAGATCACTCATATTCCTCACACGATTCATGATGTACCCAATGATCACCTTTATTGTCCACCCTATTAAAGGTGACATTTGATGATATCAAAGTACATAAATTCTCGTGTAATAATATAGTGACTTCAGGTCGGAGGATCATTACATCATTGTCACTATAAGAATTTCTTATGACACTTTGCATAATGCTCCATGTAGAATTCTTATGGTGGGTCAGTCCAGTACATTGTTCTCTAACATGTACCTATGCATTGACTCAAATATCTCATATATTTATGACCAATGAGATTTGGCCATCAGTCAATCCACATACTAGTCTCAATGCATCATTGTTGTCCCATTAACAATGATACTCGACTAGGGACATTTAAGAGTAATGATACTAATTATAATTATATAATCTCATGTTCAAGTCACATACTTAAAGCTATATAATTCGTATCATTATTCTAAGGGCTTTTATTACGTTAACATTTATTTAACGCAGTAAATGAAATCATAATAAAATAATCCATTTATTCAATCAAATATAATATCAAAAATGTTAAGCAATTACATCAAATAATTAGCCTCTAGGGCATAAACTCTAACAGCTTCCACACATGCCATTAACAGTACATCCTCTTCTTGCTCCTCTTCAAACTCAGCATAATTGGCTTCTCTTTTCTACATAGGGCACTCATATTGAAAGTGACCCAATTGATGACACTTGTAGCATTCAACAGTAGCTTTACTGAAGCTTGGCCTGCCTCTCCCTCGACCTCTTCCATTGGAAGGTGTTCGACCTCTGAAAAATGTTCTGCCTCTGGACCCAAATCGATTCTCAACCTTCAAAACATGTTCTTCCTCTACAAAATCCAGCCTTCGAAACTTCTGCTCATGCACCACCAACGAACTCTGCAACTCATTAATTGACATGTTGTCCGTGTCCTGTGATTCTTCAATAGAAACCACCACATAGGTGAATCTCTTAGTGAGAGTCCGAAGAATCTTTTCTACAATCTTTGAATCTGGCATCTCTTCACCATTGCTTCGCATTTTATTTGACACAGACATCACCCGAGCAAAATATTCTGTAATCGTCTCTTCTCTCTTCATTGTCAGCACCTCGAATTCTCTTCGTAAAAAGTTTAACAGAGATCTCTTAACTCTTTTATTCCCTCCAAATTTCCTCTTTAGAGAGTCCCAAACATCCTTGGATGTCCTCTGATTCATAATCTGCTCAAACACAGTCCGATCAATAGCTTGAAAGAGATAATGCTTCACTTGATGATCCCTGTAATATCCCAGATATTTCCAAGATTTTAAATAATATCTTAATTAATTTTATTAAAGGTTAAGGCTTAAAACCTAGAATATGAGAAGTAAGATGTGTAGAAAATGGGTAAACATTTTTTTTAACATAATTTATTTGTTAGAAATTAAATGTGAGAATATTGTAATGATGCATATAGAGAATTTATTAAAGAAATAAATTCAATTGAGAAGTGAAGACGGTTATAAGGATATATATACATAGTTATATATTCCTAGAATTGTGCTTGTTAGCCAAATACGAAGAGGAGTAAATTTAATACTTAATTAAACTAATAAATTAATTAGTTTAAAAATGAAGTCATGAAATATAATTAATTAAATTAATTATATTAGTTATGCGTTAAAGTTGTGGAAAATTTAGGATGATTGTTTAGAATGACAATATTAAGAAGTTAATTGATTA
The DNA here is from genome assembly GCA_947179155.2 of Hedera helix. Lineage (NCBI taxonomy): Eukaryota > Viridiplantae > Streptophyta > Magnoliopsida > Apiales > Araliaceae > Hedera > Hedera helix. The sequence continues at coordinate 8,417,122 of OX359269.1, forward strand.
AGTAATTAACTTAATTATTTAGTTGTGGTATAGAGTCCAAGTAATTTAATTACTACTAGTGGACTAGCCCAAAAGGATTATATATGTTAGCCCAATATGGGAATATTTACATGAAGGTGGGTAATTTAATAAGAGAGCCCAATGGAAGGTAAACTATGTAGCCCAAACATTTAAAAGTCCAATGTTGGTCAAAGTGTTGGGAAATATTTTTGAGTGTAGAGAATTAACTAATGTAGGGTTAATTGAATAACCCTAGTTGGTAGACATGGGAGAGCATTAACCAAACATTGGTTATTAGAGAAAGGAAAGTGGTGATGAGAATTAACTATGGATGAGTTAATTATGTAACCCAATGTGGTAGAATAAATTAAATCATATTTAATTGGACTATAATATAAGTCCAAATGAGGTATTAAACTAGGTCAAATTAATTAACCTAGTAGTCCATATAATTTAATTTGAATATTGATTTATGTAATAATTAACCAAGCTCAATGTTTGTTTTAATTAAATGTAACATAGGGTAATTAATATTAGCCCAGTGTAATAATTAAATTGAGCCCAAACAAATTTAATTGATGAGCCCAATAGAAATATTAAATTGATCCAATGTGGAGCCCAAATTGAAGTCAAAGTGGTGGTCAATATATATACATTGGTGTATATATATATGGATACTTATATAATGATATAGGATATAAAAATAAAGCTAAATTGGTGTAATAATAAGGCAAATCCCGAATTTTGGAGGGGGCCCCACATGAAAGTGTTGAGTGTGGCTTTATTTGGCTTGTTTTACACTCCAAAAGTTGCTTCTAAGCAACCTTGATAGGAGTCATTCATCCTTGTCAATCATCTTGTCCATCCAAGCTATAGTAAGCATGAGTTTAAGCCTTAAATGCCCAAGTGTTGGTTGATTAGTAGAAAGTGATGGAGATTAAGGAAGTACTATAAATATAGTGTTTCACCAATTCATTGTGTTGGTTAGCCATTTGTCTAGAAATGCTAGAGAGAAAATAGAGAGTTCTTGAGAGAAAATGAAGTAAACTTAGTGAGATTGTAGATCCTCCAAGGAAAAATGCTAGAGGATAGTCAATGAGGAGGCACAAGCTTAGCTCATATCAAGAGGAAGAAGATCATCCATGTCTAAAAGGTTAAAAAGTGTTCTAAACCTTCTTTAGTTCATTTTTATAGTTTAGATATGATTTGAACGGTTAAAATGTATTTTTAACCGATCAAAACACGTTTTGATGTTCTAGAAGTCTTTAGCTATGTAATATATGTATATTCATAGTTTGATGGGTTTAACATGGGTTTTTATATGTGTTTGTGATGAAAAATTTCATCAAAATCATCAAATAAGTTTTTACCGACGAAAACCAAGTAACCAAAATCATAGCAGCCCATTCACGGAATTACTGTTCACGATTCATAAGTTGGATTTATGATCCGTCAATTTTTGGTGATAGATCCATGAAATATGAAGATTCTCCAAGTTGAATGACTAAAATCCGATTTAAAATGAGCAAGATATGGATTTTCTACCAAAACACCCCACTAATTTTAGGGCTGTGCATAACAGTCGGGTTTATAGCTATTTTCAGTGACCAAAACAAATCCAAATTTGATGTTTGATAACAGAATCATGTAGTTCGGGGAGTTACGAATCCATCGATACCTAATAGACCTCAATCGGACTTGTGGATTTCATTTTATTCAAGTTCCCGTCGGAGACCCCAAGTCTGGAAAACTAAGAAAGTAATCTGCCTATTTTATTAAAAACACCGGCCGGTTCGGTTTTTTTCGGTTTTTCATGATTTCTAGGTAGGGCCGGTTCGGGAATTTTTAGGCCGGTTCTTGGGTTGGTTCCAAAAGAGAAAATGCTTATAATTTTATAAAGAAAATTATCAAAATTTAAAATCCGAATTTTTTTGTAATTTGGTATTTATTAGAATTAATGGTGGATTAAAGCTTACTAAATTGCTAATAATTATGGAAAAATTATTTTTAATTTCATAAAAATAATATTTGACCTATTGGCATGCTAGTTAAGTGTTATAAAATAAAATTTGAAATTATTGGAGTGATTCACTATATATTAGCTATTTATTAGTGTATAAATAGGCTAATAATCTAATTAAATATTATTTAATAAATATTAAATAATATATGAAGTTATGTAATTAATTAATTATGATTTAATGAATATTAAATAATAATTAAAGGATGTTAAGATGAATAAGTTAGTTATTTATTATTTAATTGCACTTAAATAATAAGTAAAGTTAAATAAATAATTAATTATTATTTAAATTAATATTAAATAATAATTAAAGAATATTAAAGTTAGAAAGCTAATTATTTATTATTTAATTAATATTAAATAATAAGTAAGGTTAATTAAGTAATTAATTATTATTTAATTAATATTAAATAATAATTAAAGGATAATTAAGGTTAATAAACTAATTATTTATTATTTAATTAATATTAAATAATAAGTAAGGTTAATTAATTAATTAATTATTATTTAATTAATATTAAATAATGAGTTCGGATAATTAGTTAATTAATTATTATTTAATTCATATTAAATAATAATTAAATGGTAATTAAGTGGAATAAATTATTACTTAATCGAAAGAAGATTATTAAGTAATTAAAATATATTGATAATATTATTGACTAACTATTAAATGATAATAGTTAAGAATTAAATCATTATTCAATAATTAATAATGATATGTAATTAATTTAAAATATTATTAAAGGATTAATAATATTATTTAGCATTTAATTAACTATTAAATAATAATAGTTAAGAGTTAAATCATTATTAAATAAATAATAATGATAAATAAAGATTTAGAATATTATTAAAGAATTAATAATATTGTTTAACAAGTAATTAACTATTGGGTAATAATAGTTAAGGGTTGAATCGTTATTAAATAATTACTAATGATACGTGAGGATTTCAAATATTATTAAATGATTGATAATATTGATGAACAATTAAATTATTATTAAAATGATTGATAATAATGAGAAGTCAATTAAAATATTATTAAAGGGTAATAATATTAGCAAGCAATTAAATTATTATTAAAAGATTAATCATAATGATTAAGGTAAACTATTATTAAAAATAAATTAATAATAGTAATGATTATTTAAAGTGTTATTTAACAATTAAATAACATTATAAGTTATTACTAATTGATAGTAAAATTTAAAATATTATCCAAGGTGGGTAATATTATGATAAGTATCGAGATAAATGATGTGATTAAGTTAAACCAAGGGTATGGTCCATTAGTGATTAATTGGTGGATCGACCTAAATAAATATAGGGTCCAAGTTTTAATGCAGTGACATTAATAAATGTCAGAATTGCATAGTTTCGAACAAAAGATTTATGGTGTTGAATATGAAACACTGAGTCAAGTCAAAGAGAGACTAAAATATGAAATTAACCTTATTAAATAAAGGGGATGATAAGAAGAAATAAATATCTTTAAAATAAGATTTAGTATTGAGTCAAACTTTGACTGATATTGTGCACCGTTGATCTCACATACCGTGTAGGTGGTGCAAGGAACGTGAAAGATTAACGTAAGCTGGTTATACAAGTTCAGGCAAGTTTTTCAGAACGTGTTGTATTATGTGCATGAATTATAAGTTTGTTATTAAACTGAGATGTGCTCATACGTGGTTATGTGCAAAGATGTTTTAATGTGCCTTTGTGCAATAAGTTGATTTGAATTGTTGATATGCGGTAGTTGATTTAAGACAATTGTTCTGCATTGAACTATATGTCATGATAGAGGTTAGACATGAAGCATAGATTAAATGCGAGGCATGATATGCATGAGCAGTATGTTATAAACTGAAATGCATGAAAAACATGATGTTAGTATAAATTGTAAATTTTATGTGAAGCATGTAATGTGTTATGTGTAGCTGTTGAACTTGTTGAGCCGTCGTGCTCACTCTTGCCTAAACCAACATTTTCAGATAAGGCTAGTTACCTGAAGTTCTCGATAAAGAACAAGGAACAGGAAAATATATTACTTCCATTGAAGATCTAAATATCTATTGTAGATATCAGTCCGAATTGGACAGGTAAATGATTCTGTAGCATAAGACTTAGTTGGTATGTTATATGAGTATTAAATACTCAAATTGATTGTAATAGAATGTCGTATCATGTATGATATTGAGACATACTAGGAATGTATAAAGATTTCGATTCTGGAATAGAAGGAGATGTTATATAATTGTAAATAAATGATTATTTAGCAATTATAATATTGTTAAAATTCATGAACAATAAGGAAAAGTAGTACTCGTGTTGAACCGGGTCCGAGGTTCAAGGAACCCGGATTCGGGGTCGTCACAATCCCTGGTTCGCATCTCTTCAAGCTCCTTCCTTTGAGCCTCTATTGTTTCTGTTCCTGATGGCTCAACAAATCCCTCAGCTACCATATTCCAAAGTCCCTTTGCCCTTAACAGATTTTCCATCAGCTCACTCCAATAATCATAGTGACCATCGAACTATGGAATTTTTGTTAGAGTTTTATCCTCACTCATTGTCACGTTTTGAATCACTCAAAGACTGCAACTTTTCAACAAAACCCAGTGGGGGCTCTGATACCAATTTGTTAAGTTTCAGAGAGAACTCAATAAGTTGGCATGTGAATGAATGCCTTTATTAGATAACTTAAATGGCTTTTAAAGCCTTACAAAAACAAAAAGCGAAACCACCTCGCATATAATCATCTTGGTGGGTTTAACAAAACAAATAACTAACAGAACACTACTTTGGCATCCCAAAGAATAGGTCCTATATCTCTAATGCCTACGTGGCTTATTGTCTACGTGACTAATTTCCAACAGGACTAGTGGAGGAAGCTGGAAAGAAAGGTCTAATTGTTTATTAATAATTTCTTTGACTAATTAACAATAAAGCATAAAGTATCGAAAAATCAACATACTTGTTAAAGTTATCAGAAAAAAGTGTATAAATTATTCTTTCAAATAGTTATTAAAAATATTTAAAATTTAATAATTTTGTTGCATAAGAAATACTACAGTAATTTGTGCGTTCTTTAGATAAAAAAAAAATTAGAACATACACTATTGCAATTCAATTTTATGTATATATTGAATCACACGGGCATAGGAAGGAGCCTGCATGTGGAAGGGTCAGGAAGGAAATTAGTGAGAATTTAGGAAAATCCTACCTTTTTTTAATCTTTTACAACTTTTCTTGAATTTTAATTTCTTGTTGAGAATTAAGCTCGAACATGCAGGGCCGGCCCTATAGCATTAAAAAAAACATGGATTTTAGGTTCTATTTCAAATAAAGGCCCCAAATTTTTAAATATCATAAATAACCCATATAAAAAAAGTCTTATAAAAATATAAGCTCAATCAATCCTTTAGGGCCCATAGTCCAATCTAAATATTAAATACCTAAAAAAAATTAACAGTATAAAAAAAGCCTAATTTAAATAAAAAATATTAATACTCATTCCGTCTTAAAATAAAAGTCATCCATTGACTTTTGTAGTTAAATTGACCATTTTTAAAATTAACAATTAAACATATATATTTAGATTTTTTTAAAAGTAAACATTGAAATTAATACTAAATTTTATTTGGTTTATAATGTTTACAGGCTTTTTACATATATATTAATTAATAATAAGATATATTAATTTGAAAAATGGTCAATTTGTCTATAAAAGTCAATGGAGGATGTACTAAACATAGAATGCATCATTTAGAATAATCGTTTTAGGCCCCAAATTGTCTTAAGTCAAGAGAGAAGCTTACAAATAATTCAATAGTATTTTTAATTATCAAGTTTCAGAAAGGACAACAAATTTTAGAAGATTCTTATTTCTTTATCTTCTTAATATTCTTTCCTTCAAAATTTATGTGCTATATATAAAAAGGGTTGGGAATAAATTTGTGATAGCTTGGAAAAGTAGTTCCACTTTTCCTTCTCACAAACTCTATAGTTAAGAAAGAGTGGCCTGATTGAGACCCCTAAGGAAAATTTGGAACGAAAATTATAGGGAAAGAGGAAATTATGCGAACTCCGAATGTAACGGTTGGTTCTTTATGCGAAGTTTCCAGAAATGGTGAAAAGTCGGTTATTAAAAAATTTCAATGCATGCAAAACCCTAATATTCTTTTCAACAACTTTTAAATTGATTAATTATTATTTTTTGAGCTAGAATTTTCATTTCAGCGCAAATGGAGAAATCAAATATTGTCTTATATATATATATATATATTAATGTTATGTATGGATTGTAAGAATCAATTTGAGATTAGAAGTAGGGGGTGAGCATTCGGTTATTAACTTAATCGAATTGTCTATACGCGATTATAACTAAACACCGAATTTTATACAATTTTATTATCCAAACAAGTATCTGAAATTAAAGGTAACCGAATTATATTATTCGGTTATTCGGTATATAACCAAACTATGAATTTATTCTTAGCAAACAAAAAAAAATCATTTCAAATTTTACAAGAAAGTTTTCAAACAATGTTAAATCACAATACACAACCATAGTAATTCATAAACTAGTTTAATAATTTCAATTTAACAATACATAAGTACATAATCATCGGACAAAGTTAAGAAAAAATATCTAATTCGATTATTCGAGTATCCGAATAGTATAATTTTAAAAATCAAAACTAAATCCAAATACCGAATACTTAACGGTTATAACCGAATTAAGCAAAATAATCAAATAACTTAAATAATTAGGTTTAAAAAAATTGGTTCAGTTCGGTAATTCGATTTTACCTATTCTTTTCTCAGCTCTAAATGGAAGGACTACTCATTCTCACGAAATTAAAAAAAAAAAAAAAATTGTACATGTTGGGTTGCTCTATTGAAATAGAATGAACCATTTCTATTACTACCAAATTTGTGAATAACTCATTCCAGTCAGAAATAGAATGAATCAATTCATTCACCATTCAATTCTTTTATCCATTCCATTCCTTCGATCTCCAATTTCATTCTTCCAATCCAAACGTAACATAAGGGTTTGTTTGGCTACCAACGTTTATAGCGTTTGAACCTCTAAACGCACTGCACCAATTTTGGTGCAATTTGAGACCCAAACGTTTTGTTTGTGAGTTAATAAGTTACGTTTAAAATGAACCGTTATTAGACGAACAAGATTTTTTAACGCTCCAAATGCACCAAAAGCTGCAAACGTTGAGTAACCAAATATATACTAAACATTGAATATTTGCACATTTTAGTGTTAAAAATATCACCTCGTTAAAAATGATAATAAAAAATAAATAAAGATAAAAAAGCAGTGCTAAAAGTTAAAACATCCAACTCCTTTATTTTAAGTAAAAAAGATTAGAAATGTTTAACTCTTGTAACCTTGCACATAATAAAAATTATCAATTTTAATAATATCTTGAAACATTCAACTCAAAATTAATTGATAATATATAATAAATGCACCCATAAAATTTATATATAATATCTTAGAGCTAAAGGCTTAATTAGTTATGCAATTTTTTTTATTTTGCTAATTTGTGTTTTTATAAAGAACAAAGAGAGATACAATTCTAGAGGCATACCCCGCGGCAAAAACCAAGCAGACACATCACAAACATGTTAATGAAGCCTATACTAAGATAAGCGTGAAACAACACTTTCAAAATTCAATTACAGTTGTCAAACCTACAAGTGAGAATGAATAACAACAGCGCCCTCAAACTTCTTTATAGTGTAAAATCTACATTTAACTAATATAATGCAATCCTTGGCTAGAAAGTCAACAGCAGTAGCACTTTCTCCATGTTGCCTTCTATTTCTCTCATTCCACAATTTGTAAACTACTATTGCAAGACACATTTTAACAATAGATGATGTCATATTATCTAGCTTAGAGTTTTGAATCAGCAGAATAAACGAGTCCCAATCAATTGGAACACCAAACCAGCCATGATAGGCGAAAACTTTTCTTAGTATCATATTAGAATAAGGACAGTCAAAGAATATGTGATGAAAAGATTCCAAATTCTGATCACACAAAACACAAGTAGATTGAAATCAGACAACCAACCTCTTATACATAGCAAGCCAGAGAAAGAAAGCGAATCTGGGAGTGAAATATTTAAACCAAACAAATTTGCACCAACTTACACAAGGTCGAGTTTGTCTGATGGATTTCCAAATTGTAATAGCATTGATCTTACTATGGCCAACCCATAAAACTCTATCAGGTTCAGCAAAAGGCAAGGAAGAATTATGCAACAAATTCTTCAATTGCAGAATAGATGAATGGGAAGAGTCAAGGGGATTCCAACAAAAATCAGAGATGATATCTTTTACTTTAACTGAAGAAGGGAGCCCAGAAAGTGTGAAGAGGGGGCCATTGAGTTGAGTCACAAAAGGCTTCCCCTGAAGCCAAGGTTCATGCCATAAATTTATGTGGTGCCCATTTCCCACCTTGTAAAAGATAAAATTGATGGTCAGGCTTCTCAACCTCAAAACTTTTCTCTATATCCAAGAAGTATCAGTAGGAATCATCATAGTCCAGAAATTATTCTTAAGCAGAACTGTCTTTTTAATCCAATCAACCCAATACAAGGATGAGTTGAAAGCAATAACTTGCCACAAATAGAACAGAATATGGGCTTTGTTCCCGTCTTCAACATTCTTAATATCCAGTCCACCTTCGTGACGAGGGAGAGTGATTTTAGCCCAGGCAATCTTCGCCCCAAACTTATCCAAATTGGTATCTTTCCACAAAAATCTGTGCAGAATTTGATTAATTCTTTTGATCACAGATTTTGGGAGAATAAAATGTGTTGACCAATAGGACTGAATAGTAAAAAGAATGGATTTAATCAATTGTATTCTACCAGCATACGAATGGTAACAATTGGCCCAAGAGGAGATCCTTTGAGTGATCTTGTGAAGAAGAGGAGTACAATCATGATAAGAAAGTTTAGTAGAAATAAGAGGCACCCCTAAAAAAATTACAGGCAATTCACCAAAAGGGATGTTTAAACAATCAGAAATAGAATCTTCAAGCGCTGGATGAACATTAGCAAGGAAACATAGGCTTTTGTATCTATTGATGGCTAAACCCGAGAACTCAGTAAAGATATCCAGGCTTTTGTTAACAATACAGACTGATGATGGATCCCCATGACAAAACAAAATTAAATCATCCATAAAGCATAAATGAGTTAACTTACAAGCCTTAGTGCGCCAATGAAATTTGAAATTTGGACCGGAAGTCTCTTTGTTAAGTATTAAGCTAAGAATTTTTATAACAAGAACAAAGGTGTATGGGGACTTAATTACGTGACATTGCAGTCTTGACTAATTACCTAAGACTATAGTTAACTAAATTCCAACTGGTCTCTATTATTTGTTTGTTATTGTTAGTAACACTCTTTTCAAAAGGAGTGACCAACAGTCTGTTAGTAGTATTACCTCCTTCCAAAGTTGAGTGTTAATTTTTTCTAAAAAAAAATTGTGGTTAAAGTTTCGGTGGATAAAAATGATCCCGAATTCAGTTAAATAGTACTTAACTCATTCTATTTGAAATTTTTTTAAGGTCAAATTCAAATAAATTTTACAATCTTTGCTCATATTCGAATTCAACTTGTTATATTATACTCGATTTCGATTCGACTCGTTCTTTAGTCAAGTTACTCGCGAACATTTGAGATATATATAAATCAAAATTAAATCGTTTATATTATAATAATATAGATAAAATTACTTAACTCATACAACTATTTGGAATGATTTAAATTTGAACTTTTCAAACTAAATCTCGAGTCTTGCAAAAAAAAAATTAATGAGATGATATTATCACTCTTAAATCAATTAATGATTATGTACGAAAACATAAGAATCCCTTCCACTTGTCACAATATGTAAGGAACTTAATTGCTAAATATTTTATATTAAATAAATCAAGTATGCTCGATATTGTGTACGAGTAAAAATTAACGAACTTGTATCGAGTATGAATTAGTGAGGTAAAAAAATTTCGATACTCGAATTGAACGAATCATAAATAGTTTATATTCGACTCGTATAAATATTCGAATTTCAAAGTAGAATCGAATTCGTCTCGTTTAAATATCGAATTTGAGTCTTGTTCAAAAATTTTGAGTTTATCTTAAATCGAGTTTTGAAACACTCGGATTCATTTTCAATCATATTCAGTGATACAGACCACATATTAAGCTTTCGCATTTATTTGTTTTTTAAAATTAAACTTTCAAAATTGAATAATGATTTTGAAAGAAATATTCCTTTCGTCCTCAAAATCAAGAAGAATTGGGCAAAAATATCCTTAAAAAATTCACATAACTAAAATTACCAAACTGATTGCCATTTCTTTTTATCTGTGAGAATCCTATTAGAAGGCCTTCGTCTACTTTTAACAGACGAGGATGAACTAAATTAGAATCATTCTCAACGAGTGTATAAAGACGGAAACAGTTCATAAGTATTTTATTTGGGACTAGTATTAGAGAGAGTATAATAACTTTTATGTTAAATAGTATACTCTCTTCATTATAAAATATAATATCGTCAATTTATAATAATTTTAAATTCAAAATTAATTATAAAGTAAATAATCTGCAGTATTTTTAAATAATTTATAATATACGTTATTATATTGACAAAAATTAAATAAATCTATGTCATATTTTTTATAGAATATCTACCTTTTATCTTTGCAGAAAAAATAAAAATAAAACCTCATTATCAAATGTATGATCAACGTTAAAAAATATTAATTAATTAATAAAATATTACATAAAAGAAAGATATATCTCACATTAAAAAATGACTTAAAAGAAACAAATAAATAAAAGTCTATGCGTGTTTGTTAATTATGCATGCATGTTCAAAGTTCCGTACTAAAAAGCATATAATTTTCAAGACCAGGCTCAATTTGAAAGTACCACTGTACCAGCGCCTGGCAGCTCTGACATACTGCTTGCGGAGAACTAATTATTTGTGGACTTTTCTAACAAACTTTTAATTAAGAGGATTTTTTTTAACTATCTTAATTCTTACTGGATTTTTGACAATCCTTTTCAAATTTTATTTTACCAACTCAAATCATAAGTGTCTTTAATTATTTGTAAAGTTTGTAAACATTAAGAATGTGTTTAATTCATATTTATCTTTAAAAATATCAAATTGTTAATTAAGTAGCATATATAAGCATGATAATGAAATGTCTATAAAAAATCTTTATAAAATAAATTCGATTTCTGCTATGATTTTAACAGGTGTAGATATTGAATTTTATTGAATTTATTGATTATTACATATAATTCGATTAAAATATTCTATGAAAGTATGATTTCTTCTATTCTCCTTTGAGAATTGAGGAATTTTTGATTACCCGCGTTCGAAGAAAAAGAAAAAGAATGTGCTTAATTTGTATTTATTTTTAAAAATAACAAATTGTGAATTAAGTAGTATAAGGATGATGACAAACTTTTTATAATATTATTAATAGACAAACAAATTTTGTGAAACAAATTTTTTATACAAATAAAACTCTTTTGCGAAATGGAGGAAGATATAATTGATAATTCGTTAATGGAATCGTAAGTTCTTTTCATTTATATTAATAGCTTAGTAGTGACCTTTTTTACTATGTAAAATTATATCTTCGACTTTATTCTACAGTAAATCAAAATCATAACCTCTAGATTTAAGTTTTTTCTAGGTTTCTTATTAATTCCCCACATTCTGTAGGCCCAGATTAAACTATATTCTTAAAATAAAATTGTAATGGTATATGTTTTATAAAATAAAAAAATACATTAATGAAAATAACTTTCTCCACTTAAAGAAAGTAAAACAATTTTCTTTGCATGGTAAAAATATTGGAAAATTTGCTCCCACATTATTATTATCATTTTTTTTGGTACATTTAATTTTCACCCAACTATTTGGTTGTTGGTCACCATTCATTATTAAAAGTACTTGATAAAAAAATATATACATATACCAATTGCAACAGTAGTGCATGTCTAGTTCTCTTCTATATTCATCTAAACAATAATTGTAGCCACCTGTGGAAAAGTCTTATTTTCCTTTTATTGAATTGTATTCAAGACAAAATGACACTAAAATAAAATATTTTAACGGATTTTATTTTTGAATAAAATAATTACTCCCTCGACTCTATACATGTAATTCGAGTTTTTTTGATTGAATAAATTAATCTCCTCCAATATTTTCTTCTGAGTTTATCAAAAAAAAGGAAGATAAAATATAATCAAGAGAATCAAAATTCTAATATATGTGCATTAGAGGATATTTATGTTTGACTTAATCCAACCCTACACCAAATATTATAGGAGCGTCACCTTGTTTCAAGTGCTTACTACCCATCCGCCGCGAAATTATTTATTTTATTAATTATAAATTTATATATATAATTAATAAATTAAACTATAATAAAAAGATGGTATATTTGTAAATTAAAAATTTATCAAACTAATGTATAATAAAAGTAACTCGTATAATTTTGCTCTATTGTATAAAATTACGTAATTATTTAATTTTGTCAAAAAATATTTCATAGTGAGCAACACATTGAATCTTCCGACTCTATTCAAACGATACATTCTAAACGACAACCGTGAAAATTTTAAATCTATGGAAAAAAAATAATCTTACTATATAGCAAAAAATTATAAGAATTAGATAATTGTTTGTGGTGTTATTTGTAATGAAAGTGTTAGTCTCTATTTATAGAGTGAATAAAAAACGTGTTTACATCAATCACCCATTAATTTGGGATAATATCAATTTAAAACAAAATTAGCTGTAATTATCTTTTAAAATAATTTAAAAACCCAAGTATGGGGAAAAAAAAATTATGCGTGAGAATAAGATTATAATTTTGTGTGAAAATTATCTATAAATAAAGTTCAAAAGCCCAAGTATTAGATAATAATATGGGGTTCAAATTTTATGCATGACATATTTATGGGATAATATCAAATTGGGATTGCTGCAATTGTAGAATAATATTATATTTTTATATGTGAGTATGGAATTAAAAAAAAATAGTTGTAATTATCTGTTTAAAAAATTGAAAACCCAAGTATGGGAAAGAATTTTCTGCGTGAGAATGAGATTATAATTTTGTGTGAAAATTAATCTGTAAATAAAGTTCAAAAGCCCAACTGTTCGATAATAATATGGGATTCAAATTTTATGAGTGACATATTTACAGGATAATACCAAATTGGGATTGCTACAATTGTGGGATAATCTTACATTTTTTTGTGAGTATGGAATTAAAAAAAAATAGCTATAATTACCTTTTTAAATTTGAAAACCCAAGTATGGGAAAGAATTTTATGCTTAAGAATGGGATTATAATTTCTTGTGTGAAAATTATCTTTAAATAAATTTCAAAAGCCAAAGTATTGAATAATAATATGGGATTCAAAATTTGTGCATGACATATTTATGGGATAATATCAAATTGGGATTGCTGCAATTATGGGATAATGCTACATTTTTTGTGTGAGAATGGAATTAAAAAAATTAAACATTCATAAACTAAATCTTCAATAACTCACAGAAAATATACATAATTTCATTACAAAACGTACATTCAATCCCAGGTTCTAATAACCTTAATATATCATCATTACCTTATAATACAAAAGGTTTACACATAAAGTAAGAACTAAATTACTTCTACTCGTTCACCTTTCCTTTGCCATTGCACTCCTTAAATCACTCGGCTTAACTGAAAAATAGTTCATGATATAGCAAGGGTGAGCAACTACTTTGTTCAGCAAGTTTAAATAACAATAAAGGATATATCATGAATGAAAAAGAATTAGCTCTTGGAACTTCAACAATTTACAATAATTGTGAAGACATGCAACTTTGAGTAAAAACATTCTCAATTGATTTAACATACTGTTTCTCATGCTGAAAGGTCACGAGACCATGAACATACGTTTTGAGTATTTACATTACCCAGTAGACAGACAACTGTCATTTCGTTTTGAATATTAACAATCGTTTCAATTGTAATATCCGGAGATGGGTACTCTAGGTGATCAGCCTATCGTACGTTTATAGAGTGCACAATATAACCATCAATTTTGTTTCGATCAGGAATGTTCCATCCGACCGTAAGCTTATCCGCTTATAATGATTTGTTCATTTCAGCTTATCCCATCAGATTCCGCACCACAACAATATAGTTTAGACTAACTTTAACAATATTCAGATTTATAAACTTAAAACGTATATGGTCTAGCCGAAACAATTGGCATAGAACCCTCACTTAGAACAGTTCATAACAAGAACAGTCATAATAACACATACAATATCTAATTGAAACAATTAGCATAGATATTTCTCTTTAAATAGTTCATATCGTGAACAGTCATGCAAATGCACATAAGTGCGATGGTCAATATAGATATGAAATAATTCTTAATAATTATTTCATCATGCAATTTGAAATAAATTCCAGCTTCTACATAAATAACTTGCCAAATAAATACAAGTTAAGATTCAGAAAAACTTGCAACAATAAATACAAGTTAGGGTTAAAAAGAACTCGCCTCGTGCGTAGCCTACTGCTAACAATTCAATTTACTATCCTTTGAACCGACCTAATAATTAATCAGTTCGATCTTAAATTAGTATCATATAAACAATCTTATGATAACTTTTATAACTTTTACATGACCACATAATTAAATAATTACAGGTATTTAAACACTTAGAAAATATTATCATTACTTGATAATATTTTAATCACATAAAACCTATAATATTATTTAATATAGTTCATACACTTATTTAATATTATTAATAATTTAATAATATTTTATTAGTATTATAATATTATTAATCATTTAATAATATTTTATTATCATTCTAATATTATTAATCCCTTAATAATATTTTATTAAACTTCTAATATTATTAATCATTTAATAGTATTTTATTAACATTATAATATTATTAATCATTTAATAACACATTAATCATTTTCAAATACTATTAACCATTTAATAATATTTTATTAATTATCTAATATTATTAATCATTTAATAATATTTTATTAATCTTATAATATTATTAATTATTTAATAATATTTTATTCATTATCTAATATTATTAATCATTTAATAATATTTTATTACTTTATTAATATTATTGAACATTTAATAATATTTTAATCCATTATCAATATTATTAATCATTAGATAACATTTTAATCAATTACTAATGTTATTCATCATTTAATAATTTTTTAATCATATACTAATATTATTAATCATTTAATAATATTTTAATAATAATCTTTAAACAATACCAAAAGTTAACTTTTAAATTGGGTTAACCTTAGTATTTAATTTAAACATTTAGCTAACATTTATTTATAAATAGACTTCATATGTGTTAGTTTAATATCCAAATATATTCATTTTACACCTATTTCAACTTAATTTTTCAAAGAAAACTCAACACGGATCGACCCGACCCGACCCAACCCGGACTGCCCAAACATTGGCCCAGCTGTGCCAGTTCTGGCGCAGGCGCGTTAGGACATTCTGTCCGGAAGTCAATTTTTTTGACTGCTCGACCCTCCCACGCTCTGACAGTCATAACTTCTTCATTTTAAAATATTTTGAGGCGATTCTTTAGTCCATTATCATCGGAATTTCTCCCTCTACAACTTCTCTTTAAAACTCATATATGTAACTTTCTAGCCATAAAGATCTATTTTTCAACTTGTACATTTCAAACTACAACATTAAACATCACATGCTTATTTAAGGTTTTACCGGTAAAGTTCGTTATGAACATTTCTTCTATTATTAAACATACCACACATACCAAAATATTATTTAAACACATCAAACCATGAATATACATATATTACATAGTTCAAGACTTCTAGACCATCAAAATAACGTTTAATCGGTTAAAATACATTTTGACCATACAAAACATATTTAAACCATAAAAATGAACTAAGGAAAAGTTAAAACACTTTTGAACCTTTAATGGAGATCTTCTTCTTGCTAAAGCTAGAACTCCTCTTCTTCTTCTTTTTTTCCAAAATGAATAGCACACTTTCAACTCTCAAGTAGCTCTTATTTTTCTCTAGAGCTTCTCTCTCTACAATACTTAGAAAACTAACAAATGAACCAACAACATTTTCAAGACTTGTTGATGGTCTTATTTATAGAACTTCTCTAGACTTACTTATCATCTCCTAATCAACCAATGCTAGTCAATTAGGAGCTTAATCTTGCCTACTATGCATGGAATGACCACTTGATAGACCTTTTGAATGACCATATGAATGACTAGGGTAGTTGGGGGTTGCTTGAACCATTTTGCACTCAAAAATCAACTAACAAGCAAGCTTTATATCCTTGTGGGCCCCAAAATTCGGGATTGCTATATTATTACCCCAATTTGGCTTTATTTTTATGTCCTATATAATTATATAAGCATCCATATATATACACCAATATATGTATACATATTTACCTATACATGCACATTGGGCTCCACTTTAGACCTTAGTATTAATTATATTGGGCTCGTTCATTTAATTTATTTGGGCTCAATTTATTTATTACATTGGGCTAACATTAACTAACACATGTTACATTTAATTAAATTAAGCATTGGGCTAGTTTTAAATATTACATGGATCAATGTTTAATTAAATTACATGGTCTACTGGATTAATTTATTGGACCTAGTTTAATACATCATTTGGACTTATAATATAATCTCATTAGACTTGCTAGTTATAAGTCCATTGGACTCCTTAATTAGCTTACATAACACTATCACTTACAAATTGTTGGGTTTGTTTTAATAAAACCCTAACACATAAAAATACAAGTACTTTGACTTGATTAAATTAATTTATTGACTAACTCTTATCATTAAATTGAGTTTATAATATCATTACTCCTACACATACAATTATTCTCATATCGGGTTATCTTAAATAATTCACTTGCTTCTTCTTTCTCATTATTCATACAAGTAATTAACTTGTTCATTATAAATCTTCTTAATTGTCATACAAGGCCAACATTCAAGCTTTGTGATTTCATCACATAAGCTTCTCTTACAATCTTTTTCCTTCTTTAGTTAATTAATTTAATTAACTAATTTACTACATCTCATCATACAACTTAACACATACACACATACCTCATACATCATATTTTCTTATGGATATAATTAATAATAAAAAAAAATTGGGTTCGTAATTTTCTCGGTCATTACAGTAATTATCTTTTAAAAAAAATTGAAAACCCAAGTATGGAAAAGAATTTTCTGCGTGAGAATGGAATTATAATTTATTGTGTGAAAAACATTTGTATGCATGACATAATTATCGGATAATACCAAATTGGAATTGATGCAATTATAGGATAATGTTACATTTTGTTGTGTGAGTATGAAATTAAAAAAAAATAGTTATACTTTTGATGAAATTGAAAAACTATTGCAAAACAAATTAGTAAATCAATACAGATGTAGACAATAAAATTGGGTAGAGCGGTGTTTGACTCCCAACGTTAAAAGTTAAGAAAGGGTTTTAGCAAATAGCTAAAGGGTCTATACAGCAAATTAGTTAGGAGAATGAT
This sequence comes from Hedera helix, assembly GCA_947179155.2. Taxonomy (NCBI): domain Eukaryota; kingdom Viridiplantae; phylum Streptophyta; class Magnoliopsida; order Apiales; family Araliaceae; genus Hedera; species Hedera helix. Next base: position 8,434,846 of record OX359269.1, read on the forward strand.
ATAAATTAGAAATGTTTACTTTTTAAAACTCAACAGTAATAATATGATGAATAACAATTGGGGATAAAATCATTTTGGATTTGGTGCAATGTTGGAATATAAATATCATATTTTTATATTCAATTATAAGATAATTTTTTGATTAAATACTCATAGAAAAAGTTAAATAAGTTTTTTATGGGATAATATTCGAGAATAAAATTATTGGAGAGTGTTTTAGATATTATATAAATAATGAATATTCTATAGACGAAGAAAGTATTTTATTTTTAAAGACCAAATAATCAGGTTTCTATGTAGTTGTTGGTTTATATTACTTAGGATGCCAAAATCAAGCTGAATACTGAATCATAAAATTAGATTTCATAATATCCAATAATCAATATTAAAATCAAAAAGTTTCATCCAAATAACCGAAATTAACAACCCAAACATGATTATATTAAAAGTCATCAGAAATTAATAAATTTTAAAAACAAAAAAGTCATTAGTAAAATGATTGAATGATTCATATTAATTTGAACCAATAAAGTTGTCATCTTTCTCGACTTTTATTTTAATTTGGGAATGATTCATCAGTTTAGATTTGTAAAAAATAATAACAATCCCGATTTTGTTAGTAGTTATTTAATTAAAAAATGTCAATTTATAATTTTGGTGTTGTAATATTGAGAAATTAAATTAGTTGATAATATCATATCAGTTTAGATTTGTAGTGATTTTGGGATTATAAAATCAACATATTAACGTGGGATTTATTAAAATATCGGTTTAGATTTGGATCATGAGAATGAAATTTAAAATATTAGAAAACATTCAATAGTTCAACTATGAGATAATACTATCATTATAATTTTGTAGTGATTTTAGGATATAAACATCAGTGTTTGAAAATTTAAAAAGATACGTTTAATTTGGGAGTGATTAATTAGTTTAGATTTGTAAAAAATAATAGCAATCCTGGTTTTGTTAGTAGTTGTTTAATTAAAAAATATCAATTTATGATTTTGATGTTGTAATATTGAGAAATTAAATTAGTTGATAATATCAAATCGGTTTAGATTTGTAGTGATTTTGGGGATTATAAAATTAACATATTAATGTGGGATTGATTAAAATATCAGTTTAGATGTGGATCATGATAATGGAATTAAAAATATTAGAAAAAATTCAATAGTTCAACTATGAGATAATATTAATAAAAAAAAAATTGGATGCATTTTTGTTAGTATTTGTTTAAGAAAAACAATTTAATTTGGTAATGCTTCAAATTTGGATATAATTTTATATTACAGATTGTTGTTGTTGTGTGAGTATGGAATTAAAAATATTAGAAAAAATTTAGGAATGGAAATTATATGTAAATTATGAGATAATATGAGAAAAATATTGTAATAGTTATTGTTAGTATTTGTTTAATATGTGGAAAAATATTGTAGTAGCTATTGTTAGTATTTGTTTAATATGAGAAAATTTTAAAAAGATACGTTTAATTTAGGAGTGATTCATCAGTTTAGATTTGTAAAAAAGTAATAACAATCAGTTTAGATTTGTAAAAAATAATAACAATTTCGAGTTTTGTTAGTAGTTGTTAAATTAAAAAATATCAATTTATGATTTTGATGTTGTAATATTGAGAAATTAAATTAGTTGATAAATATCATATCAGTTTAGATTTTTAGTGATTTTGAGAATTATAAAAATTGAATGCGTTTTTGTTAGTATTTGTGTAAGGAATTTTTTTTAATTTGGTTGGATATATTTTTATATTACATATTGTTGTGTGAGTATGTATAGTATAATAATATAAAATATAAAAAACACGAGTAATGGTTGATAGACACGTGAGTGATAATTAATGGTATAGAAGAGGTGACGGATTGTGTAAATGACGTTTGTCAACTGATGGTGTCAATATATATATATATATATATATATATATATATATATATATATATATATATATACGACCCCGCGCGTTGCAGCGGGATTATTTATTTTGTTAAAAATATATATAATTAAAAATTATTTAGATCAATCCGTCATCAATTTGAGATAATATCAAAATAGAATTATGGGATATAATATCAATTTGAAATCGATGCAATTTTGGAATATAATATCAGTTTAGATTTGTATTAATAAGATAATGTTACATTTTTATTTTTTTTTGTGATTAAGGAATTTTAAAAAAAAATAAAAGTTTTATGCGTGAAAATTTTCTTTAAATAAAGTTCAAAAGCCCAATTATGGGATAATATTACATAATTTTTTGCCTAAGAATTATTTGTAAAAAAATTAAAAATTTAAATTATTGGATAATATCATATATTTATTTGTCAAGCAAAATTTAATTTTTTGATAATTTCAAGTACCAAATTATTAGATGATTTCATATTTTTATTTGTCTGTGTGAAAATATTCTGATTGAGTGTAGTGAAAAAATTATTCAGTTGTAATTAGTTTTAAATTACATATTTTTTTGTGAGAGTTATCTGTAATTATATGGGATAATATTCAAAAAATTAGTATGCGAGAGTTATCTGCAATTATAGGATAATGTTACATTTATACTTTTTAAATTTCATACTCGCACAAAAAGTGAAAAAAAAATACATATTTTTTTGTGAGAATTATATTTATAAAAACCAAATTTATATTTGTGTTGAATTATGAGATAATTTTTATTTTTATTTTTATTTTTTATGAGAATTAGCTATAAAAAAATTTAAAAAAATAAAATTATTGGATAATTACATATTTTTATGTGTGAGAGTTATATACAATGATGGGATAATATTATAAAAAAAAATAGATTTAAAAAAAGATCAAAAAAATATTTTGAGAGTTATATGCAATTATATAAAAATCATATATGTATTTGTGATTATTTTCATATTTTTATGGGATAATGTTCAAAAAAATAAATTATTGGATAAATGTAATAATAAATCAATTGTAATAAATGCTAGTGAAAAATTGAGTTAATGTGAGTGTGATACATGACAAGTTGTCCATACTATCTGAATATCTTAAATTTGAAAGCACTTCAACTATATAATTAAAAATACAAACTTGATTTCACAATTTTTTACTTTAGCTTTTTCTTTCATATTAAAATCAGTATAAGGAATATTCAAATTTATAATAAATACAAATTTAAAATTTGAACTTTTTCTTTCTTATCCAAATTAGCATAAATAGTATTATCCAAATTTGTAATTATTGATAATACTTTGATGACAAAAAAATTGGATACAAAAAGAAGATACAAAATGATGTAGATGATAGTTATTTGTTATAACTATTAGACTCGCCCATGTATGGTGGAACATCACTAATTATAATTCGACATATCATTTTGTATCATCTTTTTTGTAGCCATCTTTTGTCATCATAGTATTACTCTTATTACCATTAAATACTACCTAAATTTGTAATACTGTCCAAATTAATTTTATTAAGTATATTACATTGTAAATTTAATAGTATAACCAACTAAAGAAAATTATAGTGAATTTATTACTAATTAAATATCATAATTAAATTAAAATTTATTAAAACTTGAGTTTCATATTTCTATTCTGACTAGAATTTCAAAGAAATATTGTCAATAGAAACGCTAATTTAAAAATCCACTATTAACTTAAGTAACATTTAATAATAAATAAATAAATAGTAATAACTATATGATCTTCTCATGAATAAAATTAAAGTAATTATTTTATCACAATTATAACTAAATAAATCTACAGTATTCCATTCAAATGTCTAGCCGAATAATTGATCGAAGAAATCTACATATATAATTTAACAATTTATTATTTAATAAATATTTAATAATTTAATAACAACAACTATCTTCTCAAAATTCCAATTAAATATCTATTCTACATTTAGTTGATTATCTTAATAATTAACATAATAAATTATTACTATATCGCTCGTGCTTCGTACAGAGTTGGTGAACTTGTTTAACTAAAACATAAATTTTGTGTTTTTAACTTTAGCACTTTTGACAAAAGCATAAAATACAAATCCTTAAATTATTATTTTTAAATAAAAAATTCTCATACCATACACTTGCTTAAATTGTCATTAATACCTTCAAAAGCAATTCAATAATTAAGTAATCAAACACTACTGGTCCGTTTAGATAATTTGTTTTGAAATTTAATTTGACTTATAACTCTATAGCGTTACAATTCATTGATTTATAAAATCAAAATAATACAATTTTATTGTTTGGTTAGCAAATTGAATTCATATTGTATTTATGTTAAAATTTAAAAACTATTGTTTGGATAGTTATTATTTTTGTATTGTTTTCAATATCAAAAATTTAACATAATTAATTATATGAATTATAAAAAAAATATTATTATTAAGTCATTTTTAAATTTATCCATTTTATATATTCAACTAAAATTTGCACAAAGAGAATAAATAAAGTATGTGAACCTATTGATGTCCCAACCTGAAACAAAAAATATTGTTTTATCATAGAACCTAATCAATCAATTAGATGATGTTATTACATCTTTTTATAAAACATGTTTATAAACTTCGTAAGAACACTTTACTAAACATTTTAATCTATAATAAAGTATAAGAGAGAAAAATGAGAGAGAGATATGTGCTTAGGAGAAGACTAACTTAGCTTCACAATATTCAACACAATGCATATCTAGTTCTAAATACTACTGCATTATACATTCATATATGTTGATAATTTTTAAACAAAAGTCTGCAATATTTGATATAATTAAAAGACTCTTTCTAAAATCTCATAAATCATATACCCAATATTTCCAACAATTCTGATTACAGAGGATTTCTAAGAGATGAAAGAGATAACGAAGGAAGTTGCAGATAGCGATTTGGCTAGTGGACAGCAGCAACAACAACGAAGGTTGGGGAATCATGATGCTTGGGGAGAGGAAGCCGTAAGGGAGGTTTGAGAGAGATAACGGAAGCAGATCGTGTGGAAAGAGTCGAGTGGTTGTGCGTGTTTCTATGGTGTTTTAGTATGTGAGCCCGATACTTGTTATGCTATGAATTTGACGCATAATTGATTTTTAAAATTTTATCATGTGTCATAGTTTTAGTTTTATGGTATTAAGATATTTTGTGTTATAATTCAATACGGTTTCTAAACTTAGGTTGGATATCCAAATGGTCAATTTGATGTTACAGATCCAAATATCAATACAAAAGTATTAAATCGGTGTATCCAAACGAATAATTATAAATTTTTCTATAAATACACTTTTATCTTACGCTCGGTCCAAACGGACACTTGTGTATATAGTCTTTCTTTCCCATATTTAATATTAAAAAAAATGATATTAAATGTCATTATCTACAATTGTGAGTAGTTTTACCAAGTTTTTTAATGCTAGCCTCCTCACAATTTTTTTTAGTCTTACTAGCAAATTTTCCCTCCATTTTTAAAAAGACGGCCTGAGATACAATTTTTTTTGTTCTTAAAAGAATGGTGCAAGGTACATAAAATAAGGACAAATATGTCATTTAGCGAAATCTACTAATATAAATAAACAAAGCACTTAACACTTTATTCAATTTTGTGAAATCACTAAGAATAAAAAAAAATTAAATAATCTCTTTTTTCCACTATATTTTCTTTTAATTTGTGAAAATACACTTAAAACATTCATTTTTTTTCCTTTTGTCTCTATTACTCATCCCTACTACTGCTATCCTTCCTACATTTACACAAAGTCACAAATAGACTGGAAAGACCATTCTAATGGCTTATGAGGGTCAATTTTAGTCAGAGTACCTCTAAGCCAGATCCCAAAAGTCCAAACTACATATCCTATCGAAATAATTGCATCAAATTGCATACCAAAATTATACATAACCAATAATACAAATTCAAGCTAATAAAATCCTAGCCTAGTTGTTTCACATAATCAATAATACAAATTCAAGCTAATAAAATCTTAGCCTAGTTGTTTTGACCCAAGTCGACCTTTAGGTCTCAAGTTTAATTTTCACACTTACGTGAAATATATTTCTTCCTTCGCCTAATGAATATTTCCTCCGTTCTATATAAAAATAAAAATAAAAAGTCTCATTTATCAACAAAAAAACATTATAAAAAAAAATTTCATTAAAATTTAATTTTATACCAACAATACTAAACTAACAACTTATTATTTATAAGAGTAAATATAGAACTAAAATGCATATTTAATATATGCAAATTTTGTGTAGAACAGCAGTAACATTCGTCACCATGAGCAATTTCGTTCTGATCGCCCTGCATATAATAATTCAATCTCTTCTCCACCAAATCCAGTGTTTACTTCTCTCTCTTTCTTTTCGTTTATTTCTCCCTTTTCACCAAGCTACTGTGATGATTCAACTCACTTTATCGTCCTGCATTAATAAATAAATTATAAATAAAATAAAATAAAATCTTGACTAATGTAGAAGCCATGTATGTTTTGTTTAGTAGGAACTTGGAACATTTGTTCCTGTTTGTTCTGCGTAAAAAGAAAAATACCTATTTTGCGATTTAACTTCTTTGTGAGCTTTATATGAAAGAATCACGTTCCATACTAGAGCAATGACATTAGCAGCAAGGACCTGTAATATGACCAAGCAACAAGCAAAAATAACATTTTGATAAACTGCAAGGAAAACTAAAAGAAGAAAAAATATGGCTGAAACTTTAATACATAAATAAATGTACCCTTTTCAATAAAACCAAAAACTTGTGACATATAAATGGGGTTAAATCAATTTTTTCACACTGAACTGGACACCAATTTACATATACATCACTGAACTGATTTTTTTACAATCGCATCACTAAACTCGAATTTTTTTACAAAAATTGAATTTTCTGTCTAAGTCTGTTAAAATTTAAGGGATTGCTCATGTGGCTGCTTACGTGGATAATTTTATGAGTTAAATCATTTTTTGCCTATTAAACTAAGTCTCAATTTACATTCGCATCATCGAATTCATTTTTTTATAGTTACCTCACTAAACTACAATTTTTTACTAAATCGTTACAAAATCCGTTAAATTATTTGACTTTTAACAAATTCACCAATACATGTGAGAGAGTGTTTTTGCATGTCATATATACGCCAAATTTGCATGCCATTGTGAAATAAAATTAAAAAAATTACTTTAAATAGCAATTAAAACAAGTTCACCATATTAAGTAAAAGAAATAAATCAACCAAATAAAATATATTTAACTTTACAATTATAAAATGTAATATATAAAAAGAATAACTGAGGTACATATGTAAATTGGGATACAATTCGGTGGAGGAAAATGATTTAACCCATAAATAAATATGTTTGACATATTAAATCACGTAACAATTTTGAATTAATACACTTATTTTATATTATTAAATAAATAAATAAATAAAACCACTCAAATAATAAAAATCCATATTTCTCACCGGATTCTGAACTTATTTGGTAATCAGATTTGATATATAGTGTTAGAGATATTTCTAATATAATATAGTATTCGAGGTGTATATATATATATATATATATATATATTAATTTGTGGTAATTAATTACACTCTATTATGTTCTAATTAATAGGGAGTTTTAATTTACTCCAAATTTTTTATTATTTAATATGGAATTATATTTTCTTAATTTAAATTTAGACCGCCTAAACAAAATCTAAAAACATTACAATTTAACGAATTTTGAATTAATTTGTTAAAAAATTGTAGTTCAGTGAGGTAAATATAAAAAAATAAAATTAGTGACGCAAATATAAATTGGGACTCAGTTTAATGGACAAAAAGTGATTTAATCCATTAAATTATTCATGTGAAAAGACACGTAAGCAGCCAAGTCAACAAACCGTTAAATTTTAACAGACTTAGGCGAAAAATTTAATTTTTATAAAAAAATTACAATTCAGTTATGCAATTGTAAAAAAAATTAGTTTAATAATGTATATTTAAATTGGTGTCTAGTTCGACGGGAAAAAAAGTAATTTCCCCATATAAATGTATCGATTTTAGAAAAATGGCATGTCATCATTTCAGTTTCACGTCGTGTAACAAAAGGGTCAGTGCTTCATAGTTTTTGACATTTGATATATAAGAGCAAATGTCATTAATAAATAATAAGACGTGGACGCATTTATGTATGGAGGTGGCAGCAATCAAATCAGAAGTTAAAAGTTAAAACTCATTTTGCACAAAAACTTAACTAGTACAATGAAAACTTCAATATATTTAAGCGGATGCAAGGACAGAAGAACAGTTCAAAAAATAAAAACCAGTAATAGCTAATGATGTAAATAGAAAATTCACCTAACCTACATTTGTTTGAAATTTTTTGATTGGGATAGGACTATTTATACTAATTTATTACCACTACAAATTATTTTATCGCATGATTATTCCGATATATAATGTTTTGTCATTTCTAAGGTCATTTGATGATGGTATTATATAATCCCCCTTTTGAGATAGAAAATGAGTTTAGAAATAATAACAATCACATGACTAAATAACGGACTAATTATGGGACAAAATAGTCCTAATGATGTTGAATTAGTACAAATAATCATATCATATCCTTTATTTTTTGCTAACAAATATAGACCTAGAAGAGAACAAGGTCCTCTAAACAGCTTATGTATTGTAGCCTACCCCAATAACTGGTTTACAAGGTCTAAATAGTCTTTAGCATATATGTTGTCTATAACTAACATGTCAGAATCAGGCATGGAGTCATTCCTCTCACATAATACCATACACCAAGTATAAATAAGATTTTTGTCACCCAAACCTGAAACTTCTGTGGAACAAATCGAAAGTTGAGAAACTGGAAAGGTATCCATAGTTGCCAGTTTGCCAGAACAGAATAGAACCACTCCTACAAATGGGAGTTCAATGTTAACTTATACAACTCCATATTAGAATAACCCACATCTAGTTCCGTTCAGGCATGTATTCAATAGTTAAAGTGACATTAAAAATAAGAGGTATATGGCAAAACCTGTTGAAGCTTCGGTATCACTTGCGATGGCCTCCCCTCAAGTGTAACTAGTGTAGATAAGAAAAGTCCAATGAATGCAGGTGAAAACAGAAACTGCATAAAATCCATTTTAGTTGAGGGAAAGAAACTATGTAAAATGACAGAATTATTGCCAAGTTACAGCATGAAAATGTAATCAAATCACATCAAAATCAAAGATAAAAATAAAAATAATACTAATATTAATATTAATAAAGCTCACCTGATCAATTGTAAGGCGTAAAAAAGCACCTGAAGCCCCAGACATGACTACCAATTTACTCAAATATAAATACCTAAAAATGTACATAAAAGGATATGTATTACTATCGGGATAAGTTTTCATATCATAAGACAAATTGATACCTTTACTATATTTCCAAAAATTAAATATATTTATAGACAACCATTATAAAACATATAATAACAAAATACACATTTCAATATCAACTATCCATTACTTGCCAAGATTCAAAATTTTAATAATAATATCAAATTTTAACCTCCAAACACATTGAAAATGCAAATTTTTAATCATTTGCAATCAATCTTAGTCTTTAATGTAGAATTGTTACATACCAACATGATACGTAATGTATCATAGGATAAAGTGATGTATAGTGTGATACATCATTGTATCACGGGATCAAAGCAAAGATTTGGGTTTGCCGGTAGTTAGGCAAATCCCAAAAAATGGGATTCGAGTTCGGGGGAGATTCGAAACATGTTTGAATATTAAATAAATTTATATTTACATATGCAATACTTTTTTAATTTATTACTAAGGTGGGTGAGGGGAACATATAGCCTGACCTCAACCCTACAAGAACTAAACCCCTTATGGAGCCAAGAAGGCCCTTACAGGCTACTGGAAATATCTCCAACGAGATAATACATTTTCCATTGTGTCCCTGAGTACATCCCTTTGGGGAATAGAGCTAGAGTTCATTGGTACAAACGTGTATTAAATTTTTAATGTCAAGAATAATACTTAAGGATAATAAGTAAAAACATTTTAGGACAAAAATTATATGCCAACACTATCTAAAAAGTTTGAAATATACAATTCTTATACTAGTCTCCTGAAGTACTAGTGTACAAAAAATATATTGATTGGGATACAAAGACAGGATACATATCGTTCGACATTTTCCATATAGTTCCAGATAAGTAATGAGTATCATATGATATTAATAACTGTCTAAATAACTACTAAGTGAAAATTGGAAGATAATGGAAAATATTGTGGATTAGGAAAGTTTCAATTAGGTTTTCAGATAAGCTGAGACACTTGAGCTCGTTCAAGTTAAGGGAAGTTTTTTTTGTTTGTTTTTTATTATTATTATTTTTTTGGTCGGCGACTGAAATGCAAAATTGACCCTCTGTTTGTACTTTTTTTACAAACTCCTTCCTCAAACTTTATTTTTGGCATAACTCACCCTTCAAGTTGTATAAGTAATAAAAAGCGAACCCTTTTAGCTTTTCTGTTAAAAAAAGTGACGGGATCCACCATGTGCCATACATGAGCAACAACGAGGACAATATAGTAATTATACAAATAAATAAATAAATAAATAAATAAACTCCACACTCTCCATTCCAATAAAGAAAATAAGTTTATAATTACTTTTTTTTACTTATGATGATAATTTTACTTTTTTAAAAATTATAAAATAAAAAGTACAAATAAAAAATTACAAAGATGTTTAAAAGCAAAAAAAAGAAAGAAATAAAATAGTAAAACAATAAATATAAAATTAATTAAAACATAATTACAAAGATAAAATCAAAATAAATAGAAGAAAAGTAAGAAACCCGAATACAAACATGGTCATCTATAATCTAGTGCGGCCGGCATGAGCATATCGCAAAAATAATCCCCACACAATATCGCAAAAAGCCGAACGGCAAGTAAAGCATTCCAACACGAATCCAAAACATTACCTGCTCCATCGCGACAACCTTCTGCAAACCCTAACAATTTCCAGCGAGACAATAGGGCATTGTAGTTGAAGAAAGACACGATAAACAGTAACAATTCCCCTATTTTTTTCTTCCTTTTCATTGGTTGGTTTTGGTACCCAATCTCATTTTGGGTTTTGTCGAATTTCTTAGTAATACTAAACCAATTTCATGTATTTGGGGTTTTTGGGTTTGATTGAATCTATGAAATTGCTCTTCTTATAATTTAAAAGTCGGGGTTGAACACAAAATTGATTTTAGAGAGGGCCCTGCTCTACTTGTTTTGTTCTTGATCAAATGATAGAAGATGTAAGTGTCACTATTTCTCTCACGTCTAATCTCTCTCTATAAATTGTATGTATATCAATATGATTCATTTTAATGAAATTTCAGGGTTTTTGGGTTTGATTGAATCTGGCTGGGGTTATTTACTGGATTAGTGTTTTTAAGATTGGATTTGAAAGGTGAGTGTGATGGAGGGTTGAGATGTAGACGTAGATGTTGATTGGATTTGTATTTATTGATTTTGAGTGAGTGGTTGCTGGTGTAGAGATAGGGAGATTAACGGTGAAGAGAAACAAGGGGAGGTTTTGATCTATGACTGAGGTTTACTTTTTTTAGTTGGTGATGAGGGTAAATCCCGACAAGCAAGGTGGGATAAAGGGTTCCATTCAAGCGAAAATGGTTATGCAGATTGGAAATGGTCTATTTAATTATTATTATTTTGCATAATTACTCTATTACCCCTTATTGCACATGTGACGTGCACATGATCAATTTCCGTCCAAAATTCATAACATTCCGTCCCTTTTTTTAATTGAAAAGCCAAAAGGGTCCTCTTTTTATTACTTGTACAACTTAGAGGGTGAGTTATGCCAAAAAAAAAAGAGTTTAAGGAAGGGGTTTGTAAAAAAGGTACAAACTGGAGGGTGAGTTTTGCATTTCAGTCTATAGGGAACATTAAAGGCTCATTTGAGATCCCTCATGTACCGAAAGAATCAAGCTTGAACATATTTTAGATCATAAAAGGTTATTCAGCAGCAACACAATTTGGTTTAACAAAGCTAAGAAGTGCCCCATGACTATAGTGGAAAGCATTTTCTTCAACCTCAAATCAGTATCAGCTAAAGTAGAAGCGTACAACAAGCAGAAGACACTCATATATAGCTAAATAAGTCTAGCTCAATATTTAATCAAGACCTAATTTTGGAGTCAGTATTAGCTCAAGTAGAAGTTTGCAACAAATAGATAACACTCATAAGATAAATAAGTCTGGCTCAATATTCAATCGAAACCTAATTTTGAAGCAGAACACGGGAAACCTACTGCTCTGCCCAGCTTTTCATGGTTCCTTCACAGACCTAACCAAATGCACCAGGTGTTCTCAGGATCAAAACAGCCATTCATAACCCCAAATTCAGCATATGCAGCCAAAAAATTTTAAAGAAAAATTAAACTCCCTCACTTCCAAAATATAAGATCAAGTTTGGAATGGAGAGGGGTACTTACAGTCAAAATAGTTCTAGTTTTCTGGAAGCATCTTTCCAGAATCCTCGTTGTAAAATTGGTAGTGCTCAAATTCTAGAAGTGGCAAGGTACAATTAAGTTGACCGAGCTACTCAATAGAGTTAAGTAATCATGCATGTATATTGAGTGTAAAATCTAGTGTCGCAATCAAAAGTTTCCAAAATCATGTACATGCATTTTCATCCTTCAGTTTCACACTAAAATTTGTGTCACCTTAACTATCTGAGATGCATGTGACTCATAACAATATAAATCAGTTATTATGGCATTTTACGTGAATTTTCATTCTCTAGTTATTGTGGATACTATAGTTACTGAAATAGAATGAGTAAGAGGTATGTTGACAGCTTCAAAGGAAGAAGCACATTGCAAATATTAATATATTTCAGAATATAACATTTACAAGGAATTTTTTAGAACAAGTATATTGCAAATATAAGTTGTATACATGTATGTAAAATTGCAATTCTGGGAATAATTCATGAAGTGGTTGCTATATGAGACCATTACCAGAAGTGCAATGTGGGGCCCACCAGCACCAGCCCCAAGAACATGAACAGAAATATCCTCTTCAGGTCTACAGATGGCACTTTGTCGATCACAAGCTGAGCCACAACTTCTAAATTAGAAAATTAGCCAAAATTTGTTAATTTAACAAAAACAATTGTGCGCATTATTTAACAGAAGATTCCATTACTAAAAATGATTATCAGCAGTACCACAATTGAAGCATTACATAATACTGTACTAAAAAATTGCAGTCTCCAAAACTGAAATAGCATTCCTCTACAAAATCCTGGAATACAAAAGCATCAAACACCCTTATAAAATCCTATGTAGATCCATGGTCAGAAAGTTAAAATCAGTATTTTGCTGCTTGTCGATACCCAGTTGGCCTTATTTAGAAAACATACAGAATATTTACTGGAATTGTGCATCTACGCCCTCCAAGCAGAAAATTTTAAAAAGAGAGATTAAAATCTTGATTAGCTCTTGAAACTTTCCAACACCTCAAATGGAGGCACTTTTATATGTGTGCTTAGTGCTAAACACACATATACATTTTACTCACATCTATTCTGCAGCACCTACACGACCTTTAAGCGAGCAGTTTAACCTTAACTTAAAACTCAAATGGACACTAAGCCCTTTAACATAGCTAGGGGTAAAAATGCTACATGTCAACAGCTGCATAAATGATTTCTCAACAAAACTAGAATAGAATAGGAATAGGATATATCTGAGAAATCGACTGCGAAGTGCAAACCAACTTCTCCTACAGTATTTCCTTCGAAACATACTGTAGGACACCTTATCAAATAAACATGTGCAAAAGAGGTAGAGTTTTTTTTAAACTAGGATATGTGCTATTTGGTTTAATGTGTGTATGTGGGCATGCACAAACAAAATTAGTTATAAGGACCGCAAAAAGCCTACCTGGCAGGTTAAATCTCCAACAAAAGTTAAAATTGCAGATGTCACAGCTTTTGTCAACACAGGATACTTTTCAAGAAAAGTCAAATACCTGAGATGGAAATTAAATTCAACTTGTAATTCATCAGTAAGGATTATATGATGGGACAGATGCATATCATAAATGAACAAAGGAGAAAATCTATATTTCATTCTCTTTGGTATCAATTACAAAGTCTCTCAAATAGACACACAAAACTTTGAAGAACAAAAAGAAAGAGTAGACGCTCACCACAAAAAAAATACATTAAAAAATAATTAAAACAAAGCATAAAAGGACAATTAAGTTTAGGTGAAAATAAGAAACTAGCTGTAGCATTTTTAACATCACTCGTTTAAAAGAATTATTATTAGCAATAGAAAACAGGATATCATCATTCCTCAATGTAATTGACCTAAATATGGTACCAGCATATGAGATACATAAATACATATACCTATATGGGAGAGATCTATAGCCAAAGGTGGCTATGGACTCAATTTTAAATAAAAAATCCTTTGTGCACACCATTATGGTGCATACAGAGAATTTTACAAAAAAAATGTGTACGCACCATAGTGGTGCATACAAGAACTTTCCATACACACCATTATGGTGTGTATGGGAACTTTCCATATACACCATAATGGTGTGTACAGGAACTTCCCATATGAACCACAGTGGTCTGTATGATGATTTCTAATTCTAGAATCATGTCAGTTGAATCTAAAAATGAACGATACAAAATGGGTTGGCTACTACACTCTCCATAGCCACCTTTGACTATGGAACACTCCCCTACAAATACATAAATACATATATTCGCAACCAGATGACATACTTCATTAGTAGGTTCTGATGAATGATGACTAAAGAAGTAGTGCGAGAAATCCATCCCTTTGGAGATTATTTCACACAACCGCTATCAATAACTAAGAATAATTATATGTTAAATATCCCTGATCTTGCTGATACTGTTCAGTTTCACGCATTTAAATGGACTTACATAGACCATCCAATTTGCAGATAACTGTAAAGGGTGATGCATTCTCTTTCAGTTCTGAGCTAAATTATACTCCCTCCATATCTATTTTATAACGCATGAGAGCGGGATTTTTGCCCAGTTTATAATATGGAGATGGAATCTCTCCATATTATAGCCAAGTTTTTAACTTGCTCGTTAAGTCTTTTTCTCTCTCTTCTCCTTCTCATCATCCCCTTCCTTATTCATCTCCCATCTTTTCGCACCCATTCACTTACCAATTACTATTGCAGAAAGTGAATTTTTTTCTTTTGGGGGTGAAATTCAGGAAAATTGTCAAACATTTATATTTTTAAATTTCACATAAATAGTGTTTGCAAGAATACTAGTAATTATGACAGTGCAAGCATGCTATAAGTTTGAGAATAGAGCAAACAATATAAAGATATTACAGAGCTTGTCCGTGTTGTGGACTATGATGGTCAATTATATGATACTCCTTTCATATCACAAAAAGAATCTCATTTAATTATTTTATCTAGTCAGTTTGAAAATTCCTGAAATTCAAAAATTGATGTTTATTTATTATTTTGATTAACACAATAGTTAATATTGTAAACTACTTTTAAAGGGACTTGGCTCCCCTCCATTACACATTTTCTCCAATTCCATTCAATACACCAGATGTTTGTAGTTTGAGATAGTATAATTAAAATCAAAAACCGGTCCATTAATTTATAATACTGAGCAGTATAATTGTTTTGAAAATAAAAGTATTCCAACACTTTTATACCTTTTGATGAAAATGTAGATTTTTCATCAAAATTTCAATGGTTAAGAATTTTTTTAAACTTTTAACGATGAAAATATTTGTAGTGATTCTAATTTTTGGTAGAAATGATTTAATATCATCAACTATTTATTAACATGTTTGGATCATTACTAACACAAAATTATTAAGATCAAAGAATTGGTGTATTGAACGGAATTAGAGGGAATGTGTATTGGAGGGGAACCAAATCCCTTAAGTATTATTGAGTACAAATTTGTTATTTCAAATTCAAATAAATTCACACTATACTTTGAATTTTAGGATTTCGCAGATAGACTAGAATAAAGTCAAATGGACCTTTTATGGAATGGAAGGATTAGACACCACAAACAAAGAAGAATGAGACAAAAGGCCATCTAAACAAAACTAACAACATAGAATGATGGAACTCCAAGACAATCTAAGAAAAAACCATCTTGCAGCCTTATTGCAGACTAAAAATAAGTGCACTAATTACAATACATATTTTTCCATGTTTGCAATATTGTTGTAGCATAACCAATTTTTTGTAAAAATAAGAGAAATTATACACGCACCCAAAAAAAAAAAAAAAGAGTAAATATTAACAAAACAATGAAATCAAGTATCCCTCCCTACCACTAACACCAATAGCATAAGATTTTGACTAAAAAAGAGAGATCATTTCAATTTCTTTTCCTCTGTGCTAGTACATTCCAGGAATATTAAAATTACAAAACATCTAAAGCCAATTTTATACTGAAAGAAATTAAAAAGATAAAGACAGAACTAAAAAGTGCAAACAATTACCATGAAAGCAATGACCACTCTCTCTCACCACCATCGCCGCCGCCGCCGCCGCCGCCGCCAGAATTTCCATCACCAAAACCATCACCACCGTAGCCGCCACTTCCGCCGGTGCCATTATCTGAAACGGCAGAAACCCGAAACCAATCACAACCCAGCTGTCTAAACCCAATATCAGAGCGACCCAATTTTTTGAAAGAGCTCAAAGCAATCGGATTTTGATAATTGTATGAAAAAGAGCCCCTAACAACAGCTATTTGAACTGGGTTTGCCGGAATTCGGGTCAGATAGCCGAGATTGGAACTCCGTTTATGTGAAAGTCCCATAAAACGGGACAAATGCGGTGACTCACGGGTCAGGATTACAGGGTTTTCAACCATTTTTGTTGCTGGTTGTAATTTCAATCCTCCAAATCTTGGAGCATATGTTATGTTTGCCTTACAGAAAATGAGATTTTTCCAGAGGTTTTAGACACCAACTCAAATAAACAAGGCATAGGTAATGTCCTTTGTTGGTCCATAAATAATATTTTTCTATTATTTTTTATGTAAAATTCACCATTATTTAAAATTTTAATTTAACTTACCGAAGGGATTTAATTTTTTTCATTTTATAAAATTATTATTTTATTAATTTTGAAATAAAATTACATTCTCATTATTAAAAAACAAAATTTAAAGAATCTCAATATTTTTTATTGTGGGAACATATTTTTTATCTTTAAAGTTATAACTTTATTAATTAAGGGATAAATTTAGGTTCTTATTATTAGAAGACTAATGTAAAAAATTCCAATAAAAATTACAAAGACTTTTAGTTGCCCATAAAGTTATTTTATAGAGTGGAATCACTATTATTAAAGTTACATTAGAATGTCAAACAAGAAAAAGGTTTAAATTTTGACTACACTTTTTGTAATTATTTTATGGCGTGATTTTTACTCGGACAATAACAACGGCCTTATCTACATTATGAAAAAATTCTTGTGCTTTTCTCCCCAAAGAATGCCAAAAAGGCAACAAAAAAATAAGGTAGTCTTCGAGTTATCTATGAAACAAGCAAGACTCAATCGGGAGTCCACTATTTGAGTTCAACAGACTTATTACAGAGGTACTGTACCAATACACGAGGAGGGAAAAGGGATACGGAAGAGAAGGGCAAAAACAACATCAAATCCCCTATAATGTCGTCAAACTTTTGGTCATCAATCTGCGAGTGCTGCACTTTTAATTGTGTCAGTTCACCACCCTGGATAAGGATTATGTGATGAATGTCACAGCTTCATTGGTGCTCCTGTGATTAAGTTCCAAGTTTATGAGCTTGCACTTCCACCGGTCAAAAATGCAACCAAATGAGAAGAACCAGGGACATGTAACCTAGTGATGAAATGTCATACTTCAAAATCCAATATATTGCTATGTAGTAAAACTTGAAAAAACAATTTACTATCAAGACTTAGGTCTAGAAGTGCAGAGCCTAGCTGCAATTTGAAATAATAAAATACCATCAATGGTTATGTAATGTGTGTTTGTGTGTGTGTGTGTGTGTGCGTGTGCGTGTGCGTGTGCGTGTGCGTGTGCGTGTGCGTGTGCGTGTGCGTGTGCGTGTGCGTGTGCGTGTGCGTGAGAGAGAGAGAGAGAGAGAGAGAGACTCGGATACCAACAAAACATATTCAATAACTTTCACAAAATGAGGGGTCTGATGAAAACAGTGGCTTAAACTTTTTACAGCGGTTACTTTTACCTTCAAGTTTGAACCCATAAGGATTCTAAAGAGAAAGACTTCTCATTCCGAATATGAGCCGCTGAAGTAGCTTGTGGAGGTGCATGCACAGTTATTGGAAGAACCCATTCACATTTGTCCCTTCCCTCTATTAGAAGTGGGTGCTCATATCTAGATTGGAAAAACCCAGGTAAGTGTTTAAGAGAGAACTTGAAGGGAAAAAATACTCGATATTTGCGCAAGTCCAAGAAATAGCCAAGACAGAATAATCAACATGACCAAATGACAGATACTGTATGAAATTGCATTGACTTGAAGGCAAATTGATCATCCTCATTATAAAATGACATTTTAGAATCCCAAACAGTTCTGATTTTAAAATAAATATTTATAATCGATTGTCAAGCTATGGATACATGCATATTAATATGCAACAAAATAATCTGAACAAATTTTTGGGTACTTGCTACCACGGACAGTCTACTTGTATCAAAGTCGTAAAACAAGACTCATCATTGCAGAAAGTGATCGAAAAATAAGATGGCAAAACTTTAACCGATCAGAATCAGAAAAACAATGTTGCATTATTTTCACATCTACTACTCAACAGTAATAAACGTCGTACCTAGTCCAGTCTACATTCTTTGGAGTAGTAAGGAATTCAAACCGAAGAGCCCACTGCACCGAGACATGGCGAGTGGAAAAAGACATTGGCCCGTCCATAGGAATAGAGAAGAGAAAGCTTGTCTGCACCAAATCTGCAACAACCTCATGGTGATCACTCTGGACCTGCCATAAACAAGGATGATCCAGCATATATATGAGAAAAGAGACATCATCTTTTTACATGCTTAAGTGCATGCCAGCTATGCTCAATTTGTAATCCAACCGTAGCCGTTTTAAACACCAAACCTTGTGTCTTTTGTCAAGTATCTTATGAAACATTTTTGACATTTGAAAATTCTCAACTTCCCCCTCCCCGCTCCCCCCTCTCCCCTAATGTAGAGCAAAGTGGAAGAAAATAGAATTTGAGAGGAAAATACTAAGGAGAAGAGCCAAAAAAAGAATTGGTAGAAACACGAAGCAGAAAGCTTTCTGTTAAAGGAAATATTATTCCATCTCCCATAAAAGTAAAGATCTTTACTTCATCTATAGGCCCAAGACTCCAACTACTATTAGGACTACAATGTAAATAAGGAAGAAACAATACTACACCAATCTAAGACAAGGAAATTTACAAATAAAAATAATAATACTAATAATTATTTCTTAAACTACCAAGGGTACTTACTTGAAGAACAGAACAGCTTTATAGTTATTAGACTATGTGGCACACACTGTGTCGCAAATTAAGAAGAGTTTAAAATATTTGAATAAAACCTGAAAAACGTGGATGAGAAAAGATAGGAGAGAAAATAGGGATAGAAAGTGGGACAAACAAAAGAAACTGGTGATAAGTCGTGGGTGAGATAATTCAACTAAAATATAGGAAATTTTAAGCTTTATCATAAAATAGACCAACATAGGGTAAGAGACCAAGTCCCCTCTCCGGCTTTATATATAGATTAGGTGAAGAGCTTGTCCTGCAACACCCTCTCTCTCAGCCAAAATTATTTTTATTACCTGCAACATCTTACGGTTTGGAGAAGTTATGACTTGTTCAGAATGAAACTATGAGTGTTCATCCCAATGTGTTATTTCCATTTCACCTGCGTCCTTGTTATTGTGATGATGGGCACGACTTCTACTTAAAAACCTGTTTGCAATATTTTGTATCAAGTGAGGGTACTAGAATTTCCTTGTATTCTTCCACAAAAACTCTTCTTTCGTGATCTCGTTTTAAAATTTAATGAAAATGTGCCCGTCTTTCCCACTGTTTTATTTACATCTTATGTTGTTTTTGGATGTTCCATCAAATATGTTTCCTTACCAGACTAAATATTTTATTTGCCTAAAAGGAGCAATTTTTAAGTTTTTCAATTATGCAAAATTTATGATCTAAATAACTAGATTTATCCTATTCCTATTTGTGGGCTTCAGAAATTATACTCAGGAATGGATAAAAGTAGATTTCAATATTGCCCATTTCATCTTGGAGAACCTTATCTATCCAACGTCATCTAAACTGCATGTTTCCAAGTAATTAGAAATGGGATCCAGATACTAAAAGAGCCATTGAAGAAGAATTTCTACAGAGCAAGTAGTCTACCAAGTTCCGTCCACATTCCAAGTACAGAATACTCAAGAGTTATGACATGAGCGAGCACGCCTCTTAACTCCTTGTTTCTCGTCCACAGCCCTTTTCATTGGATACTCCAGATTATCTAATCTACGAACCTTCAAAAGTTTATTTTAACACATTCCAGGATAGATACACCAAAATAATTGAAGCAGATATACTAGGTCCCTGCATATACTGAAAGGGTATAGGTTTTAAGTTTGATGCCTAACTGTTCCCCTTCCGTAGTCATGATAGAGAGAAAGGAGTTGAATGCTTAATCACACTCTTCCACTGCCGAAATAATTATTACTGTTTTGTGTCAGCACAGAAGTATTTTACTGATTAGAAGTGTCCTTTTACAATTACAGTTTGGGACTTGGGTGCATGCAAAATATAAAATATATTACACAAACCAATGCTATAGAAATACTAAACAGTTGAAATAACAGTTTCAACATTACCTATTTTAAAAGCTCAACACAGATTTTGTCATACTAAAATTTGTATAATTTGCCTCAACACCAATATCTGAGAAGGTTGTTTTATATATAAAATATGTATACATTATTTTATTTTATTTTTTGAGGGGAACATAACTACCATCTTCATGGATCCACAGAGGAGAAGAAGAGACTTCAAATTGCATTTGGTTGAGAAGGGCATAAATTCGGGGACTTTCACCTTCTAAATCAATTTCCAGAGTACCAGCTTTATTTACCCAAATGCAATTACCAGTTCACCAAAAAAAAAAATCATAAATGATCAACGTAACTCTCACACATGTTTCACAAATTAGAATCAGAAAGTAAACCTTCGTAATTGTTGGGGAATGTCTCCGAGAAGGATGAACAGAACGACGATTTATTGTCTCCGACATCTCCAGGGTTATTGAAAGCTTGAAAACACCACGCAGATTAATTCATCAATTCAAAAGGCACCACCAATACAACGAAACCTGCCAATGGATAGTACTGATTTTATTGTTTGACATGTAAATTTACCTCAACACATCTCCGAGATCCTTCTTCATGAAAGAAAGTAAGAGTTCCGCCTATCTGTAACCAAAAGCACCGAAATGAGAATGATTTTAAAAAAATAAAGCAGCATGTGACCGTAGATAGAGTGCAACTACCATGTCGCTGAAGTAATAAGTTGATTCTGAATTCTTTGGGGAGAATCTCAGTAGAACTTTGTCATCCAGTCTAATATTGTATGACCTTCCACGAATAAAGCCTTCTGCTGCAGAAAATGTTGACAGACACTTAGTTTTGATCATTAATTTGTACGAGTCGCTGGATGCATTATATATATATATATGTGTGTGTGTGTGTGTGTGTGTGTGTGTGCGCGCGCAAAGTAAAATTCAGATTTACGAGAAAGCATATAGAAAGCGAGATGATTTACATGCTACAGGTTCAGCAGCTCCTGGGCCTGATTGCATGCCAGATTCATCATCTTTTGTAAGAGAATTAGCATGTTTTAACTGATGACTTGGAGAGATAATGGCTGAAGACCTCTGAGGAGACAAAACTTCTGGGGAAAGATAAACGATCTTTAACAGTGCAGCTTTTACAACTCAGAAACAGAATAAAGTATAAGGTGCCATAACTATACATGCTAATAGAAACAAAATGACCCCAAATATTCTTTTAGTAAAGCAATGCTCTAAGAATGAAAATTATAGTAAAAGTTTATGATAACAAGTGTTCAGAATTACACCATAAGTACTGGTATCCCAAGAATAGCTTACCACCAGTGGAATCATATAAGACTTCAGCTGCAGAGAGTCGAGGAAGTGGCAGATACGAAGATATGCTAGTGCGTTCTTCGAGATATTGATATTCCTTAGAAGACCTTGCTGCAGATGATTGCAAGGACAATGAACTTCCAAAGGCCTTGCGTAAGCTTTCCTTGCTGGGATTGAAGGAAGAAACCGATGAAATTTCATCCCTTGAGCTGTCGTAACCTTCCTCAACTCCATCATAAGTTTCATTAGCTCTAGCCTGCAGGCAGTAACTCTTACTTTTTATAATCAAGTTTAAAATCCATATATTATTTTCACACTATAATTGATACTTTGATTAATTGACTTAATTATTAATTAGGCTTTTAGCACTGCAAGAGCAATAAATATGTTATCCGTTCAGAAAAGATGGCAAATGAAAGAGGAATGAAATATCTGGAACTCTTTCAGCTTACCCAATCGGAGTCTGTATTCATCTCTTTCCAGTATACATCCAAAACGATGGTTGAAGCTGGAACAATTCCTGAAACATATTAAAAGAACTTGATTATCAATTTACAGGTATGAATTAATGGATAATCTTCTAATCCACATGCTACCAAAAAAAACTAACAAAAGAATTGCTAAAATTCATAGCAGCGCAATGTTAGTTCCAGCTTCAAAAGCACGGATTCTTGATCCAAGAGTTAATAGTGCTCGTGCTTCACATTTCAAGATCTCACCTTTCTTTTAACAAAATTTGGGGAAAGCACTATAATTCAATTGGACACAGAAAGTTTCATAAATATAAACAGTGAGCCTTATAAAATCAACAATTGTGAAGTTCCCAAAATACTTGACACTTTTGCATCTACCTTGGAATGTACACTAAGTGGCAAAACTAAGGATTATCCATCCTATTATAGTTGGCACCTTTTATTTATTGCACCACTAAATTTTTAAAAAATGCAATTGCCACATCGAACTAATTAAAATATTGAAATTGATCTTCTGTTAAAATGATTGAACGTACATCAAATTGGTTCAAGGTTTTTCACACATGACACATGGCAAAAAAGAAGAAAAGAAAAAAAAAGTGAAAAAGAAATACAAAATGAAGTGGCCAATCAGCAACAATGATATGGAAAAATTAAAAGGACACATAAGAGAAAAAAAAGGAAAAAGATGTCGCCAAGAAAAAAGAATCTGATTTCTTCTCTCTTTACCTTCCTCTCATCTCTCTTCTCCTTCTTCCAGATCAAATTAGAAGCTCTAGAACTGAATCCCAATTGAATTTTAAAATTTTATTGCATACAAAATCACTTTCCTATAAACAAAAAATCTAAAAATAGTCATCCTCATCATCATTGCCTAATATACATGGCCAAAATCCACCATCATCGGCAGCACCAGCAATCTGAGTCAAGGAGAAAAAAAGCGAGAACCAAACCTAAAATCTCAAACCAAACCTAGTCAAATCCTTCGATTTGAGTTCAATAACCACTGAGACTTTATTAATTACCCATTTCCGAGCAGATTGAGACATTATTCAGCACCAAACAAATTTAAAAAGGATCAAATCTGTAATGACCACGAATTCTTTTAGACATTGTAATTATATTTATTAAATAATTAGCAATGAATTAAAATGTTTGTACTAATTAATTGTGCATTAAATAATTGAATGAATATACTTGTGTATGTGTGTATTTATTTAAAATAATAAAGCAAGGTGTATAATTAATTAAAGCAAGTCTAATTGGATTATATTTTAAATCCAAATGAGGTATTAAACTAGGTCAAATTAATTTACCTAGTAGTTCATGTAATTAATTAAACCTTAGTCCATGTAATTAATTAAACTAGCCCAATACTTGATTTAATTAAATGCATCGTAGGTTATTTAATGTTAACTCAATGTAATAAATAAATTGAGCTCAAACAAATTAAATGAATGAACCCAACTTATTTAATTCCTACGACCAAAGTGGAGCTCAATAGGAAGTCAAAATATTAGTCAATGGTTATATATATATAAGTATATATATATATATATATATATATAGATTTATATATGTATATATAAGCTATAAAAATAAAGCAAAAATGGGAGATTTAATCCCATTTTGCTGAGAATGAAGGGGGCCCACATGGGAGTGGCTTGATTGCTCATTGTTGCTTCTTTTTGTACACAAAGATTTGGTGGTTCAACCACTCTAGTCAATCATCTAGTCATTCAAGTAGTCAATCAATCAAATAGTAATCCTAATTAGCCTCTTATTTGACCAACACTAGTGGATTAGGAGAGTTGATAAAGGATTAGCAAGGGGCTATATATAGAGTGCTCCACCAATGCTTTATGTTGGTTGGTCATTTGTAAGCATTTCTAAAGAGAAAAGAGATGGCATTCCAAGAGAGAAAAGAAATAATACACTTGTGAGTTGAAGGAAATTGCTAGAGGATGAGTTTGGTGGATGACACATAGTCTCATAACTTACTTTGGAAGGAGAAGAAGAAGAGCACACAAGTCCATAAGGTTAAAAAGTGCTCTAACTCTTCCTAAGTTCATTTTTGTAGTCTAGATATGTTTTAAACAGTTAAAATATATTTTTAACCGATCAAAACTTATTTTGATGGTCTAGAAGTCTAAAACCTTGTTATATTGGTAGATTCATGATTTGATATGTTTAAATCATGTTTTGGTATGTATGGTATGCATATAAACGGAAGAAAAGTCTATATTGAACTTTACCGGTAAAACCCTAGTTGATCATGTGCTATTTAATATTGTAGTTTGAAATGTACAAGTTGAAAAATGAATTTCTATGGCTAGAAAGTTACATATATGAGTTATAAAGAAAACTCAACTTGAATCTTTCAAAAATATGAAAAAATGAATAAGTTATGGCTTTTACCGCAAAACATAGCGTTTTGAAACCTTAGAGTTTTAAATCTTTCCTTGTAAGCGATTTTACGACTATTTACATTTGGAATTTGGAATTGTGATCTAAAGAGAAATTATAGAGGGGGAAATTCTGATGAGAATTGACTCAAGAATCAACCCAAAATGTTTTGAAATGAAAAAATTATGACTGTCGGAGTGACTGGGGGTTGAGTAGTCCAAATTAAGGTTTTGTATTCTGTGTTGAGCGCCCCGACGCTCAGATTAGCCTATTCTGAGCGCCCTGGCTTTGAAAGCAGAAAGTTCAAGTTGCCCGGGTCAGGTCGGTCCGGGTTTTCTTTGGAAATTTAAATTCAACTAAGTGTAAAATGAATGACTTTGTATAATAAACCAATATATGGAGTTATTAGTAACTAATTGGCAACTAAATGTTTAAAATAAAGGCTAAGGTTAACACAATTAAAAAGTTAACCATAAGTATTGTTTTAAGGTTATTAAAATATTATTAAATGATCAATAATATTAGTATATGATTAACAAGTTATTAAATGATTAATATCATTTGTAAATGATTAAAATATTATTACATGGTCAATAATATTAACAAGTGAATAAAATATTATTAAATGATTAATAATATTAGAAGGTAAATAAAATATTATTAAATGATTAATAATATTAGAAGGTTAATAAACTATTATTAAATGATTAATAATACTAGATAATGAATAAAATATTATTAAATGGTTAATAATATTATAAAGTGAATAAAATATTATTAAATGATTAATAATATTAGAAGGTAAATAAATATTATTAAATGATTAATAATATTAGAATATGAATAAAATATTATTAAATGATTATAAAGTGAATAAAATATTATTAAATGATTAATAATATTAGAAGGTAAATAAAATATTATTAAATGATTAATAATATTAGAAGGTTAATAAACTATTATTAAATGATTAATAATACTAAATAATGAATAAAATATTATTAAATGATTAATAATATTAGAATATGAATAAACTATTATTAAATGATTAATAATATTATAAAGTGAATAAAATATTATTAAATGATTAATAATATTATAAGGTAAATAAGTATTATTAAATGATTAATAATATTAGAATGATAATAAAATATTATTAAATAATTAATAATATTATAAGACTAATTAAATATTATTAAATAATTAATAATATTAGATAAGAGTTTGAACTATATTGAATAATTAATATAGATTTTATGTGATTAAAATATTATCAAGTAATGATAATATTTTCTAAGAGTTTATATACCCTTAACTATATAATTATTTGGTTAAGTGTTAGAGGTGTATGATGTATAGAGGTTATTATATGACTGTATATATGATACTAATTTAAAGATCAATTTGATTAATTGTTAGGTCTATTCAGATAGAATTAAATTGAATTGGTTAGCGGTAATCTACACTTAGGTCTATTCAGATAGAATTAAATTGAATTGGTTAGCGGTAATCTACACATGAGGCAAGTTTTCTTTATCCTTACTCAAATTTATATTGAGCAATTTCTTTAAACCTATTCAATTATTGTTGAGGAAGTCTCTACACTTGCACTTACTTGCTAGAACTTTAAGTGGTTTAATTCTTTAAAATTATTCCACATCATTAATGTTATTGTATTTGCACATAGTGCATTTGCAAATGTATAGTTCATTAATTCCAGAACTGTTTAAGAAAGTCTAAGCTAATTGTTTCAGCTAGACAATGCATGTTAAATTCATCACATTGAATATTTTAAAAGCTTATCCAAACCATTTGTTGGTGCGGATTCTTATAGTAAGACTGAGAATGAACAACCCTAAATAAGGGGGATTTTATCTGTTGGAAAACCGAATTTGCGCAAGATGTCTAAATGTTATACATATACATAGGGTACAAGAGGTTGATCCCCTCGCGTATCACGTTTTTTTCTAGGTGTCAGATATATACATCTATTCTACCTTAGTAGCAGTTCATGGTCCTTAAAGACCACTCAGCAGTAAAGAGTCAATCTATTCTTATATTGAAAAATTGATTCTTGATTTCATTCATGATTGTTATCTATTGTTGAAAACCCTGATGTTAATTTCCCTTTCATCATGATATATCTTATACTATTTGTTCTTAAACTTGCTGAGTCATTTAGTTGTTCATTCTTGCTATATCATGACTAATTTCAGCTAAGCCAGAATATTCTAAACAAGACAAAGGCAAGGGAAAAGCCAAAGCTTAGATTAGCTGAATGCATGCTAGATTAACTACTTATATGTAATTTCTTTTGTAAATCTTTTGTATTCCCTTAAGATATGTAATGTTTATGTTAAGATTAATCGACCTTGGGAAGTGTAGCCTTTTATAAAGAACCTTTTGTATTATTCCGCAAAGTTTAAATGTAATTTATGTATTTAATTGTTAGTAAATATTGTACAGTGGAGAACCAAACCCGAGATTATGGAACCCGGATTTGGGGTCGTCACAAAATCCATCATCATGCAACTACTTTGTTCTGGTTAGCAAGCTTAGTAATATCTAGCCCTTTTTTCACCAAATCAGGTATATAAATCCCTTCTAACCAACTCAATCATTGCATCAATTTGTCCTTTAAACTCGATTATAGTCATTAGTAGGCCAATGACATTTTTTTTTATGAAGACGAAGAATTGTTTTGATGAAGAAGAAGAAAGAGGAACCCGATAAAGAAGATCTGCTTTGATGAAGAAGAAAAAGGAACCCAATCCTTTAAACTCGACTATTCAAGTTTTTTTATTATTTTTTTGTCATGCAAGTAATGTTTTTGATTTCTATAGTTCTTTTCCAGAGACATGCAGACAAAAAATTAACGCCCATTCAATCTTTTTAACGGAGTGGTGCAATTTCAAAATTTTAACTAGTTTAATCCTGCAATTGAATCTTTTAAAAGTCCAATGGGCTAATAAATAAAAGGTGTCAACTACAATGGGATATTCCTTAGTTTAGCCCAAGTTAAATTAGCTGAAGATATTCAGTAAATTATTTCTCAGAGTAAAATTTTAAAAACATAATTATTTATCTTTATATATCCCTCTTCTCTAGGAACAAAAACTCAATCCTACTGAGCATGGCAGTCAGTTGTCAGGAATTAATCCAGAAGCTTAAGAGAGTTAGATAAGTCATTAATCCTACAAACTACACAGTAGAACTTAAGCGCACGGACTACAAGAAGTAACACACACTTTCCTTGGCTAAATGGAAAACAAAGACTATATTTGCCTAATGGACACTGCTGCAGTCCATGAGACTTCACAATTAACCATAGTCCCAAGTTTATCCAACTACAAAATTTATATAAGTTTAACCAACCACTAGTCTTCACAATCAGTGAGTTAGAATTATAACGAAAAGCCAAGGGCAATTGGCAGAATTAAATAGTGTCTAGGGACTATTTAGTTAGTTAGGAATACTCTAGAAGACAGCAGAGTCACATGGCTAGTACTCTTTCCCTTGTCCCCACCCTAGGAGCTAAGCGGGTATTCTACCGCCTCGATTTGGCTGCGCGGAATCAAACATTTCTCTCATCAATTTAGTAAAGGCCTTAAAGATCTAGAAGACTTGAAATGAATTTCTTAAGCCCTAAAATATTGTTATATTGGTAATTTTTCATGTAATATTTGAGAAAAATTACATATACTATATGCTTTGTAAAATATAACAAGAATATATAATAAATAAATAAATAAATGAAACTGCCTAAGCAAACATCTAGTCCACCTAGGAAAACGCTTAAGCGCCCCTTCCACCACCTAGTAATTTTTATAACACTGCCCAAGTTAGGTGCAAGTTAATATCCATTGTAGTAGTATAAATATTACGAGCATGTAATGTAAAAAGTATGAATGGAATGAATATATGAATTACAATGGCTTAGTCCATCTTTATCTTTCTCTCTAACTCTCATTTCTATCCAAGTTTCTATCTCTACAGTTTCTTCTCCAAGTCTAAAAAACCTTATTCTCTCTCTATTTCTACCAAATCTTTAATCTCTCAATTGATTTATTAATTTCCATCTTAATTTTCTGCAATTTCTTTGAAAGTGAACTATTTTGGGACAAATCTTCTCCAAGGCTTGTCCCTAACTTCTCTCATCCATAACTAAACCACCATTAATTTTCATAGTTAAGCTTAAAATAGGTTTAAGTTTAAAATGTAAGTATGTAACTGAAGGCCAAACCACGGATTATGTTTGATGGGAGCAAAGATCAAATTACCGTCAATTCTTCCATCTTCATATAGCAAGCCATTGGTTTTCTGGGGGACCCATAATTGCATTGGAATTCGGGATTCCTGCATAATTACGGACACAAGTATTTATAGAAATACAACAAAATTGATTAGATCGAACAAAAAAATAACTCCATCACATGTGCAAGACACAACATCAAAACAAATTATGCCTAAACTTTTTATTTATAGGATAGCAGGTAGGGATTAGAATCTGCACGCCCTAGCAAGGGAAAGAGCGGAAGGTGACTATACAGATAAACTCGACATCATTGTTCTTTTCCTACTTTCACTATCAATTCAAGACGAAAAGAAAAGAACCCCACTTAAGTAATTTAAATAAAAGAATGAGGCATCCATAGCTTTGTAGCTTCTCAATAAGATGTATCTAACCAATGAACAATTGTTATCATGACAAAAGACATTAAAAAAATAAAGGGAATAAGAATTCAATACTCCCTCATCCCAATTGAGTGTCAAATTGAAATTTGAAAGTGACACAAATTTTAGTGAAATAGCATTATTAGTAATTATATGTGTTGAAACATTCAAGATTTCGAGGTTTTGCACTGGGTTTTTTTATTGTACTAACATTACTTGCATAAATAGTGGGCCCACTTTCTTTGCTTTCAACTTTCCAAGATGGCTACAATGGTACCTTGTTTATTAGATCAAAGAAGAAGATTTTAGAGATGGAGAGAAAAGTAATTACAACGCATGTGGACAAAAAGTACTTCCAAAAGAAAACCAAAAGAAAGCAAAGAACGTGAGTGGAAAAGGCTCCATGTGTTAAAGAAACACCCCCTGCCAATCCTTATGAAGGTCTGACAAAGAAACTCCTTGAAAAGCTTCAAATGCCTTTGAAACTTTTACATTTAACTTGGGATGTTTCAAAAAGAAAAAAAAAATCATGTAAAGTGGAAAGAAAAGAGAATAACAGAAGGAAAGAACAGCCGTGACTTCCCTATTTAATACAACCAATAAGAATTGATCATAAAAAAAAATAAGGATTTTAAGAGCCATATATGCCAAAAAAGGAGTGGAAAAAAGATCCAGGTATCAAAAAAGCACCGCATGTCAATCCCTGTGATGGTCTAACAAAGAAACTCCTTGAAAAGCTCCAAATGCCTATGTAATTTTGACATTTAACTTGGGATACTCCAAAAAGGAAAGTTGGTCATATGAAGTGGAACGAAGGGTGTATAACAGAAGGGAAGAACAGCCTCGACTTCCCTATTCAATACAACCAATAAGAATTGATCATGAAAAAGATAAGGATTTTCATTCACCAGATTGTTCAGGGGTAAGATCTTAACTAGCCTATAACAGAGAAAGGGAAGAATAGTTACTTACAAAACACTCTTGCAATAAAAGTAAGTAAACAAGTAAATTTTTAGTACATAAGCGAACTGTAGTACGTTCAAGTATCCAAAATCAGTTTGTAATAACTAACTGAGTAGTGCAACTCCAAACAAGTATACCCTTTCCAACTAATGTGTCCAATCAGTTAATACATTGCAACAGTAATCACTCTATAACTTCTTTTTCCTTTTTCTGATGTAACTTACCGATATTGTCTAATGGTCCAGAAAACTATGTAAATGCTCAAAAACATCGTCCTATTTTATATATACTTAATCGAAGTAAAGCAGACCTATGCGAACGTTACGGCAATTATACATGTCATGGCTAATAGTCAAGCGAAAATTTAAAAAGTAGTTAGGCAACAATACATGAGGATACAAATTCATTAATGAAAACATTTTTTAATCAAGAGGTACAGGATAAAGGGCTCAATATGATAGCTCTAACACAATCACCAAACAGTAAATACAACCCTCTGTATTGCTAAGCAACTATGATTTAGAGTTGAAGATTAGAATAAAACTAATTCAGTGAGCTAGACTCAAAATAGCAATTATCAAAGACAGGTAAACTAACCAGATGGGGGAGATCCCGTATTGATTCTCCAGGAAATTGTCCATTCTCCAGGATTAGATATTGTCCAGATAGTGTACTTCTAGCATAGTATAGATAACGAATGGTAGCACCCCTGTATGATGGTGGTATAATGCTAGGTAGAAGAGTTCGCACCACATCTGCAAATAACATTAGTTATAAAGGACGGGCAGTGGAACCAAACAAGTAGCTGAGATAAAATTTTAATATTAAAAAAAAAACAGCTGTGAATGGCTGAATGCAAATACAAGCAGTAAATCGGATGGGTCAAGATTCAGGAAATCATCATATTCAGTTACCAGAAGCAAAGTTACTGAATTCAGGAAAATATTCAGACAAAATTAAAGAGCCCCTCGACTCACTACTTCTGGTATGCACTAATTCAAATTCTACAGAGGAAGGTCTCCACCAAGATTGAGAAAGGTGATGAAGTTCATCATAAGAAAACCTAAGTGTCACAGTAGTTAGTAGTGGCAAGAGCACAATGAAAGTGACAGCAGAACACAGCATTTCATTTGTTTCATTTGATCAGATAAAGCAACAAACGACAGCGTCTTATTGACTTAGTAGAAGCTTTGAACGATGCCGTCTTAATAAAACGAGTCCGTTAGCTTGTTTAGTAGGAGTACGTGTAATGTTCTTATTGGTTTGATGAGTTGGAGTATGTTAGAGATGCTAGTATAAGAAGGCAGTAATGACATTGTAGTAGAGATGGAAAAAGTTATCTGAGTTTTCAATTCAATTTCAAATTCTGTTATTTCCTTTCCTGTCATTAATTCCTTCTTGTTATTTTTCGTTTTTGTGACACTTTCCTGCAAATTGTTGTTTATTAGCTTAATCATGACAAATTGGTATCAAAGCAACCCTGGGCCGAAGATGGCGGACGCTTCGGAGGCAAGTCTCCAGGAACATGAGAAGAGGATTATAGCTTTGGAAGGAAGAATGGATCATATACAAGATCTGATAGCGAAGGACTTTGAACAGACATCGGCAAGAATTAGAATGATGAGAGAGCAGATCTCTCATATTAGTCTGAAGATGCAAGTTGCTAGTGACGGAGTAGCTCAGAAGATTCTCAAAGTGTTTGATGCCTTCCAACGATCGGAGAAGGAGAATTTTGCAGCGATTGAGGTATCTAAACCCATTACTACTCCATTATCAACCATTGTATCTCTGGATCTACAACCACAAACATCACCTGCCAACAGTATACCTATGTCCGCTACTAAACCTATTTTGAACAATCAAAACTCTTACAGCACTAATCCTGCACCACTTACACTTATTCCACCTGCAACCTCATTGTCAGAACCAGTTGTTAGGCCTATGGTCATGTCTGTTCCAGGCCAATTACCACCAGAATTACACCGTCAGCTGTTACTATGGGAATTTGGCCTCCATATTCAGATCCAATCACTACTGTAGGAACAATTTCACCTATGAGTTATGACCACATCCTACATTCCCACATATGTCTACACAGGTCTCCAAAACCCTCCTAATCACAGCAGCCCCTATAACCACTCAAACCAGCACATACCAGTTAATACCACCAGTTACCACTCTACACCACCATTACCAGAGCCACCACCTATAGCTTTTGCGAACACTATCATCCCATACTTCAACATATATGTTTCACCCTACACCTCCATTGATCCACCTTACTGCAATCCCCATTCTCCAATCACTAATTACATTTTAGTTCATGTGGAAGATGAGGCTACGTATCAAGTGTTTGTTGGAAATCCTGAAACAAAAAGTACTGCAATTAGTAAGTCACTACTTGATATGTCCACCGGACAAGAGCCTGCTCTGCATCCATTTGTTATGCATCAACAAGGGATTTCCCGGTTTGTTCCTTCACATGTTCCTCATCTTCATCTTAGACATTTTCACTCGACATCAACAGTAACATCATCTATTCAACATTGGCAGAACCAATATGCTGTATCAGAAGGTTCACAAACACCGATGCACCACCAACATGCTCCGTCACAAGGTGAACAGAAATTGTTGAGACCGCAAGGTGGCTGTAACTATGAAGTATCTGTAAATGGGAAAGCTCTTAGTCAAGAGTATATAGATACTCATCTCAGTCAAGGTCTTGAACCTCAGGTTGTGGTTCCATCATCAAGTGAGGAGAATGAATCGTTATCATTGGAAAGAGAGTCAAATGTTCAGGAGACTGCAAATAATCCTCTTGCTGTTGCTGTGGGCCGTGAGGAAGGCATTGAAGATGAGTCCAATTCGAAACAAGCTGTTGTTGTTATTCAGTTACCCCCAGAGAAAGGGTCAAGTGGAACTGCAATTCACTGTGTTTTTGAAGTGGATTATGTAGCCCTTTGGGGAGTCACTTCCATGTGTGTAAGGAGACCGGAAATGGAGGATACCCTTGCCACTATGCCTAGGTTTATGAAACTTCCAATTCAAATATTGAGTGGAGATCGAGTACCTGATGGAGTGACAAAATGTCTAAGTTGATTGACAGCACAATTATTCAGAGTGTGTGATGGACATGGAAGGTTGCAAACTATTGTCGTAATCGACTTCATTTTGCTTTGGCTGAGGAGTTAGAACTTGTTATGGCCAGATTGAGTGATGGAAGTACTGGTAATAGTTGCCAAGAGCAGTGAAAACAAGCATTTACCAACACTTTTATCAAGGTTGATGCTAAGATTGGAGGAGAATCTTGTACCTGCTACTCCATAAATGGGTGGCTCTACTGCTGTTGATAATATAGTTTGCTCCTCTCATATTATAGTGGAAAATTGTGGCGATTCTAGAGCATATTTTTTTGCAACCTCTGCTCATACTTGCACTGGAGATGGCAATGTTATGGTTGCGCGTGCTGGGCTTCCTTTTGAGGATCTGGATTTGGTGCAGTTTCATCCAATTGGAATATATGGTGCGGTGTGCCTAATTACTGAAGGTTCTCGCTGTAAAGGTGGCATTCTTAAAAATAGTAAATGTGAGATATATATGGAACGATATGCCCCCACATTCAAGGATCTTGCATCAAGAGCTGTTGTTTCAAGATCGATGACCATGGAGGTTTGGGAAGGCCGTGGCGTAGGACCATTAAAGGATCATATATATCTCCACTTGAATCACTTACCACCAGAGGTCCAGAAAGAAAGGTTTCCTAGTATCTTTGAAACTGCTGCAATTTTTGCTGGTGTTGATGTTGCAAAGGAGCCAATACCTGTTTTTACAGCTGTTCATTATTACAAGGATGGTATTCCAAGAAATTACCATGGAGAGGTGATTACAATTAAAGGTGGCGATCCTAAAAAAATGACCTTAGCAGTTGTTTTGACTGCATGCTCTGCTCTACATTCCTTAAAGACTGGTTATGCCGAAAGTGGGTTAATTGAAGAGGCAATTCAGCTATTCTATGAAAAGTTAGCGGCTGACCTAGAGGTTTACTCCTTCACATATAATCTGCTCTTGGGGCTGTTGCACTTTCAAATAGACCAAGCATCGGTATTCAAATGCATAATTATATTTTAAAAGTGGGATTAGAATCAGAAGTTTTGGTTGGTAGTTCACTAGTTATGATGTATTCCAAATGTGGAAGCATTAATAATTTCCATATGGCATTCGATTGTATTCACAAACCAGATTTGATCAGTTGGACAACCATGATTACAAATTATGCTCTACGTGGACAAGGTGCATAGGTTTTAAGACTATGAGATTATGAAAACATCAGGAATTGAACCTGATTCAGTGACTTGTGGGTGTTTTATCTGCTTATAGCCATAATGGTTTAGTAAAAGAAGGCTATTTTCATCTAAATTCGATGGACAAAGACTTTGAAGTTGAACCGGGTTATCGACATTATGTATGTATGGAAGATCTTCCCGGTTGTTCAGAAAAACTGAAAGAGACTGAAAGATGTATTAAAGAGATGCCTATTAAACCTGATGTTCTGGTCTAGGCAACACTACTAGCTTCTTGCAAAGTGCATGGTGATGTTGAGCTCGGAAGGTTAGCAGCTAAAGAGGTTATTGAATTAGAGCCATGTGATGCTGGAGCTTATGTCTCATTTCTAAACATTTGTGCTGATGTGGGCATAGGAATAAGTGTACACCATGATGAAGTATGCAACCATAGTTCATGGAGATACTAAGATTTTCATAAAGTTTGCTAGGGCTGGCTACAAGGAGAAAATATGGAACCATATAACTGGTGCTGTTATTATTCAAGAAACCAATGGAATTGTTTCTAATACTGGAAAATGTGGAGCCATTGTGCTTAAGCTGTTGAAGAAGGATGAGTTTAATCTTGGATATGGTACAACATCCTTGGTGTTTGATCCAGGGGAAATAGGATACTTCCGATGTTGTTTTCGAGCAATGAAACTCACATCAAAATTGGGGCAACTTGACTGAATCACAAGAAGTAAACCTCGAGGACAAGGTTTCTTTAAGGAATGGGGAATGTCACGGTAGTTAGTAATGGCAAGAGCACAATGAAAGTGACAGCAGAACGCAGCGTTTCATTTGTTTCATTTGATCAGATAAAGCAACAAACGACAGCATCTTATTGACTTAGTAGAAGCTTCGAACAACGTCGTCTTAATAAAACGAGTCCGTTAGCTTGTTTAGTAGAAGGAGTACGTGTAATGTACTGGTTTGATGAGTTGGAGTATGTTAGAGATGCTAGTGTAAGAAGGCAGTAATGGCGTTGTGGTAGAGATGGAAAACGTTATCTGAGTTTTAAATTCAATTTCAAATTCTGTTATTTCCTTTCCTGTCATTAATTCCTTGTTATTTTTCGTTTTCATGACACTTTCCTGCAAATTGTATGACACTAAGGTCGTCATGCATACTTGATGCTTAATTGTTTACAATAAAGTTGAGATGTCTGGTATTGGTTTTTGACCTTAGAGGATGATTCCAATTGGAAGAATGAGACCGGCTATTTCCAGAATTTAACCTCAATCCATGAGGACTTTGTCACGATCAGGCTTTGCTATGGCTTGAGCAGTTGTCAGTGGTAGTTAGAAAGGAAGGGTACTATTGTCATTCATAGTTTTCCTGCTATAGAATTACCCTAAAAATATCTGAGTTAGTTGTTGAGTAGTGTAGTTGATGATTGTAATAGATTTCCTATCTTGAATGATATTGTTATCTTTCTCTCTAGATCTCAGACTCTCTCCCTCTCTATTAATTCTGTCTACTTTATGTTATATTTCTCTTTCTAAATCTTTCTCTCCCTCTTCCAAAATCTTGTTCTCAACTTCTTGTTCTCGCTAATTTCAGTTGACGACAACAGATTAAAACCCTTGGTTGAAACTTATTCATTGAGATTAGGAGTTTTCATCAAGAACCTATATTCTTTCCACTTTTGACTGTCTGTCCAACTTAGCATAATTCTCTTCTTTACTAATAAAAATTTCTTTTATCATATGTGTGTGTATATACATTTATATATATATACTTGCAGAAGCATCTTAATTGCATGCCTATTATTAGATCAAAATATTATTTGGAAACTACTTATGGTTTCGTTTTCAATCAATCAAGAATTGGAAGTGTGGAGCACATAAGTAAACCCTACATGATAGCTGAGGTCTTCAGAAAAAAATCATCAGTCAAAAGATCAGCCATGAAAACTTGAAGTCAAAAAGAAAACATCACTGTATTAGCTCCAAAAATAACATCCATCAAAAGCATCAATTATAGGTTGTATTCAAATGTTGACCTATACGCGTAGACAGTAAAATAAAAACATGGTAAATGGAAGAAAAAACATAAATTCATAATCCAATTTGTCGAAGTATATACAATGAGAAAAGAGAACAATTATAGGAGCACTATATAAATTGGCTTACATGTTCTAGTGGCCCCAGATGAAATGATTTGATTTGAAAAAACTGATGGTATCGAGCAATCCATGAAAACATACTCACCTGGCAAAGGAGGATATAAGAACGGCAAGCAAGCAATGTGAACATAAAAATTAAACAGTGTGGAGAAGTGTTTTTATTGTAATATTTTGGTAGCAACTAGCGTATCAGACTTAACTTCATGTCATTTTTAGCTAATAAAACTAAGACTGAAACTAAGGGTGGAGCCTGACATTTCAGGTAGGCTTAATGATTCCCCAGAGAATTGAAAAACTCCGTAGACCGCGACTCAGGATTGAAAGCCGGTTGCATATGCTTAGCAGTTTGATACTAAGAAGGCCCGTGACTTTGTTAAACACAAGGTCTTCCTTTATATTATGAAGCAATTTGTTTTCCAATGAAACAGTGGAAATAAATTCACAAATGAATTCAAATGTCAGTTTTTAATATGTCTACATCTAGCTTTTAAGGAGCTCTTACAGCCTTGGACAAAGGATCTCTCACCCAGGGTTAAAAAATCTCTGCATAATGTGATTGAGAAGTAAGATGCTACAAAGGCAGGAAAGGCAATTAACTATTGATCATGTTTGCCAAATGGGGTAGAGTGGGGACAGCTATCATCGTTTTGAGTTGCTTTGAACTGACAACAACTTCATTTATTATGGGGCTCAACAATATGATATATATATATATATATATACACGCTGCTCTCTATTAAAGAACTTTTCTGCCTGAAAATGAATCAGGTTTATCTCACTTTGTGGGACAATGTAGCAAGTCTAGCAATGAGCTTTTGGTTGTATACTTCCAGATGCGTATGTATACCTTTGGGATCTTCTCAGACCAAAGTTGTTTGAGATGCAATAGCAGAACGACTTGTGATGCGATACGGAAGAGGAAAATTAAGAAATTTAATATTAATTTTGTATTGATATTTGAGATAAATATTTTATTATTAATATAATTATTTATTACTTATATTAAGTAGGATATTCTAGAAGTTTTAATTATAATAATATATTTTAATTATGAGAGTTTTAATTATAGTAGTAGATTTTAATTACAAGGGTTTTAATTGCAGTAGTAGATTTTAATTAGGAGATTGTTTCTTTTTTAAATTAGGATAGGTTTTCTATTTAAGCATTGTAATAGTTCATTATTTTTTTAGATTATTGAATATGAATTGATTTCAGAATTGTGTATTTTATGGCTTGTGAGTTTGTCCCTTAATTCCTTTGCCCTCCATTGTTCTACATCACTTACATCTTCAACATCATCTCAATTTTATGCATTATCAATCCCAAGTATTTAAAGACATCCTTCTTGAACAACTCTTGTCCCAATATATTCACAAGTATCTCTTCTTCTTATATAGTTATATTATTGGACTCGCACTCCATATATTCTGTCTTAGACCAACTTAACATAAAACCCTAATATTTCAATGTACTTCTCTATATCTCCAACTTAGCATTAACATCTGCCCTAGTACCATCAATTATCACAAATTCATAAGCAGAAACCATACTTCATGGCACTTAATCTAAATGTCTTTAGTTAGCTCATCCATGACTTAAGGCAACAAATGGTTTTAAGGTCAACCCTTGGTGTAATCTTATTGTGGTTGTTCTAAAAACCCAATCAATTAAGGTTCAGATGATATGCTAGACTATTAATTCAGTTCTTGATATCCATTTTTATACAATCAACTACATTGATTATTTGTCAAGAAAAAAATAAAATAAAAATAAGTCAAATGCACAGATGAGCTTCCGTAACAGTTGCCTTTTAGGGGAAATCTACTTCGGAGTTTCCCGAGGTATTGGGGGTTTCCCAAGGGCTTCGTACTTCCAACTTTCACCATTTGGCAGCATCCTCTTATTGTGTATGTTGTTCTCTATTCCAATAAAAATTGTTCTATCATCTTAAAAATTAATTAATACACATGATCTTAAGCTCAATCTCTAAAAAATGCAACAATGTTCTCATATTTCAAAACCATTCCAAGGAATTGGGGATTTAAATAACTAATGAATAAAAATGACATGATAAATCTCTGGCATAACTACTTTTACCGTCATCAGCAGCAAAGTAAGAGAATAGACTAAAAACATATACCTGGAAAAATCAAAATTTCGAAAAAATGAAAAGAAAAGAAAAACCAACCTCTCTTCTGCTTAGACTCGGGCTTTTGAGTCGTGAACCATTGAGTATCCAATTTCTCGATCCCTTTAATTTCAAAGCTAAGCCTTTCTACTAAAAGAGAACAACCAATTTGGGGGTTTTGAATCTCAATTGTAATAATTACTGGATCCCCAGGTCTATATACATTCTTATCCGTCTGTAGCTTCAACATCGGCGACGTCTCCGCCGGATCAGTCGTCTTTGAATTGTCTCCGGCGCGTGCACCACCACCTCCGATTCCGAATAACGAGAATCTCGATTTTGGTGGCGCCATTATCCCGATCGGCCTCTAAAAAACTAGAATTTTTTTATTTTTGAACAAAATTCTAGCTCAAATTAGGCCCTCTGTAAAGATTACCACACTCATTTTTCTCCCAAAAAAATCGAAATCTATCGGAAAAGATTCACCATCATCTACCCTTTTGTAGAATATCCTAGATCTCGCTGGAATCTTTAGTTTTTCACTATAATTTGATTGTTTAATCTATAAGAAATTTGGGAGATTTTTGGGATGAATAATTTGGGCGCTATTAAACTGAAGAATGGGTACTGGAGAGAAGCTGGCATTGAAGCAGTAGTCGGCGTACAAAAGACTTTGTACAAGTTAAATTCATTTTTTATTTTTTATTTTTTATTTTTAAAATATATATATATATATATATATATATATAATAATTTGCAAAATTTTAAATTATAATCTAAAATTATTAAGTTTGAAACTAATAATTTTATCGGAATACTAAATTATATTTCTTAATAAGCTTATAATATTAGCAATTAAACTAATTAAAATTAAATAAACTTGCATCAAATCTAACATGTTACAAATTGACTAAAAAAATCAAATAAAACTCATTATTGTGCAGTGAAGAGAATACAATACTTAAGATGTTTATTAGTTAATAACGCATGTAAATATTTAATTTTCATAAATAAAAAATTTGATACAATAGTAATTGTTGTTTATAAATATTTATATGTGCGGACATATTAGAGTAAAGTAATGCATGTCTATCTGGTAACACAATATTTAATTAACGATGTCTTTCATATTTAATCAAATACTTAATTTTAACGAGATGATTAAATAAAAGAATGAATAATTTCTCTATAGGTTTTTTTTGTCTTTAATTAAGAATTTCAATCTTAAACACTTAATTAAAAAGTTAATCAATCTTAATTGCCTACTTGTTAATTTAATAGTTAGTGTTAAGCCTAATTATAAATGTCTAGTTATTGAACTAAAATTAGTGAACTTATCGTATTGGTTGATTAAGTTAAACACGAGCACTTACGCTGAATAATTGGTTGATTAAGTCAACATCCAACACAAGCACTTATGCTGAATAATTGGTTGATTAAGTCAACATGCAACACAAGCACTTATGCTGAATAATCTAACTAATCGGTTATAATACTTGATTAAATGACAAATTGTAGCTAAACATGTAATTCAAATTATACATAAATGTCAACCAAATGATTATAAACTAACTATAATAATTTTAAACCAAATTTAAACTAGTTTATTTGATGATTAGGTACTTATAGTTCACAAAACATGCAGTAGATAACCATTAATGTAAGATAAAATTGACTAAAAACTTAATAATATGTGTTGGGATATGTCGTAACCTTTACATCCTAAATCAAGATATCGTTGATAAAGTGTAGAACAAATCAACACAACCATATAAATGTATAAATATAATAAAACAACTAGAATTTAACAAACCTATTACAATAGTTAATTAAGTCAAGTGTCGTCGTAACATGCAACTTGTTTAAACCAAACAAAAATGGCCCAAACTTGTAGGCTAAACCGGTCTGTCCCAATAAAATTGGGTTCTGGGCTTAAATTTTTTAACCCAAAAAAAATTAGATCATTTTGCTCGGCCCGTGACCCAAATTTATTTATTTTTTGTCAAAAATATATATAAATAAATCAATAAAATATTTTAAAAATAATAATAATAACTTAATTCATTAACCATTTAGATCAATTTACGAATTTATAGTTCCAATTTTTTTCAATAACAAGATTTGAAACTTCATTAATCTAACAACAATATATGTGTATAATTTAATATATGTGTATACACATGATTACTCAAAATTTTCAGACTTGATTAATAATATTTTATCTTTATATGTTTGCATGTATGATATATTTATATTTAAAGTTATGAGCTAATGTTTTACGGCAGTAATACCAAACCACATAGGAATGATACCAACTTGGAAAAAGAATAGAAAAAAACTTCAGAGTTGGTCTGGGCTCTCAATAAAGAAATGATGCTTACCAATGTGTATTTTGGTATCCGTATGTATAGTTGTTAGGGAAATGTACTTTTTTTCTTCATTAAGTTGCACCTGCAAAATCATTATTGATTATAACAAGAACTCCATTTTTGCTTGGGTCGTTAATTACCAGTAATATTGATTAAAAATAAATCTTGTTAACATTTGTTTAAGCATTTTGTTAAACAAAATGCCACGTAGCTCTTACCTTACATACATGCAAACATTATGTGATATAACTTATATTTTTCTATTTCTATTTTTCAAATTATGTGTTATAAATGTAATTATAAAAATTTTAAAAATAAAAATGGTCTGCAGGCCAACCGAGCTAGGCCGTGGACTTTCTAATTCTAGCCTTAAAAATTGAGTCATTTTGGCCC
Organism: Hedera helix; assembly: GCA_947179155.2. NCBI lineage: Eukaryota > Viridiplantae > Streptophyta > Magnoliopsida > Apiales > Araliaceae > Hedera > Hedera helix. The sequence goes on from OX359269.1 coordinate 8,476,952, forward strand.
GGCCCAATCCACCTAAGGCCTAGCTCGTTTGTCAAGTCAATACTTGTTATAGAATCTAAGGTAATGCTACTCGAAAAAATTGAAATTTTTTTTGGATGTTTTGTAACATCCAGCAATGAGCAAGATTGGAAGTATAATTAGACAACGAATATTTGCACGTCATATGTTGGTTTTTTAAGTTTGTAGAGATTTTACTAAAATAAATTAAATAAAGAAAGAAAAGAGAAACTGAAAGTAAATTAGATGAAGAAAAAAAGAACCACTAGATTTGGACAATTGTACTGCTAAAATTAAAAGTCTAGACTAGCATAGAGAGATTTAGTCTGGAGGACAATCGGCTCCATTAGTATGTGTGTATGTGCATACATGTTTTGGTATTCTCCAATTCTTTTAGATTTGTCACATATTTATTGTCCTTGGTGAAATTTATATAATGCACATTTAGAAGGGGTTGAATATATATGATTGATAAACAGTGATAAGGATCAGAATAATATATGTATGCAAGGATCAGAATAATATATGTGCAAGGATCAGAATAATATATGTATGCAAGGCAAAAAAAAAAAAATAAAGTAAACAATGTAAGAACATACAAATTTATACTTGGTTAGACTCTTAATCCTCTAGTTACTAGCTTACATCCAAAGCCAGGTACCAATTAATACCCAATAGGTTTCCTTTAATAATAATAAATCAATTACAAACTTCCTATACAAAAGATTTCACAAATATCCCGAGCACACAACTCTGTTAAGGAAATCTCATTCTTTGAGAACCTTTGTTTCCTTGAGTAAACTTACTCCCTTAAAATCTTCTTATACAATATTAAAGGAAACCTTACATCACTTTGAAGCCTCCCTTAACAAGAAAAGAAAGTTAAGTAGAAAAGGAGTTACATCTTAAACTAATAATCTTTAGCTAAACAATATGAATTAAGACTTTAAAAATAGCTAAGAGTGTTACGAGTATTTTTAGCAATTAAAAGCTCGAGTGTTTTAGTTGCTTTTCCATAAACTCTATAACTAATATTTATAGGTTTTGAATATAACAACTATATTTTTCAAATTTGGAAATCTTTTATAAAGATAGATAATTAGAAATTAATTTCAAGATTTGTTCAAACCAAATGGATCTTTTAGTTTGAAAATTTATTATAGAAAAACAAGACTTAGTAAGCAATAGATTTTCATAACCAACAAAATATTTTTAAAAAAGATAGATAAAATTACTTCAAACAAATTTCGGTAAACCTTTAAAATTAAACCCACAATCTTAGGAATTAGTTGAGATAAAAATTTGTTGGGGATAAAAGATGTTTAATAAACTCAAATTTTTAAAGAACTTGAAATTCTCTGGATAGGAAAATATCAGCCCAATAATCCCTTGATTTTAGATAACTAAAACTTACAATAAATTTTATAAAATCTTATAACGATCTACTCTTGAAAGACCAGATTTTTCAAACCCTTTTATAATAAGGATTGGGAAAAAGTCAAATCTAACATTCAGATTTATTACCAAACGAATAAGCCCAGTATATCACCTATGTAAATTTGAATAATAGATATGTTTTTACTATCATTTTTAAATAAATAAAGTAGAATTGATATTACCTCTTTTGAAGCCATTATTTATAAAGAACTTACTCAACCGAACTTGCATTTATATATAGTCTTATTTGATTTGATGATGACAGTGTATTAATATATATTTGTACTAATAAGTATGTTCTGTAAAGTCCTTATAAAAATTTATATGTAAATTGACTTAGTTATGGATCTAATTTGTTAGGTAAATCTATAATCATAGGGGATAGCCTTGTAATTTATGTAATAGCTGAAGCTAATTGAACTAGACTAGTATTTTGTTGAGCAAAAGCTGAGACCGTTGAGTGAAGTACCAAAGCCGTATCATAGAAACACTAGAAATTGTAAGGCAAATATCCTTGAAGTAGAGTCACTTAACAATCTAAAGACTAACTCTACGTTTCTACTCTAAACGACAAAATAATCAAAATCGTAGAGTACTTAAGTCTAACAAGACAACTTGCAGGATAGAAAGACAATGTGGTTTTCACAACAACTATATGTGCAAGGACAATGACACGTCTCTTCTACTGCATATAACTCAGTACTGGTAAAAGCGATAGCTTATGGTCCAACAGACAAGTTTTTGGAGTCAAATGAATGATTATTTAACAGGTGTCCCATGCTATTTAGAGCAATGGTAACAATTCAACAGGCAAAACTCTAGGAATAACTATAAAAGAATTGCTACAATACCTTTAAATAAAAAACTTGAAAGTCCGATAATAATCTAGAAGGAAGGTTGAATAGATTATTACTATTTAAATTTTTTTTATCATAGGCCTATTTGAATTTTCAATTAATTAATTGTAGTGCGATAAATTAATATGCAAGACAGTAAAAATTCAATCACACAATGCACAGAGATTTAGTTGGTTCACAACATACAACCCGAGTATGTTGCTATGTCCAATCTTAAGCTCATCTCTAAGACTTGAGATTCTATTACTATTAGTAATAAACTCTCATTTAATAGGCGGATAAGCCTTTACAAAGTTTTATAAATCAACTTCTAACTATACAGGAAAATTTTCAAAAGCGAACTTTAAAAAGCGAACTAAAGACGAACCGTCATCTTTGGTATCCATGGTGACGGTTCGACCCGTCGTCATAGAGTGCATGGCTATGGCGACGGGTCGAACCGTCGCCATAGATACCAAAGACGACGGTTCGTCTTTAGTCTCTTTTTAAGGTTCGCTGGAGAAGGGGACTATAACTATACATACAACTACTTATCTTGGACAGTAGCTCCACGCTCATTCCTCAAACGTAGTTGTACCTAGTTTCTGAGTCTAGCTCTGCTTTACAATTCGGTCTAGAAACAAGAAGTCGGTTTCTCACATCATAAGTACACTAAAAACTCAACTACCCATTGACCTCTTTAAGACTCTGATCTTGGTCAAAAAATCACTCTATTTTTCTTACAGATTTAAAGACAACTTACTCAACCTTTTATTTTATAATCTGGTCTTGAAACAATAAATTTGTCCCTCACCTCACAAGTAAACTAGAGACCCAACTACCCGTTAACCTCTCTAAGACTCTGGTCTTGGTCAAAGAATCAATCTATTTTTTCTTGCAGAAATATAAAACCAATAAACCATTTTTTTTCAATAAATTATGTTTTTAAAAGATTTTTCTTACATAAGCATATATAAATTTTAAGTGCAAATTTATATGGGTTAACTTTTCCTTTATAAAAATATTCTTCTTGAATCAAGCAAATAAATATTTTAAGTTTGGATATAAAAGTTTAAATAACTTTTATAATGAGTGATATGATTCTGTGTAAGAAAATATAATCAAATATATTTGTAATATAAAAATTTAAATAACTTTTATATAATGCAACAAGTATTTATGAATGAATGAATTTAAGATCAAATACTTGCAATGACAAATATCAAGTATAATAAATCAAACAGTTAAATAATACTTAATATAACAAATAAATTTGTTTTACTCAAATCTGTATATATTGATATTTGATCTATGATGTGATCACTTTAAATAAGGCTACCTAGTAATATTCGTTAAATAATTCATTCGTTTAGGAGGAATATTACCACTGTCAATAACTATGTATTTAACTAAACTTAAAACTTCGTAACTATGATTTATATAAAAATTAATTTATATAAATCACTATATCAATAAAAGGCTTTCTAGAATCTCGATTAATAAATCCCTCGTTTAGGAGAAATATTATCACCCAGTCAGAATCTAAGCTCAGACTTTTTATCTGATATAATAGAAGAAATATAAATATATATAAATGTGTATAACAATTTATATTATAAATATAAACAGGTATAAGATAATCAAATATAACACAATAATTTATCTCAAATACTTTGACTAATTTATCTCTTCAAATGAAGATAATAACTTTGAAAGATAAGAGAAATCTGAAAGCTGATAGAGAGAAAATATAGCCAAGAAGAATAAGATTTCTTTCTTTGGAATTGGTAACGAAATAATGAAAAAGGAAGCCTCCTATTTATAGGAATTTGAAGCTTGTGATAAAATAATAATTTTGGTATCTGATTTAATGATCAACGGTTGGGCAAGGTGACTACAAAATGGATTGCCCAGATTGAATTTCCAAATTTCCACGCAGATTAGCCAAACAAAAGAAACACAACACAAGCATTCGGTTAGACCAATCAAACAAAGAGAGAGAATATTAATTATGGTCATACAAGCCTGCAAGTCTCTAGTTCACACACATATTAATATTCCAAGTCCATGGTCCCACTGATGGGACAAAAAGGAATTAAATTCTCGAGCTTTAAGCACATATTGATGTTTTGTTTAATGATCCATGTTATATTTGGTTGTTGTGTATGTAATGTTGTCCATTTTAGAATATTTCAAATGCTAGCAATCCTCCACGTGGACTAAGGCCTTCAATTAAGATACATGCTGACAAACTTACACATTTAGAAGACATTTATCCTTTTAACATTTAAGAGCTTCTTTTTCAAGACCATGGGTCCCACAGATGGGACTAACAAAGTTATCCATCATTTTCAATTTATACACCATGCAAAGTAACAAGTATTTTCGGTTTGAGCAATTTTTCGTATAGAACAAAAATTGATTTTTGCCAAGCTTCTTTAATTATTTTTTTAAGAATAATAGGAGTTCTCCTTGCTTTAAGAAATGTTACTTTATGAATAAATATTTATAACACTTGATATTACATTATCAAGATTAATAAAATATTAATTCAATAAGTTTTAAAAAATATTTTTGGTCAAAGTAAATACGATAATAAATATTAACCTATGGAGAGGATTTTATTTATAATTAATCATATTTACTTAATTTGTTATCATCAGAATAAATACAATAAAAGTTGGAGACCCATCAAAACTGATACTTACACAATCATCGTCTAAAAGTTTAAGTGTTCAAAGTGCTACACCTTACGATACAAAGATCAACTCACTGCTGCTAATCTATTTAAAGAAATAACTTAAAGCATATTAGCAGCACCTCAAATAAACATTATTCTTTGTGATTGTAACAAGATTTAAGTGATCTTTTGTATAAAGTCATTACTAAATTTTAAGTAAATCCTTGTGGAACTAGTTCTAAGTGAACATTGATTTGTGTAACCATTTATTCTTAGTGGATCATTCATACTCACATAGTAGAAGAAAGGAGTAGGATACTTTTGTGCTCTGAATCTCTTAAAAATCGTTGTATTATTACTTTATAGTCTTTACATACTTTATCATCTGTCACTCTATGTTTTCACACTGTGACTAATTTTTGCATAACTTAACTAAATTTAAAATTGTTATTATTTTCATAATCTTTGAAGGGAGTTTTTAAACTTATTCCACTGTGCTTTAATCATTAAATTAACTTGTTTAATTTATTTGGTAATACATTATTTAAAAAAAAATTAAAGAATCCATTCAACTTCCTTTCTAGATCTCTTTTAGTGCCTCTAAGTATAACAAAGCCCTTGGAGCATGTTTCAGTCCATATAACGCTTTCTTCAGCTTGTAGACATGATCAAGATATTATTCATGCTTGAATCCGAATGATTGCTTGACATGCACCTCATTCATGTACCCACTCAAGAAGGCATTTTTCGCGTTCATTTGATACAACTTAAATTGATTAAAAGAAGAAAATGCCAAGAGTATTCTTATACACTCCAATCTTGCAAAAAGTGTGAACATCTTTTTGCAATCTATTCCCTTTTGTTAGTTGTATCATTGAGTCGTGAGCCTTGCTTTACTTCTCATGATGATGCCGTCTCATCCAATTTATTCTTGAACTCTTATTTTGTGCCTAAAATGGATGCAATTTAAAAGGTTTAACTAGTTCTCAAATTTGATACCTCTAGAATTGATTCAACTCCTTATGTATTGTAACTATCTAATTTTCATTTTGGACAACTTCTTTTGCATTCTGGGGCTCTACATGAGATATGAAAGTATAGAAGGCACAATAATTTTGTGCACTTCTTCTTATTGTCATGCCCCTATTTAGATCTCCAATAATCTTTTTAGAAGGGCGATTCTTTACGGTCTAAGATGTCTTAGGCAACTTTGCATTAGTCATCTGTTCAATCACAATTTCTTCTAGAATGTCAATTCTGATTTTCGATTCAGTCGACTGGGTAGCTCTATTCGATCGACCATTGTTAGTATCCAGTCGACTGTTTTCAACAGCTTTGTGTCCCATATAGTTTCAATCTATAATTTTTCTTTGATTTCTTGCATTCTCATTAGCATCCTCATTTGATAGATCAAGGTCAGATTCATCAAAAGTAATATGCACAAATTCTTTAACACCAGATCTAGCTAAGTTGTACACTCTATATTTGCTATATGTTGATTAACCTAGAAAAATTCTTACACATACTTTTAGATCAAATTTACCTAGATTATCTCTTTGATTAAGAATATAGCATTTAGTACCAAAAACTTTAAAATAATTAATATTAAGAACTTTATTACTTAATAGCTCGTAAGGTGTTTTCAAAAGATTTGGTCTAATAAAAACTTTATTCAAAATGTAACATGAAGTACTTATAGCTTATATCCAAAACTTTTTAGGCAGCTTACTTTCTTGAAGCAAAGTTGTGGAGTCTTTGGTGTTGAAAATTCATGGTTGACTCCTTTCTCATTACAGTAAATGACAAACTCCTTTTCAAATTTAACACCATGGTCACTTCTGATTTTGATGAGGTTGAAATCATAATTTGTCTCCAATTCCTGATTAACTTAGCATACTCTTGAAAATTTTCATCTTTAGTTATTAAAAGTAATACCCAGATAAATTTGGATTAATCATCAACTATTACAAATACATAATATTTACTTGATATATTAGCTTCTTTTTCAGGACCATACAGGTCAAGATGAATGTTAGGATGAATATTTAACCAGGCTTGATCCAGGAACTCACATTGGGCTATGCCCAATATACCGTCAGCCTGGTAACCTTCCTAGTGGGCTTACAGCACGTGGGTGAAGGACAAAACGGACATACATCATAACTACCTAGCATAATGGACAGAACCGTTACACAGGTGACCGTTATTCAGGTACATAGTATAAATTCCCAGTTGATAATGGAGAGAAGGGTAACGCACATTTTGGTAATACTAGATACTCAGACCTCCATTGTTGACTATTCCGATACCTTCACTAACACTCACACCGGAGGAGTCCACCAATGGCCCAAGCCGTTCGGACTTTTGTGCAGGTATTCTCACCGGACGGCCAGCAGGACTGCCCGACAGAATCAGGCGTTAACACTTCGACGATCAGTTCAACATTGTCTTTAAGATTCTTCATCTGATCAGTCTGAAGTTGGATGATATTTTCCGATTGTGTCAAGAGAATCTTTTGACTTTGGATTTGGGCCTCGAGCTCGTTCTTGTTATTCTCCAGCTGGATCTTTTTGAGCTCTTTGGCCTGCACCAAATCCATAGCATGGACATTCTCCTTTTCCAGATCGATCACCCGGGCCTTCAAGCGATCGATCTCCTTGTCTTTCTCAAGACGAGCCTCCCAGGCCGATTCATACTCCTATTTCATGATCTGGAAGGAGTCATGCATGATCTTAAGCTGGTCTTTGGTCTTTTGGTGGTTCTTCAGAGCCTCAGCATGCCCTTTGCTGCTTTCCTCGGCTCTTCTCTCCAGAACCTTCTGCTCATCAGAAACCCTAAGGAGAATTGCATTTCCCTGAAAAGAAACGGTTGAATGATGAATGAGTCAGAAAGTTAACCAATTCAAATAAGAAAATTTTGCAGGCAGGTCCTTACCTTTGCATGGCAGGAGAACAGCATCTCCATAAGCGTCTTCAGATCGGCCCCCTCGGTACCATCTTCGGCAAACGGGATCATCGAGGTACCCAAGGCCTGCATATTGATTCCCTCCTCGGGTCTTGAATCCCCGGTCGGCATTGGGGGATCCATCGGCCCGCCTTGGGTGATGGGGGGCTCTTGACCTTCAGCGGGTCTTTTCCCTTTATTCTGAGGAGGGGGAGCAAGGCATTCCTCTGACTGCCTAGCGACGCTTCGCTCGGTGGGAGGAGTTGATGAACTCCCTTGAGGAGCAGAAGTTTGCTTGGTTCTTGCCTCTAGAACTGATGTTAGAACCAGCCTTCTCCTCTTTATTTTCGGTCTGCCGGCCCCCGAGTCTTTGGTAGCAGACTTCTCTCCTTCGGTGGGCTTGATAATATCACCCACCTGAGAAGATCCCGTGGCCATCTCGGGATTGGCAGCGGCCTGGGTGGAGTCATTGGGCTTTGCAGCCCTCAAGCTTCGGCTCGCCTTCAGCTTATCAGCGGCACTCATCTTGACCCTCGGGACTCCAGCTGCCTCTATTATGGCTTCATTATCAGGATGCTTTCCTTGGTCAGCTATTGCAAGGCAATCAGAACAAAAGAATGAGTATATTAAAAAATGTTCAGAATAAAGGAGCAAGCATGGCAGAGAACTTACAACCGATGGAATATAACCAGTCTTGGTCATTAAGGAGACCTCGGTCCCACTTCACGGATAGTCTCTTGGAATATAAGACCTCGAACTCTTCTAACCTTGCCCGAGAGATTTTCTTCGGATTTAACTGGTCTTTGTTCGGGTCTGACCAAGGTCTGACCATCTCAGTGTCCGACCCCTTAATGAAAAATCAATCCACGTGCCACCCTTTATTACTCGAGGGGGTCTCCATCAGGGTATCCCTTCCAGGGTTCTTCATCACCGTGAAAAACCCTTTTTCTTTATTATTGGTAATGGAAAAGAATTGAAAAAAGAAATCTATGGCTGGGAGGGTCGATTCAGAGAAACAGAAGGCAATGAAACTGTTTATATGAATGAAGGAATTGGGGGATAGTTGGTTCAAACTAAGCCCCGTCGTATGAAGTAACTCCAATACGAAGGGGCGAAGAGGGAATCGGACCCCATAGATCAGTGACTGCCTATGGATTGGAATCCATCCCCCCTCGAGCTAGTAGTACATTTTCTCCCCAGCCCCGGGTCTCTTGATTTCATATGTTTCGGGGATATAGAATTCTGTGGGGGCTAAATCGAAGTATTGGTTCTGGATTGAAGAAGGGATGTTGGCTACTCTATACAGGATATTAAAATACTTCTTCCTATTGTATTCCTCTACATCCCTTATCCTGGTGATTACCACGGGTTTCCATGGTTGTCCCTCTGGGATCCCCGTTTCGGCAACAGTAACTTCGTCTTCAACCCGGGAAGACGAAGCTTGAGCCCTTGTATCTTGGGTACTTCCAGCCATTATGGGGTATTAAGGAAAAGGGGTAAAGAACTTACTTGATTTCAGAAAGGAGATCGATTGAAAAACAACGAAGCAGGAACGATGAAATTTGATATGGGAATGAAATTATTCTCTCTCAAACATCCTTTCTCTCGTGATAAGTTGCTTCTGATAAAAAGACGATCTGTTGGAAATGACCCCTTTTATCTTGATTTAAGCGTGGCAACGGTTCAGATGGAAACGATCTGACGGATGGGGCGCACGCGCAGTATTTACTGCAGCGTAATAAATGCTCCTTCCCGCGCACGCTTCGTTAGCTAAATGGACGCGGATTTCGAAATTCAAAAATAAATTGTTATACGAAACGGCCGTGTGAGCTATTGGGCCAGATTTGTTGGGTTGAAAAAGCAAAACTTTGGGCTTGATTGGCACATAGTTTCCAAAATTTGAAGCCCAGATTATAAAGGCCCAGGGCCTTATCCAAAACTTGAAGCCCATATTATAAAGGCCCAAGGTCTTATCCAAAAAAGCTTTCCCATCGGTCTGATGCTTCCGGGCTTCCGATGGAGTTCTTCTTCAGTTTGATACCTCCGGGTTCCCGAATGATATTTTCCATCGGTCTGATGCCTCCGGGCTCCCGACGGAGTTTTCCCATCGGTATGATGCCTCCGGGCTCCCGATGGAGTTCCTCTTCGGTCTGACACATCTGGGTTCCCGAATGACATTTCCCATCGGTCTGATGCCTCCGGGCTTCCGACGGAGCTTTTCCCATCGGTATGATGCCTCCGGGCTCCCGATGGAGTTCCTCTTCGGTCTGACACCTCCGGGTTCCCGAATGACATTTCCCATCGGTCTGATGCCTCCGGGCTCCCGATGGAGCTTTTCTCTTCGGAGGATTTCATTCTACTCCCCCAGCACATTCATATACTGGAGGAGTGGGGGGGAATGTTAGGATGAATATTTAACCAGGCCTGATCCAGGAACTCACATTGGGCTAGGCCCAATATACCGTCAGCCTGGTAACCTTCCTAGTTGGCTTACAGCACGTGGGTGAAGGACGAAACGGACATACATCATAACTACCTAGCATAATGGACAGAACCGTTACACAGGTGACCGTTATTCAGGTACATAGTATAAATTCTCAGTTGATAATGGAGAGAAGGGTAACGCACATTTTGGTAATACTAGATACTCAGACCTCCATTATTGACTATTCCGATACATTCACTAACACTCACACCGGAGGAGTCCACCAACGGCCCAAGCCGTTCGGACTTTTGTGCAGGTATTCTCACCGGACGGCCAGCAGGACTGCCCGACAGAATCAGGCGTTAACACTTCGACGATCAGTTCAACATTGTCTTTAAGATTCTTCATCTGATCAGTCTGAAGTTGGATGATATTTTCCGATTGTGTCAAGAGAATCTTTTGACTTTGGATTTGGGCCTCGAGCTCGTTCTTGTTATTCTCCAGCTGGATCTTTTTGAGCTCTTTGGCCTGCACCAAATCCATAGCATGGACATTCTCCTTTTCCAGATCGATCACCCGGGCCTTCAAGCGATCGATCTCCTTGTCTTTCTCAAGACGAGCCTCCCAGGCCGATTCATACTCCTATTTCATGATCTGGAAGGAGTCATGCATGATCTTAAGCTGGTCTCTTTGGTCTTTTGGTGGTTCTTCAGAGCCTCAGCATGCCCTTTGCTGCTTTCCTCGGCTCTTCTCTCCAGAACCTTCTGCTCATCAGAAACCCTAAGGAGAATTGCATTTCCCTGAAAAGAAACGGTTGAATGATGAATGAGTCAGAAAGTTAACCAATTCAAATAAGAAAATTTTGCAGGCAGGTCCTTACCTTTGCATGGCAGGAGAACAGCATCTCCATAAGCGTCTTCAGATCGGCCCCCTCGGTACCATCTTCGGCAAACGGGATCATCGAGGTACCCAAGGCCTGCATATTGATTCCCTCCTCGGGTCTTGAATCCCCGGTCGGCATTGGGGGATCCATCGGCCCGCCTTGGGTGATGGGGGGCTCTTGACCTTCAGCGGGTCTTTTCCCTTTATTCTGAGGAGGGGGAGCAAGGCATTCCTCTGACTGCCTAGCGACGCTTCGCTCGGTGGGAGGAGTTGATGAACTCCCTTGAGGAGCAGAAGTTTGCTTGGTTCTTGCCTCTAGAACTGATGTTAGAACCAGCCTTCTCCTCTTTATTTTCGGTCTGCCGGCCCCCGAGTCTTTGGTAGCAGACTTCTCTCCTTCGGTGGGCTTGATAATATCACCCACCTGAGAAGATCCCGTGGCCATCTCGGGATTGGCAGCGGCCTGGGTGGAGTCATTGGGCTTTGCAGCCCTCAAGCTTCGGCTCGCCTTCAGCTTATCAGCGGCACTCATCTTGACCCTCGGGACTCCAGCTGCCTCTATTATGGCTTCATTATCAGGATGCTTTCCTTGGTCAGCTATTGCAAGGCAATCAGAACAAAAGAATGAGTATATTAAAAAATGTTCAGAATAAAGGAGCAAGCATGGCAGAGAACTTACAACCGATGGAATATAACCAGTCTTGGTCATTAAGGAGACCTCGGTCCCACTTCACGGATAGTCTCTTGGAATATAAGACCTCGAACTCTTCTAACCTTGCCCGAGAGATTTTCTTCGGATTTAACTGGTCTTTGTTCGGGTCTGACCAAGGTCTGACCATCTCAGTGTCCGACCCCTTAATGAAAAATCAATCCACGTGCCACCCTTTATTACTCGAGGGGGTCTCCATCAGGGTATCCCTTCCAGGGTTCTTCATCACCGTGAAAAACCCTTTTTCTTTATTATTGGTAATGGAAAAGAATTGAAAAAAGAAATCTATGGCTGGGAGGGTCGATTCAGAGAAACAGAAGGCAATGAAACTGTTTATATGAATGAAGGAATTGGGGGATAGTTGGTTCAAACTAAGCCCCGTCGTATGAAGTAACTCCAATACGAAGGGGCGAAGAGGGAATCGGACCCCATAGATCAGTGACTGCCTATGGATTGGAATCCATCCCCCCTCGAGCTAGTAGTACATTTTCTCCCCAGCCCCGGGTCTCTTGATTTCATATGTTTCGGGGATATAGAATTCTGTGGGGGCTAAATCGAAGTATTGGTTCTGGATTGAAGAAGGGATGTTGGCTACTCTATACAGGATATTAAAATACTTCTTCCTATTGTATTCCTCTACATCCCTTATCCTGGTGATTACCACGGGTTTCCATGGTTGTCCCTCTGGGATCCCCGTTTCGGCAACAGTAACTTCGTCTTCAACCCGGGAAGACGAAGCTTGAGCCCTTGTATCTTGGGTACTTCCAGCCATTATGGGGTATTAAGGAAAAGGGGTAAAGAACTTACTTGATTTCAGAAAGGAGATCGATTGAAAAACAACGAAGCAGGAACGATGAAATTTGATATGGGAATGAAATTATTCTCTCTCAAACATCCTTTCTCTCGTGATAAGTTGCTTCTGATAAAAAGACGATCTGTTGGAAATGACCCCTTTTATCTTGATTTAAGCGTGGCAACGGTTCAGATGGAAACGATCTGACGGATGGGGCGCACGCGCAGTATTTACTGCAGCGTAATAAATGCTCCTTCCCGCGCACGCTTCGTTAGCTAAATGGACGCGGATTTCGAAATTCAAAAATAAATTGTTATACGAAACGGCCGTGTGAGCTATTGGGCCAGATTTGTTGGGTTGAAAAAGCAAAACTTTGGGCTTGATTGGCACATAGTTTCCAAAATTTGAAGCCCAGATTATAAAGGCCCAGGGCCTTATCCAAAACTTGAAGCCCATATTATAAAGGCCCAAGGTCTTATCCAAAAAAGCTTTCCCATCGGTCTGATGCTTCCGGGCTTCCGATGGAGTTCTTCTTCAGTTTGATACCTCCGGGTTCCCGAATGATATTTTCCATCGGTCTGATGCCTCCGGGCTCCCGACGGAGTTTTCCCATCGGTATGATGCCTCCGGGCTCCCGATGGAGTTCCTCTTCGGTCTGACACATCTGGGTTCCCGAATGACATTTCCCATCGGTCTGATGCCTCCGGGCTTCCGACGGAGCTTTTCCCATCGGTATGATGCCTCCGGGCTCCCGATGGAGTTCCTCTTCGGTCTGACACCTCCGGGTTCCCGAATGACATTTCCCATCGGTCTGATGCCTCCGGGCTCCCGATGGAGCTTTTCTCTTCGGAGGATTTCATTCTACTCCCCCAGCACATTCATATACTGGAGGAGTGGGGGGGAATGTTAGGATGAATATTTAACCAGGCCTGATCCAGGAACTCACATTGGGCTAGGCCCAATATACCGTCAGCCTGGTAACCTTCCTAGTTGGCTTACAGCACGTGGGTGAAGGACGAAACGGACATACATCATAACTACCTAGCATAATGGACAGAACCGTTACACAGGTGACCGTTATTCAGGTACATAGTATAAATTCTCAGTTGATAATGGAGAGAAGGGTAACGCACATTTTGGTAATACTAGATACTCAGACCTCCATTATTGACTATTCCGATACATTCACTAACACTCACACCGGAGGAGTCCACCAACGGCCCAAGCCGTTCGGACTTTTGTGCAGGTATTCTCACCGGACGGCCAGCAGGACTGCCCGACAGAATCAGGCGTTAACACTTCGACGATCAGTTCAACATTGTCTTTAAGATTCTTCATCTGATCAGTCTGAAGTTGGATGATATTTTCCGATTGTGTCAAGAGAATCTTTTGACTTTGGATTTGGGCCTCGAGCTCGTTCTTGTTATTCTCCAGCTGGATCTTTTTGAGCTCTTTGGCCTGCACCAAATCCATAGCATGGACATTCTCCTTTTCCAGATCGATCACCCGGGCCTTCAAGCGATCGATCTCCTTGTCTTTCTCAAGACGAGCCTCCCAGGCCGATTCATACTCCTATTTCATGATCTGGAAGGAGTCATGCATGATCTTAAGCTGGTCTCTTTGGTCTTTTGGTGGTTCTTCAGAGCCTCAGCATGCCCTTTGCTGCTTTCCTCGGCTCTTCTCTCCAGAACCTTCTGCTCATCAGAAACCCTAAGGAGAATTGCATTTCCCTGAAAAGAAACGGTTGAATGATGAATGAGTCAGAAAGTTAACCAATTCAAATAAGAAAATTTTGCAGGCAGGTCCTTACCTTTGCATGGCAGGAGAACAGCATCTCCATAAGCGTCTTCAGATCGGCCCCCTCGGTACCATCTTCGGCAAACGGGATCATCGAGGTACCCAAGGCCTGCATATTGATTCCCTCCTCGGGTCTTGAATCCCCGGTCGGCATTGGGGGATCCATCGGCCCGCCTTGGGTGATGGGGGGCTCTTGACCTTCAGCGGGTCTTTTCCCTTTATTCTGAGGAGGGGGAGCAAGGCATTCCTCTGACTGCCTAGCGACGCTTCGCTCGGTGGGAGGAGTTGATGAACTCCCTTGAGGAGCAGAAGTTTGCTTGGTTCTTGCCTCTAGAACTGATGTTAGAACCAGCCTTCTCCTCTTTATTTTCGGTCTGCCGGCCCCCGAGTCTTTGGTAGCAGACTTCTCTCCTTCGGTGGGCTTGATAATATCACCCACCTGAGAAGATCCCGTGGCCATCTCGGGATTGGCAGCGGCCTGGGTGGAGTCATTGGGCTTTGCAGCCCTCAAGCTTCGGCTCGCCTTCAGCTTATCAGCGGCACTCATCTTGACCCTCGGGACTCCAGCTGCCTCTATTATGGCTTCATTATCAGGATGCTTTCCTTGGTCAGCTATTGCAAGGCAATCAGAACAAAAGAATGAGTATATTAAAAAATGTTCAGAATAAAGGAGCAAGCATGGCAGAGAACTTACAACCGATGGAATATAACCAGTCTTGGTCATTAAGGAGACCTCGGTCCCACTTCACGGATAGTCTCTTGGAATATAAGACCTCGAACTCTTCTAACCTTGCCCGAGAGATTTTCTTCGGATTTAACTGGTCTTTGTTCGGGTCTGACCAAGGTCTGACCATCTCAGTGTCCGACCCCTTAATGAAAAATCAATCCACGTGCCACCCTTTATTACTCGAGGGGGTCTCCATCAGGGTATCCCTTCCAGGGTTCTTCATCACCGTGAAAAACCCTTTTTCTTTATTATTGGTAATGGAAAAGAATTGAAAAAAGAAATCTATGGCTGGGAGGGTCGATTCAGAGAAACAGAAGGCAATGAAACTGTTTATATGAATGAAGGAATTGGGGGATAGTTGGTTCAAACTAAGCCCCGTCGTATGAAGTAACTCCAATACGAAGGGGCGAAGAGGGAATCGGACCCCATAGATCAGTGACTGCCTATGGATTGGAATCCATCCCCCCTCGAGCTAGTAGTACATTTTCTCCCCAGCCCCGGGTCTCTTGATTTCATATGTTTCGGGGATATAGAATTCTGTGGGGGCTAAATCGAAGTATTGGTTCTGGATTGAAGAAGGGATGTTGGCTACTCTATACAGGATATTAAAATACTTCTTCCTATTGTATTCCTCTACATCCCTTATCCTGGTGATTACCACGGGTTTCCATGGTTGTCCCTCTGGGATCCCCGTTTCGGCAACAGTAACTTCGTCTTCAACCCGGGAAGACGAAGCTTGAGCCCTTGTATCTTGGGTACTTCCAGCCATTATGGGGTATTAAGGAAAAGGGGTAAAGAACTTACTTGATTTCAGAAAGGAGATCGATTGAAAAACAACGAAGCAGGAACGATGAAATTTGATATGGGAATGAAATTATTCTCTCTCAAACATCCTTTCTCTCGTGATAAGTTGCTTCTGATAAAAAGACGATCTGTTGGAAATGACCCCTTTTATCTTGATTTAAGCGTGGCAACGGTTCAGATGGAAACGATCTGACGGATGGGGCGCACGCGCAGTATTTACTGCAGCGTAATAAATGCTCCTTCCCGCGCACGCTTCGTTAGCTAAATGGACGCGGATTTCGAAATTCAAAAATAAATTGTTATACGAAACGGCCGTGTGAGCTATTGGGCCAGATTTGTTGGGTTGAAAAAGCAAAACTTTGGGCTTGATTGGCACATAGTTTCCAAAATTTGAAGCCCAGATTATAAAGGCCCAGGGCCTTATCCAAAACTTGAAGCCCATATTATAAAGGCCCAAGGTCTTATCCAAAAAAGCTTTCCCATCGGTCTGATGCTTCCGGGCTTCCGATGGAGTTCTTCTTCAGTTTGATACCTCCGGGTTCCCGAATGATATTTTCCATCGGTCTGATGCCTCCGGGCTCCCGACGGAGTTTTCCCATCGGTATGATGCCTCCGGGCTCCCGATGGAGTTCCTCTTCGGTCTGACACATCTGGGTTCCCGAATGACATTTCCCATCGGTCTGATGCCTCCGGGCTTCCGACGGAGCTTTTCCCATCGGTATGATGCCTCCGGGCTCCCGATGGAGTTCCTCTTCGGTCTGACACCTCCGGGTTCCCGAATGACATTTCCCATCGGTCTGATGCCTCCGGGCTCCCGATGGAGCTTTTCTCTTCGGAGGATTTCATTCTACTCCCCCAGCACATTCATATACTGGAGGAGTGGGGGGGAATGTTAGGATGAATATTTAACCAGGCCTGATCCAGGAACTCACATTGGGCTAGGCCCAATATACCGTCAGCCTGGTAACCTTCCTAGTTGGCTTACAGCACGTGGGTGAAGGACGAAACGGACATACATCATAACTACCTAGCATAATGGACAGAACCGTTACACAGGTGACCGTTATTCAGGTACATAGTATAAATTCTCAGTTGATAATGGAGAGAAGGGTAACGCACATTTTGGTAATACTAGATACTCAGACCTCCATTATTGACTATTCCGATACATTCACTAACACTCACACCGGAGGAGTCCACCAACGGCCCAAGCCGTTCGGACTTTTGTGCAGGTATTCTCACCGGACGGCCAGCAGGACTGCCCGACAGAATCAGGCGTTAACACTTCGACGATCAGTTCAACATTGTCTTTAAGATTCTTCATCTGATCAGTCTGAAGTTGGATGATATTTTCCGATTGTGTCAAGAGAATCTTTTGACTTTGGATTTGGGCCTCGAGCTCGTTCTTGTTATTCTCCAGCTGGATCTTTTTGAGCTCTTTGGCCTGCACCAAATCCATAGCATGGACATTCTCCTTTTCCAGATCGATCACCCGGGCCTTCAAGCGATCGATCTCCTTGTCTTTCTCAAGACGAGCCTCCCAGGCCGATTCATACTCCTATTTCATGATCTGGAAGGAGTCATGCATGATCTTAAGCTGGTCTCTTTGGTCTTTTGGTGGTTCTTCAGAGCCTCAGCATGCCCTTTGCTGCTTTCCTCGGCTCTTCTCTCCAGAACCTTCTGCTCATCAGAAACCCTAAGGAGAATTGCATTTCCCTGAAAAGAAACGGTTGAATGATGAATGAGTCAGAAAGTTAACCAATTCAAATAAGAAAATTTTGCAGGCAGGTCCTTACCTTTGCATGGCAGGAGAACAGCATCTCCATAAGCGTCTTCAGATCGGCCCCCTCGGTACCATCTTCGGCAAACGGGATCATCGAGGTACCCAAGGCCTGCATATTGATTCCCTCCTCGGGTCTTGAATCCCCGGTCGGCATTGGGGGATCCATCGGCCCGCCTTGGGTGATGGGGGGCTCTTGACCTTCAGCGGGTCTTTTCCCTTTATTCTGAGGAGGGGGAGCAAGGCATTCCTCTGACTGCCTAGCGACGCTTCGCTCGGTGGGAGGAGTTGATGAACTCCCTTGAGGAGCAGAAGTTTGCTTGGTTCTTGCCTCTAGAACTGATGTTAGAACCAGCCTTCTCCTCTTTATTTTCGGTCTGCCGGCCCCCGAGTCTTTGGTAGCAGACTTCTCTCCTTCGGTGGGCTTGATAATATCACCCACCTGAGAAGATCCCGTGGCCATCTCGGGATTGGCAGCGGCCTGGGTGGAGTCATTGGGCTTTGCAGCCCTCAAGCTTCGGCTCGCCTTCAGCTTATCAGCGGCACTCATCTTGACCCTCGGGACTCCAGCTGCCTCTATTATGGCTTCATTATCAGGATGCTTTCCTTGGTCAGCTATTGCAAGGCAATCAGAACAAAAGAATGAGTATATTAAAAAATGTTCAGAATAAAGGAGCAAGCATGGCAGAGAACTTACAACCGATGGAATATAACCAGTCTTGGTCATTAAGGAGACCTCGGTCCCACTTCACGGATAGTCTCTTGGAATATAAGACCTCGAACTCTTCTAACCTTGCCCGAGAGATTTTCTTCGGATTTAACTGGTCTTTGTTCGGGTCTGACCAAGGTCTGACCATCTCAGTGTCCGACCCCTTAATGAAAAATCAATCCACGTGCCACCCTTTATTACTCGAGGGGGTCTCCATCAGGGTATCCCTTCCAGGGTTCTTCATCACCGTGAAAAACCCTTTTTCTTTATTATTGGTAATGGAAAAGAATTGAAAAAAGAAATCTATGGCTGGGAGGGTCGATTCAGAGAAACAGAAGGCAATGAAACTGTTTATATGAATGAAGGAATTGGGGGATAGTTGGTTCAAACTAAGCCCCGTCGTATGAAGTAACTCCAATACGAAGGGGCGAAGAGGGAATCGGACCCCATAGATCAGTGACTGCCTATGGATTGGAATCCATCCCCCCTCGAGCTAGTAGTACATTTTCTCCCCAGCCCCGGGTCTCTTGATTTCATATGTTTCGGGGATATAGAATTCTGTGGGGGCTAAATCGAAGTATTGGTTCTGGATTGAAGAAGGGATGTTGGCTACTCTATACAGGATATTAAAATACTTCTTCCTATTGTATTCCTCTACATCCCTTATCCTGGTGATTACCACGGGTTTCCATGGTTGTCCCTCTGGGATCCCCGTTTCGGCAACAGTAACTTCGTCTTCAACCCGGGAAGACGAAGCTTGAGCCCTTGTATCTTGGGTACTTCCAGCCATTATGGGGTATTAAGGAAAAGGGGTAAAGAACTTACTTGATTTCAGAAAGGAGATCGATTGAAAAACAACGAAGCAGGAACGATGAAATTTGATATGGGAATGAAATTATTCTCTCTCAAACATCCTTTCTCTCGTGATAAGTTGCTTCTGATAAAAAGACGATCTGTTGGAAATGACCCCTTTTATCTTGATTTAAGCGTGGCAACGGTTCAGATGGAAACGATCTGACGGATGGGGCGCACGCGCAGTATTTACTGCAGCGTAATAAATGCTCCTTCCCGCGCACGCTTCGTTAGCTAAATGGACGCGGATTTCGAAATTCAAAAATAAATTGTTATACGAAACGGCCGTGTGAGCTATTGGGCCAGATTTGTTGGGTTGAAAAAGCAAAACTTTGGGCTTGATTGGCACATAGTTTCCAAAATTTGAAGCCCAGATTATAAAGGCCCAGGGCCTTATCCAAAACTTGAAGCCCATATTATAAAGGCCCAAGGTCTTATCCAAAAAAGCTTTCCCATCGGTCTGATGCTTCCGGGCTTCCGATGGAGTTCTTCTTCAGTTTGATACCTCCGGGTTCCCGAATGATATTTTCCATCGGTCTGATGCCTCCGGGCTCCCGACGGAGTTTTCCCATCGGTATGATGCCTCCGGGCTCCCGATGGAGTTCCTCTTCGGTCTGACACATCTGGGTTCCCGAATGACATTTCCCATCGGTCTGATGCCTCCGGGCTTCCGACGGAGCTTTTCCCATCGGTATGATGCCTCCGGGCTCCCGATGGAGTTCCTCTTCGGTCTGACACCTCCGGGTTCCCGAATGACATTTCCCATCGGTCTGATGCCTCCGGGCTCCCGATGGAGCTTTTCTCTTCGGAGGATTTCATTCTACTCCCCCAGCACATTCATATACTGGAGGAGTGGGGGGGAATGTTAGGATGAATATTTAACCAGGCCTGATCCAGGAACTCACATTGGGCTAGGCCCAATATACCGTCAGCCTGGTAACCTTCCTAGTTGGCTTACAGCACGTGGGTGAAGGACGAAACGGACATACATCATAACTACCTAGCATAATGGACAGAACCGTTACACAGGTGACCGTTATTCAGGTACATAGTATAAATTCTCAGTTGATAATGGAGAGAAGGGTAACGCACATTTTGGTAATACTAGATACTCAGACCTCCATTATTGACTATTCCGATACATTCACTAACACTCACACCGGAGGAGTCCACCAACGGCCCAAGCCGTTCGGACTTTTGTGCAGGTATTCTCACCGGACGGCCAGCAGGACTGCCCGACAGAATCAGGCGTCAACAATGAAGTAACTGTAAAGGAGAGAAAGTAGACACTACCTTTATAACTGTGAAAGAAGTCCTTACTTATTTTCCTAGCTAATAAGATGCACAAGGCTTCTTTTTCTCATAATTAATCTTTGATAGTCCTTTCACTAGGTCTTTAGAAGACAACTTGTTGATTAGCTCCATGTGTACGTCACCTAGTCTTCTATGCCACAATATAGCTTCATCATTTAATACTGAAGAGACATATCTCCCTCGTGCTGATCAAAATCAATAGTGTAGATGTTTTTTTCTTCTCTTTTCGCAACTAAAGAAAAATATTTAGTAACATGCATAATAAGACATTTATCTTTGTTATACTTAACTTGACGTCCACTATCCATTAATTGATTAATGCTAATCAAATTATACTTTAAACCTTTTACAAGATGAACATTATCAATTGCAATCTTATCATTATCAATTTTATCTTTCCCGATAATATCACATGTTTGATTATCACCGAATGTAATTATACCATTCTTCTTAGGAGCTAAGGAAATGAATTTGTCTTGTCATTAGTCATATGTTTGAAACACCCACTATCTAACTCCCATTTGCTTGATGAAACTCTTACTTTTAAACATATCTACAAGAAATAAAAATAATTTATCCTTTTGGTACCCACATTAATTTGGGTCCACCGAGTTAATAACAAACACTTTATTAATATCACTTTCGTTACCCATATTTGTTTTAATCTTACTTTCTTTCTTTTTCTTAAAACAATAAACGTCTAGATTCCATTTTTGATTACAATACTTGCATTTAGAAAAAGGTAAACTATAGAGTGGTTTATACAATGATCTATTTTTTAACATTCTGATGCTACCAACAAGTTATTTAGTTCCACTAGCAGGTTATTATCCAATGCCCTATCTATCAAACTGGATCTTTGAGCCCCTAATACAATTGTCAAGTTCTATTTTTCTTGAACAAATTTGGCTAATGAAACTTTTAAAGAGTTAATCTCCTTGAATAGTTTATCCACCTTATAATCAGGTTTTCCTTCATTAAATGCACACATCTCTCATTTTAAACTCTATGTTTAACCTGTCTAGTTCCTTTCTAAGTACATCATCCCCAAGTAAAAAGTTAGAGCATTTATTACAAAGAACTTTATTTTAATTGTCTAAATAATCATTTTTAGCAAGCAAAATAGAAGCATCTTTTGAAATATTCTCTTTTTTACATTCTTTCTTTCCATCTATTAAAAAATCTACATCACACATTAATTGGTCAATTAATCCTCTTAAATAGCAATTATTATTTTTTATTCTTTTATTTTCTTCTTTTAAAGAAAGATAATCATTAATATTTATACTAGAAGTTTCAAAAAAAACAAAATTGTCCAATGATTGTTCATCATCTACTCCTATGAAATAGATTTGTGTCACTTCATCATCTAGATTGATCTCCACATTTGATTCTTCATCAATACTTCAGCCAAAGAAAACTTTACTCCTTTTCTTTTCTTTGTTCATCTTGTTTTTTGCTTTGAACTTGAAGCAGTCTTTCTTGAAATATCCAGGTCTTCCACACTCAAAGCATTCTTCTTTAAACTGATTTTGTTTGGAGTCTCTTTTGTTGTAAAATTCTTTACTATTAGGCTTTAACTGATTCTTACTTTTGAGCAGCTCTTTTAACCTCCTAGAGATCATAGCAATCTCCTTATCTAAATCTTCATACTTTTTATTTTGGCTACTTTTAGCTGGTAAAGCCAAAGTCTTCTTTTTGGGAGCTTCATCTGCATCATCATCCTACCTCTTCAACTAATTTTCAAACTCCTCCAATTCTCCAAAGAATGTTTGATTATCCATTGTGCTTATTATGGGAAAATCTTAGAGTGCTGTAACTTTTGCTGTAAACCTTTTAGGCATAAATCTGAGAAGTTTTCAATTGATTTTCTTATGAGAAAATTTTCTTGTCTAGCATGCTGAAAAAGTTCATTAAGGTGAAAAACTTAACTTGAGCTTCCTTGATGGTTTCATCCTTGTCTAGTTTGAACATCCCATAGCATAATCAATTTGACTTCCTTAACTTTGGATGTTCCTTCATGGCTCATTATAAGAGTATCACAAATTTCTCTAGTAATGTTGCACGTGGACACTTTATCTATCTCAGCTTGTACCATTTCACTGAGTAGAGTATTCACGACCCTTGAATCATAAAACATCATGTAAGCTTATGTGGAATCCATCTGGGTGAGTTGTTTTTGTGTTCCATCATCATGCCTTCGAACAATTGGTTCATTCTCCACACCCACTATTCCCATGGATCCCTTTTGAGATAATTTTTCATTCTAAACTTCTAAAAGTTATAGTTCTCACTTCCATGCAATAGTGGTAGTTTATTGGTGGATTGCCCTTCTTGTGAAAAACGATGTGCCATAAGATTTTACCTTACAGTCTGCAAAGACAATGATTAGTAGAGTCAATCTCTGATACTAAATGAAATTTAGTTAATGCATACTTAAAAGGGGGTTGAATAAGTGTGAGTAAGAAATAGTCACAATTTAAAATTTTCTATCTAAGTAACTCCAGTTAATTGGATAAATGAATGTAGTCGACTACTTTCTATTGTAAACCTGTTCTAAGTTGAATGTACTTTCTTTTTGTAATTTTCATATTAAGTGAGGGATCAAAATAATATATGTATGCAAGACAAAAAATATATATAAAGTAAACAATACAATAACACAAAGGTTTATACTTGATTTGGCCCTTAATCTAATTAATGTTCTATATCCAAGGTTAGGTACCAATTGATACCCAATAGGTTTTTTTTTAATAATAATAAATCAATTAAAAAATTATAAACTTCTTATACAAAAGATTTCACAAATATCCCGAGCACACAGCTCCCTTGAGGAAACCTCCTCCATTGAACACCTTTGCTCCCTTGAGAAAACCTACTCCCTTGAAATCTCATTGTACAATATTAAAGAAAACCTTGCTTCACTCCGAAGCTTCCGTTTACAGGATAAGAAAGTTAAGTAAAAAAAGAGTTATAACTGAAACTAATACTACACCCGTTCCAAAATTAGAGCTACAATTTGATTTTTGAGTTTAAGCCACGACATATTAAACTTCAAAATTGGTATAACTAATAAAAGTTTAGAATAAAATAATTTTTTTAATTAATAGTTTTTGTTACATATTATACCATTATAATAATTGTATTAACTAAAATTAAATAAATTCAGATCAATTTAAAATTTAATATGTCGTCGTTTGACCTCAAAAGTCAAATTATATTTCTAATTTTGGAATAGATAGAGTAATTATCTTTAGCTAAACAATATGAATTAAGGCTTTAAGAATAACTAAGAGTGTTATGAGTATTTTCAGCAATTAAGAGCTGAAGTGTTTAGTTATTTTTCCATGAACTGCATTGCTTGATATTTACAAGCTTTGAATGTAACAACTATATTTTTCAAATTTAGAAAACTGTTACAAAGATAGATAATTAGAAATCAGTTTTCAAGATTAGTTCAAGCCAAATGGATCTTTTAGTTTGAAAATTTGTTTTGAAGAAATAAGACTTAGTAAGCAACAGATTAGGAAAAATTCAACTATGACAATCAGATTTTTTACCAAACAGATAAACCCACTATTCTTTATTCTTAGAAAACCAATTTGGACCGGAGTTGTTATAAGAATCTAATCCCATAGATATAGGAAATAAAGTTTGTTTTAAAACCTATTTTCAAACGGATAAGAACTTTCACAACTCAAAACAGTTTTATGCACTTCAAACTCTTTCTTTTAAACCAACTTGGTAGAATTTATCTAAATTAGTTTTCTTTGTTTTAGGCATAATTTATTGTTAATGCTTGGATGTGTCCGTAAGTTCAATCACCGTTTAGGACGTGAACCTGCACAATGAAACAATAAAAAATACTTAAATACAATGACATTAACCGTCCCTCTATTGTCCACCTTATCTTGTCTTTTATACCAGCCACTCCTTCTCCCCTTTTCGTTGGGTAGGCCAACGAATCTTTTGGAGAGGGTAGTTGTCGTCTCCATTATTGTCCAGAGCAATGTCTATATTCTTTAACATCCGGAGTGAATGCTGATTTGTAACGGATATGAGGGCGCACTAAGTTTAATGAGCTATAGGGATAAGACCTAATGTGGATAACCCTTTTGCTCTAATAAAATACTTAAGCTAACATTTATATAAGACTCTTTTTAAAAGATATCATCATCTTATTTTAAGTTTAAGATCTTTTAATTTCCTAAAGCCTTAAAAATATATTATTTGAAAAAGATCTTTACATAAAATCCTAAAATTCTTAAACTCGTCGTTCTTCTAAAATCTAGCAATTTGAAGCTTCATGTCTAGAAACTAGTTAACCTGAAAAGGACAAACCATACACTACGAAAATATTGCCATCATCAACATCATTAAAATAAAAAATGTTATGAGTATACATATTAAAAAATAATTATTATTAATTTATATGAAAACAAATTAAAGTTGAATGACTATTCAAGTCATGGTCATTATACGCAGTGCGTATGTCCCATTCGTTAGCGTAAATAATGCGTAGTTATAAAGCACATTCATTTGTATAATAAAATAAATTTGAAGGTGATGTTTTGTATTTTAGTAAAATAAGCTTATGAACATAATTTTAAAATTAAAATTAAAATTCAAATTATCATGTTATTATTAAAAAGTAGAGTCTGACATAAATTTTTACGCTAAATCCTATTTTTTAATGATGAGATGAGAGTTTATATTTAAATTTATGTTTGATATTTGTGTGTGTAGATTTATCTTTTAGTATAAATTTTGTGTCTTTAGTTAGTGTTTCTCTTCTTAATTAATGTTTTATTGTTTTAATCACATTTTCTTATTTATTTATTTATGTTTATTAATCATTTATTATTTATTTTATATTTTAGCTGTCAAATCACACGACACCTCATTAGTTTAATTATAGTTCAAAATCAAATAATTTTCAGTTATGTGTGTAAACTTATAAATATGGTACCATACATGTTAAAACATAGTTCTTATTAATTTATATGAAAACAAATATAAATTGATTGACTATTTTAATCATGGTAGTATGCAGAACATAAAAAAAGAAAAAGAAAATTGAGAATACACAAGATGTATGTCCCGTCGCTAATGTAAATAATACATAACATAATACGTTTATTTGTATAATAAAATAAATTTAAATGTAAGATTTTATATTTTAAACTGATTTTCGTATTTTTAGTTAGTGTTTTTCTTCTTAATTATTTGTTTTAATTCATGTTTTATTATGTAAAATAAATAAATTATTGTATATTTTGGATGTCAAATCATATGACACCTCGGTATTAATTAAATCACACTTTAAAATCGACTAATTTTTAGTTATTTTAGTAAAATTTTAAATATATTAGGGATATACATGTTAAAAATAATTTTTATTATTTATTAAAAATAAATTAAAATTAAATAATTATTTTAGTTTATCAAAATAAATAAATAAATTTAAAAGTATACACAAGGTGTATGACGCGGTCGCTAGTGTAAATAACGCATGGGACAACATCTTCTTTATAATATTCTGAAGTTTAGTTCGTAAACAGCTTTACCGATCTACTGTCCTTTTGGTGGCCCTAATTTTAAAGATCTACAGTCCTTTTTGTGGCCCTAATTATAAAATGAGAACTAGGAATTGAAAATTTAGTCCTCTTTTCCCAAATCTGCTGAAAATCCTCTCCTCTCAATCTCTCTCTGTGTTCAATCGCCGGACGATTGTTCGGAATCTGAACTCAATTTAAAGAAAAAATGGCCATGAATTGTTCCTTTCTGGAAGAAAATCACTAATTTCAGGAATGAATTGCGGAATTAAGGAGTAATTAGCACCAGAAAAAGGGAAAAATGGCGGAGATGGGGCAAGAAACGGTGGAGTTTTCAACTCTGGTGAGTCGAGCGGCGGAGGAATCCTTCTTTTCGTTGAAGGAATTGGTGGAGAAATCCAAATTAACGGAATTGTCAGATTCTGAGAAGAAGATTAATATCCTCAAATATCTTGTGAAGACTCAGCAGCGAATGCTCCGCCTCAGTGTTCTTGCCAAATGGTGTCAACAGGTCACCCATCCCTCTCTGAATAATAGTTGAGATTACGGTTTGTAATTTTGGAATTGTGTGAAATAAATAAAGGAGTAAAAAGCTGGGGAAGAAGATAATTCGGATAAAAAGTGCAGATATTTTAAAAATTTGAGGACTATAGGGCAAGGAGAAAGTGTTCACCAAGGAACATTTATGTGTGTGTGTGTGTATAGATATATGTATATTATCTCTGTCAAGTTTAAGGATCATATAAGTAGACGAAGAAGATACTACAGATAAAAGGTAGAGAGATTACTACAAATTTGAGGATTAGGGCGAGGAGAAAGTTCACCAAAGAACATTTGTATGTATATATATTTTATTTCTAACAAGTCTAAGGAACGTACAAGTAGATGAATTATTGTGTAACTGGTGATATATCCTTCATTTTCTTTCATAACTACACTATAGTAATATAATAGGTTACTTCTTATTTTTTTAATTAACATAATTTTATTAATGTTAGAGTTTAGAATGTTTGTGTTATGATATAGGTCCTAGTCCCTTATTTCCTCCTAAAAAGCTAGTTATCCAAGATGAGAAATTCAAGCCTATATCAACTCCACATCATATTACCGATGTGGGAGGATCTGTCCCCCACAACGCCTTTGTATCTATCAGTATTTTAATATGGTCTCTAAGTAACCCTTTTCGCTTAATCTAGCCTCTAGGTATCCATTTCCGAATAGCCGAACCAGGTGCTGTGCAATTATCAGTATTCATGGCGACTTCACTCTAGCGACATTGATTCAACGCCTTTGCATCTATCAGTATTTTAATCCGGCCTCTAGGTAGCCCTTTCCACTTAATTCAGTCTCTAGGTATCCCTTTCCGCGTAGCCGGTAGTTCCACGGATCGTCTGCTCTGATGCCAAATGTTACGATATAGGCCCTAACTCCTTATTTCCTCCTGAAAAGCTACCTGTCAAAGATGAGAGGTTCAAGCCTATATCAACCCCATATTGGTATCCCATACTATCGATGTGGGATCTGTCCCCTATATGACAAGCTCACATAGGCGTTCATAACATTTTGTTTTTTGTACGATTGATTGCTATGATTTTTGGTTATTCTAAATATAATATTCTGAAGAAAGAAATAAAATTGTACTCGCTAAGTAATTTTTTTGTGAACCTAGAGCTATTAGAAAGTTCTGTAGGCAATAGAAGAGTTTAAGGTGGACTCATTGTTCTCATGTTTTTATCTTCTCTTTTCTTAAATAGTTCTTCTATGAGAAAATAATAATTTTTGGATTCATTGGAAGATGTTCTTCTTTGTCGTTTTTTGTATCTTCTTTCTCAGTAATAATATATACTTCTTTTAGTAAAAGATAAAGTGTAATAGGGCATACTTATAGGATATATGAGACTTTATGGATTCTTACTCTAACATAAGAACATAACCTAGGTTATTCTCTTTCTTTCTTCTTTCCTATAATGATTTTTGTAGGGAATTGTTATTTTCACAAGTGAAATTTGATATTTCCATAAGGTATTTACCCACATGAAAGTGAGTTCCATTACTATTCATGCGAGAGGAGCTTTGTGAAACTATTTAATTCTCTTGTGAAAATATCATTTCTCTCTTTTTTAATTGTCACAACTCACAAGAGATGTAGTATTTTGGTTATTGCGAAAACAAAGGAAAAGAAAGCTAGGTAAAACTTTCAAAAGTTAATCCCAAAAAACCAATTCAATGACAACTGGATTGAGTTCCATTTAAAAATTTTCCTAAACAACTTAAACAAAAAGCATTTCCTAAAATATAGAATGTTTGAAGGACTTGTATATAAAAAAATGTTTGAAGGCCTTATTTTTGAAATAGTCAAAATTCCTAAACTATATTAAAATTGTAATATGTTACAATGACGAAAAGATTTACAACGGTGGAAACCAAAATAAAAATCCTTTCAAACTAATAACAAACATCAAATCAATAAGAGGGCCAATCGTAGCAATATCTAGTGGCCACCAAAAATACCTTGAATACAGTGCGCTAGGCAGGAGGCGGAGAGGGCCTAGGCGGGATTTTTTATTTTAAGCCAATGTTAATATTTTATCTTATATTTATCCAAACAAAACACTAATATAAAGCAAAACAATCTATAATAAAGATAATAAATGCATTTGCTTAAAGTTTAAACACATATTCATATTGCTAATGTCAAAATTCAAACACAAACATGTAATTGTTCAAAGTTTAAACACAAACAAATAAGAAAAAATACAAATTAATAGTTCTCATCTCCATATTCCTCTATATCTCTAATTCTTCTTCTCCATATCCCTCCAAGATAATATTCTCATCGGACTCACACTCATACTTCTCATCTCCCTCTTCCTTCGTGTCATCACCAGACAAAAAATATTTTTCATGGAGTTTTCTTACTCCAATATTTTTATTACTTCTCCTAGGCTCTAGCACGCTATCTGCTCTGGATGCTTCATCAATCGCCTCCCAAGTAAGGCCCGAACAGCCCTAAACTTCATCATCCACTCCTACGACGTCGTTGTGTAGCTTAGTTATTAAAATAAAAAAAAAACAATTGCAACCTTAATTTTTCTGCCTTGCCCGCCTAATCTCGTCTAATTTCCTGAAGGGATTTTTTTTCTCCTTGGACCTAAGCGAGGCGCCAGGGGGGCCTAGCGCCTAGGCCGGGCGCCAGGGGGCCTAACGTCTAGACGGGGATTAGTCGGATCTAGGCGGAAATTTTTAGAACACTGGTTTAATTTCATAAAAAGTCAGCAAATTACACAAATCTTAGCCCTTCTTCAATACGAGCAATGAAAACTAAGTTGCTTTAAGAACCCCACACCCAAATCTGAATAGATCTATCATCGATAATCACCACAATGGAAGATAAATATCCCAACCAAGAAAAAATCTCCATAATGGAGAAAACAGTTCTCAAAAGAGAAGAAAAAGAAATTCTCATACAAAGAGAATCAATCAATTATCTCATTGAAAAAATAACATCCTACACAAAGGGGAAAGCAAACTCCCTTATAAAGAGAGAAGAAAATACTAGTGAAAGAAAATGAGAAATCTAAAGAGAAATTTTGGGGAGGGTCTCTCTAAAAAGAAAGAGAGCCCTCCCCAAATCAAAAATGGAGGCTAGGTTTTTTGTTTTTGATTAGAGAGATCAGGGAGAGAAGGAAGAGAAAAAATAAAGTTTCAGTTTATAAGAAAATGTTTGAAGGGTCTTGATGTAGTGCAACAGGCTCCAAGTTATAGAATGAAATAAGCCCTGTTGGCTACCTTCGTTTATGTTGATATTTGCCAGTCGGGGGAGGTTGAATAATTAAACCCTCTAAATAAGGTGTGTAACAACCTGTCCATGTGAAAATTATCACCCAACTTCATAAAGTGTATATCAAAATTATAATAATCCAAGTCTATTTTTCGGCTGGTTCTTGAAATATACTCGTAATAGGGAAAGATACGTTGAACCTAGACACTTAATCAATAAACAAACTAAGCTTGACTTTCGACATAACATGAAAAAGTAAACAGCCAAATAAGATCTTCCCGATCTTCCTGTCAAATCAAATCAAATCTGAAAGATTTTCTAAAAATCCTACTTTCCTAAATAAAACTAATTAAATCGTACTACCTAAATATACGAAATTAAAATTACATAAAAATATAAATTTAGATCTCTTGTGTTGCGTCTTGTTATTTTGACAAACTGAAAGTGCTAAGTTGAGGAAGTAATATCAGTTGGTGAGTGAACCTTGTGTCTGAGAACTTAACCCTTGTAAGTAAATGGCTTTTTGCTGTTCCCCTTTAGAGCTGAATTTTTGCAAAGAGTGATTAAATGCAAGATTGGCCTTCATCAGAGTGTTTAGAACTCATGCTGCAGCACTCTTTTGAGCCTCTGGGAGTTCGTCTCTCAGGGCTCCATTCCTTTTCTTTGATGAGTTAGAAGTTGGGGAATGGGATCTTAATGTGGACTTGGTTGGGGGACATTTCGTTTCATGCTTCCTTCCCTTAATACCCCCCCGCCCGTGGTATGTCTCCTTTTTATAATTTTCTATTTGGAGCTTCATTGTTCAGATGAGGAGTTCGTGTTTTTGGAATTTCAACTTTACAACCTTAATGATACAGTTGGAGGATTCTTCTTCTCTTGTTTCCCTTTTGTTTTCATATTGTCATAATTTTACAAGGGTATGGTCTTTGAAACCCATGGGATTTTTTTGTCCCTGCCCTATGTTCTCATCGTCGTCAACCTTTCATTTTCTGCTTTCCGCTTAAATTTGAAAAGTTTAGATTATTTTAAAGTAAAGGATTTTGTTTTGACTGGTGTTCTAAAGGCATATACCTAACAAATCCTTATCTTAAGATATTTGTTTTAAGGGAGCAAATCTCAGTCCTATGCTCATCTTTTCTTCAATTACCTATTGAGAAGGGTTTTCCCTATTTGTTCCTTCTGTTTAGTAAGGACTGGCTGAGCCCTTCTTCTCTTGACAGTTTTTGGCAGATCAGATTGCAGCAAGATGGGAAAATGTTGTGACAGTGCGGTGTTTGCTATTCGTAGGGGGATATGGACAGAGACCGTTATAGAGCAACTTAAGGATTTTCACTAATACCTATGTCTCTACTATATTGCTTTGGGATAGGAATTATGATGTCTTTTCTTTTTGCTTCACTATGGGTTTTGACGATGGGAGGTTAAGGTAGCTATTTCTTAGGAAATTTGATTGCAGCAAGATGGGAAAATGTTGTGACAGTGTGTGGTGTTTGCTATTCGTTGGGGGATATGGACAGAGACCGTTATAGAGCAACTTAAGGATTTTCACTAATACCTATGTCTCTACTTATTGCTTTGGGGTAGGAATTATGATGTCTTTTCTTTTTGCTTCACTATGGGTTTTGATGATGGGAGTATATTTCTAGAGATTGGGGGCAATCCTTTGTTAAGGACTTGTATTTTCCACTTTCTCCTGTTCCTTTTGGTGATCTCTGGTATCTCTTTCTTCTTTCTTATTAAATTGTTCTATTATCTGTTGCTTGCAAGAGATGATTTTTTATTTCTTTCTGTCTAAATTATAAAGCAAATATAATTGGTGAGTACTAATTGTTACTTAAAGATTAAAAAGATTGAAGGAACAGGTGGTAAATGACATCATACTGATAGCATATGGACACATGAGATAAATGCAAAGGGATGGATTTTAACTTTCATGTTATATATCCTGCACGTTTCCGTTCTCTCTTCCTTTTTGGGTGAATTTTTTTAATTCTGTTTCTATATTTATTGTCAGCTGGTGATTTTTAGGAATTCTAATGATGGTCAAATAATAATCTTTCTCACTGAATCATCACTGTCTCTTTATTATTCTTTAATCTATTAGTTGTATGTTATCATCATATCTTTTGCCAACATTCTAAGATTGTATGTGTTCTTTTACCCTAGGAAAGGATATAGTGTGGCTGCTGTTAATTGTGCTAATTTATCCAGAATTCCAAATTGCTATATTTTCTAACTTCATAGTCTCTCAAAATTTCTGTTGCTTGATTTTCAGGTTCCTTTGATACAATATTGTCAACAACTTACATCAACTCTATCAAGCCATGATACATGTTTTACCCAAGCTGCCGATTCAATGTTTTTCATGCACGAGGGTCTACAGCAAGCTCGAGCTCCAATATATGATGTTCCAGCTGCTATTGAAATCCTCCTTACAGGGAGTTATCAGCGTTTACCAAAATGCGTGGAAGATGTGGGAATTCAGAGTACATTAACTGTGGATCAGCAGAAGCCGGCCTTAAAAAAGTTGGACACACTTGTGAGGTCAAAATTACTCGAAGTTTCACTTCCAAAAGAAATATCTGAAGTCAAAGTTTCTGATGGTACCGCATTGCTTCGTGTGGATGGAGAATTTAAGGTTCTTGTGACGCTTGGTTATCGGGGACACCTGTCAATGTGGAGAATATTACATATGGAGCTGCTTGTTGGTGAAAGAAGTGGGCCTGTGAAGCTGGAAGAAGTGCGACGGCATATTCTTGGAGATGATTTGGAGCGTAGAATGGCTGCCGCAGATAATCCCTTTATTACATTATATTCTATTCTGCATGAGCTTTGTGTTGTTCTCATTATGGACACTGTCATAAGACAAGTACAAGCCCTACGGCAAGGCAGATGGAAGGATGCAATTCGGTTTGAGTTGATATCTGATGGTAACTTGGGACATGGTGGGAATTCTGTTTCATCACAAATGAATCAAGATGGAGAAACTGATTCGACTTTTCTACGAACTCCCGGATTAAAAATTCTTTACTGGTTAGATTTTGATAAAAACTTGGGTACATCTGATGCAGGTTCATGCCCTTTTATAAAAATTGAACCAGAGACAGATCTGCAGATAAAGTGCCTTCATAGCTCATTTGTTGTTGATCCTCTGACTGATAAGGAGGCAGAACTTTCCCTCGACCAGAGTTGCATTGATGTTGAGAAGTTACTGCTAAGAGCTATATGTTGTAATAGGTATACCCGTCTACTTGAGATCTATAAAGAGCTCTGGAAAAATGGTCATATATGCCGAGCTGCAGGTGATATTCTTCTTAATTGCCATGAGGATGAACATGATGGTGGCTACAAAAAGGTCGGTGAAAATGATCCCTTTTTCCTTGGTACTATATGTATGTGTGTGTATATATATATATCACTCCGAGATGTTTCTCTTTCTTCTATTCTTATTTGATGTGCATGTGTATTTGTAGTACATAAACTGTGAGAGAGCCCCATAAACTGTGCCTATGGATTGTTCCCCATATATATATATAGAGAGAGAGAGAGAGTGAATATGTGCGAGAGAGTTGGTTAATGTTGCAGATAGAGAATTGGAGAGTGAGAGAGGTTCTGCGTATGTGCAACTATGCATGTAATTGTTTGTGTGTGGGCGTGCACGACTGAGATAGAGTGGGAGAGACATAGGGTGAGAGTTACATACTGTCTAAAATGATAGATGGTTCTCTCTATCTCCCCTTCTCAGATTCTCCATCTTTCAAAACATAAAATTAGGGTAAATAACATGCCCCTTGCTTTGAAATAGAATACCAAGAAATCCATCATAAGAGAGGCACCTGACCTCATCAAATCCAATTCGCCTTAGCTCACTTGAGGCGTTTTTGGGCCTCCTTGTGTTGCCTTATTGCCTTGCAGATGCCCTGGAATGTCTTTGACAACCCCATTAAGCTCCTAAATAAGTCCATGGAAATGATGAACATGGATGTTAAACTCCTAAATAGGTCTATCATCTATGGAAGAGGCATGTCTAAATTATAGACTTTCCTGAATTGGAGCTGGGGAATGCCATGTTTTTTTGGGTACCTAGTACCTACCATTCTTATCATGTTAAGGGGTATTACATCTGTAGTCAAAAACCCTTAAGATAGTAAGGTTGTTTTTGACTGCAGCATCCATTTGTTATTATATTGACTGATGACTATTTGCCTTTAGATTTTGCTTTATTTATTATTTAAACTTTATTCTTCAGACTCGGTTATCCACAGGTTTTTAAATGATTAAATTGTGTTATAGATATATGCATAGAATGGTCATTCATGTCCAAACATACAAAACCTCTCGGATTGGCCAGCCAAGTTAGTTTCTAATGATGTGTGTATCTATTACTCTTAGGGTTGCATCTTTTTATTATCAATTTGACTTTTGAGGTTAATTAATATTATACAATAGGATATTCATATCCAGATGCACATAGCTTTCTTCACCCATTTTCATTTTCCATTTAGAACTCTCCGTTGCTCAAAGATGATAATCTTGTTTAGTGATGCTATTGCGAAGTTATATTTTGTCCTTGTAAATAACTATAGACTTAGTCTATTTCAAAGAGTTTTATTTGCTGGTCTTTTGGGGTTTGTTGCCTTTACTTATTAACCACACTATAATGATGTCTACTCTTGCTTAAATTGATTTTTCTCTACAGAAGGATAATAAATCCAATGCTGAAGGGCAAGAGGTTCTACGTGTGCGCGCCTATGGTTCATCATATTTTACTCTTGGAATAAATATAAGGTTTTCCTTAATCTTTGCTACTAAATTCTGTTTTACTTATATAATATTTGTGACGTTTGTATATTTTGATACAGAAGTTAACTTGTGTAGGTAGATGTGTGCATAAGATGATAGAACTGAATGGTAATGTTTATCATGAAGTTGTCAAGATTATCTCTCCATCTCATTTATAAAATCATGCAAATGTATCTTTCAGTCACTTTTTGTGTGTGTGAAGAAAGGAAGTAAAAGAGAAGAGGACAAGATGTCCTTCAAGTGAAAAGAAACAAAGAGTGGAAATAATTCAAAATCCTCAACAAAGAGCAACCCTCAAGTTCTTATGAATATAAAGATTAGAAATATGCACCTATGGAAGTGTTCAGAAAGATGCATTCATGTTTCCTTTTACCATTCCAGTATGAAACTGCATAGTCAAAGATGTTCTCAGTCTAATTAAATTTCATCAAACCTTTAATGAAGATTACAAAGAGGCCATTGCAAAAATTATTTTACCCAATAAACTTATATATAAGTCCATCACTTTAATTGAAGATATAATATTGTTTCTTATTGAATAAACTTTTATTAGTAGTTTTATTACAATATCACACAGCATATTTGAAGAAATCTATGGCTTGTCATAATTTTTGGGAATGGTGATTGATATTGCGTAAATAATTTAAATTAGGTGAGTTCATAGGTGATACCTTGGAAAGCGAATAAATGAAAAATTAGTTTTAACCTTGAGTTAATTTAGAGTTGCTAAGCTAAACTATTGTTAGTTTCCAATACGACTGTTTGGGGGTGTTTTTCTCCAAATAAAATTATAAGGCGCGAGTAAGAAAGTAGAGCAGAAATATAATCACTTATTTCTACTAATTGGATATGTAATCTAATAATCCATTTACTTGCAACTATTCTTATACCTTTTTGGGTGTGTTGCATGAATTTTAAGACGTATAAAAAAAACCCAAATATTATATTTTTGAAAATATTTGTAATCTAGTTTGAAAATATAACATTTAATATTTTAAGAATATAAGAATTAACGTTTTAAAAACATAGACCTATATAACAAATATTATATTTAAATGTGTTTTTGTGTTTTAAAATCCTTCTCACACACCAAAAGAATTTTAACAATTAAAAGTGGACGAAGGGAGTATACTGGAACTAAAATTTAGACATCCTTCAATAGGACAACAATTTTAATATAAGAAAGTAAAGAAGAACGTAAGATAATTCCTATCTCCCCGTAGGACCACCCTACAGAGTGTTTTGAGATCATTTTGGTGAGATAACTCACGTCCGTAGAAAAAGATAATTTAAATAACCAATACTATTAATCATAATAATGTGTTAAGTTTGTAGGACTACAGAAATCTTTATAGGGAACAAAATCCTATTATAGAAAAAAAAAATACCCAACTAATTAATTCCATAAAAAGCTAAATTTGAAATTCCTCTCTTATAATTTTTTTGTAATTAGCTAATCAATATGTCAAAAATCCTCTGCAATAATTGCTCCATAATTAGCTAAATCAATCAACTGAAAATCCTCCACAATTATTGCTCCATAAATAGATAATATTTCCTAAGAGCTATTATATATCTCCTAAATCTCTAATAATAAATGGGCTTTGATATTAACGTGACTATAATTATGGGCCACAGGGCAATTGATAGTAATTTCTTTATTACCCTTATCATTTAAGACAGTGTGTTACCTACTCCTTGCCGTCAATAGCTCATTTTTGCCATTTATCACCACCATAGGTCACCGACTCTGAGCCCTCAAATAAAGGAAAACTTGGTTCCGATGTACAATTCCTTTGTCTCTCCCTAATAGCACTAGGGGTGCAACTTGGGTCAAGCAACACGTGAGTAATCCAAGTCCACTCACTATTTCATGGTACTCGGGTAAGATTTTTTCTTATATTTTTAAAAACCCCGTAGGCAGCTAGCGGTCTTGGGTTTATACTTTTATGAACCTGCGAAACTCGAGGTCAACTAGGCCTGTTCGAATTATATATATATATATATATATATATATATATATATATATATATATATATATATAGACACCCAGATTACTTGAATTCTATTTTAAAATTAGTTTTAGTGATCAATATACGTTTGACTTTTGTTATATTTTCATTGTGCAATTTTTTTTAAATAAAAAAGAGGTTTACTTATATAAGAAACAAATTGGAAGAAACTTATTTATTTATCTTATTTGTTAAGAAAAAAGTGAAAAAACTCAAAACTTGCCCTATCCGTCATTGTCTCCTTCCTCCTTTTTTAGAAACATGGATCAAATTAGTTTATAGGTTGCCACCTTTTTACAATTTCTTTTTAGTAACCATTTTGCATTATTCTGGCTTACATAGAAATTTAAATAAGAAAAATTAGGGAATTGATATTTCCACTAGCTAATTTGATATTTTTACAAGATTAAATGGGACCCACTTGTGGAAATATCAAATTAACTTGTGGAAATATCAATTCCCATATGGAATTGATATTGGGAATTGATATTTTCACAAGTTAGTTTGATATTTCTACAAGGTCAAATGAGACCCACTTGTGGAAATATCAAATTAGTTTATGGAAATATCAATTCTCAAAAATTATTCAATTGTTTGTACAATATTTGCTTTAGTACCTATTGTATTGTGTCATTTAGAAATCTATATTAGTAACAAGTCAAACATAATTTAAATTATTAATAATAATTTCTATTTCTTTTTCACTCTCATTAAATTGCTAATAATAATTTCTATTTATTTTTTATTCTCATCAACAATGTTTGGTAGCTCGTAGTGATGCTCTTTTAGGTTTCTGCCTATTATTTTTAACAAAATTTTTAGTTAATCTAGAATTGTGATGAACTAGGTTCATTACAGCTTTAATGTATTTTTTTAATAGATGTCAACCCAACCCAGTCCGAGCCTATGAACTTTATCGTGGATTGGTATATGGGTAGCAAAAACTAGGTTTGACCTCTAGGGCGAGTCTGAGCTTGATAAATTTTGTGTGGGCTAGGATTGGGATGACCTTTATGTTGAGGTACACCATGATAACAAGGTTTCAAATCAAAACACAAGGAGAAACATTGAGGACATGTATACTTTAATAGACCATAGACCTAATAGGTTAACCTTTTGGGTCAAGATGTGATCCAGATGAGTGCGTATGGGTCTGTGACTTTCTGAACAAACTGGTATTAGAGCAATGGCTATAGACTTGGGTCATGGGTATGGTTATGGATTGTATGATGGACAATTTAATTCATTGAGTAAGTGGTGGACTCTTCTCGCAAAGGCTCTTGGTTGGCTTTTGACAAGAGATACGGCTCATTAGTTAAGGGACGTGATGGGCTAAACAAATGGGTTATAGAGGCTTAGTGGGTTGTGTATGTACTCTTTGAACAAGTGTGGACTCTTTTCGGGGAGGTTATTGGCTGCTCAAACGAGATATTGAGAGATAAGGTCGTTAGATAGAGAGACTTGATGGGCTTGGCAGAGACTCTTGGTGGATCAAACAAGAGTTATTGAAGATGGGTGGCTCGTTAGTTGGAAGACATGATGTGCTAGGCGCAAAAAGAGTATGGTTGAAAGTTCAAAGGGGAGCTTGGTGTTGACGTTAATGGAGAGATCACATGTTAAAGGGTGATTGTTGAGCTACCGCGTGATAATAAAGTCCTGCATCAAAACATATGAAAAAACATGGAGGACTTGTATGCTCTAATGGACCATAAATATAATATGTTTATCTTTTGAGTCAAGATGTGATTTCAAATGAGCACGTATGGGCCTGTGACATTCCCAACACCCTAGGCCCAACCCTGCCCAAGTTGCACCCCTAACTCCTTAAGTAGCACTGAGCACTCAACTAAATCTCCGGGTTGAACTTCACCGGCCCCGAACATTAACAAAAACATTTTTTCACTAAATATAGCAGATTAATTTCTCAGTTATTTCCTAAAAACAAACATTCATTCATATGAAGTCACAAGAATTGAATGTCTAATTAGCTAAATCTGAGAATAACACACTACAAACACCCACTACTATACCAAAAGTTGCACAATATGAATGTCCAATCAGCTAAATCTGATACTAACACACCACACGCAGAGAAAACTTGTATACTATATAGATATGTAAAGTCAGATAGCTAGAATGTAAAATTGGAGGAGAATGAGAGGTAAGAATGGAAATTAAATTAAACCGGAAATTTTTTCTTCATTCTTATGTTGGCTGTTTGTCTTTGTTTTGGTTTATAGTTTTGTGTATATATACACAAACACAGCTAGTTAGAGAGAGAGAGAAGTTTCGCTGGTGCCAATCTGAAGAGAGATTTAGTTTTTAGTGAGAGTGATTAGTTATGGATAATGGGACAGCGGAATAGCTAAATCTGAATACTATATAAAGTAAAAATACCTTTGCCTTGTGTCAGTAAGGAAAAAGAATATGAAAGTTGGGCAATACAATCCATGGCAGGTGTGATGAGCGGTGACACTCATTTATTTTGATGATAAGGACTAAAAAAGGAAAAAAAATATCAATTGCCATGCCCACAATTATAGCCCTGTTAATATCAACTTCCTAATAAATAACTACATCAATTTCATCCAAATTATACATAATAAAATTTTCATAAAATAAATAGAAATTTCTTCTTTGCTTTTGATTTTTCATCCTCATCAGCCACCCACCACCACAAGTCGTTAAACTCTAATTCTGCAATCACATTTTTATCCAACGCACGTAAAGTATCAGAGTCTCTTTTAAAGATAGGCAAGTGTAACCCATCTCATTAAGATTTAGTATGTCTCAGAAGCATTTGCCAAGTGGCAGGAGATTATCTAGAAAGATCCATATGGTATTCTACACGAACTTGTTAAGGTGCAAAATTAAATTCTTTTGTTTTCGCATTTTTTGTATAATGTCATTAACATTGATAAGAGTAAATGGTTTTTGCTGACAATGTTTTCTCAGATGGTTATCAAGTGTTAATATTTCTTCCATATCAATTGCTAAGGGTATGTTGCCCTTTCATTTTCCTCTCTTTTCTGAAAAGTTGCATGGAGTTGAAGCTTTTGTGCATTGCCTTGGATGATTATTTTTTGTTTTAGTGGCTCATTTTATGTTCTTCAGCAGAAGCCTTAAATTTTTACTTTTTCTTGTGATTTTCAGGAATGGACGCTTTCTTCTTCACTCATCCAGGAATATCCTTACATCATCAACGTTGCTAGAATGCGAAGAAGCTTTGAACAATGGAAGTATGACTGCAGCTGAAGTTTTTGTAAGCATGAGAAGCAAAAGCATATTGCATCTGTTTGCGTGTAGTGGCAGGTTCTTAGGCCTTCAGGTAGTAAAATTATTTCTCTGTACTTTTTCTTTGACTTGTTTTTTTTTAGACTGAGAAAGACATTTTATTAGAATAATAGAGAGATTAAAAATAGAGGAGGAACAATGAGTCCCACACTATATAACAAGGGGAAAAAAGAATACTCTAAAATAAGAGCAACTTTCCAATATGTACAAAGATCAGATAATGAAATGCCCCTAAAGGCATCCATGTCAGAAGCCCATAGAGAAAGCTGAATAGCTGTCTCTGAGAAGTCGAGCATTACACATATTCTAAATCCGCCAAAAACATATACGGTAGTGCACTTCCAAAGTATTTTTGGTGCCCTTTCTCCCTCCAAAGTCTCTGGACTGAGTAAGTAACAAATCCTGTACTGAAGCAAGATACCCGATCCTCCCTCAACACACCAAATAGAGAGTTCCACAATCCCCAAGCATCAGGTCAATTCAAAAGTGAGTGGAAGTGTGCATCATCATTCTGCTTGCACATAAAACAAATGTCAGGAGAAAGAGCTTTGTAGGGTCTGTGAACCTAATAAATATTTAAAGTATTCAGCCATTGCAGATTGTAGAATGAGTGACCAAATAAATGCAGTGATTTTGGACGGAACCTCTGCCTTTGCCTTCCATATGACAGAAATCAAAGAAAACGGAATTGGAGCACGAGATTGAGTCAAGAAAGAGATGTAGCTCTTAAAAAATGTTGTAGAATAAGTTATCTATAGTACATTTTCAACTCGGGAGTACTAAATATTATAAGAGTATTGAATATTTGCAGGGGTGTGGTCAGTGGTGTAAAGTTTCTACATGTTACAGGTGAGACTATGATTTGGAAGTCAAACAGAATGATGCATTAGAAGTCA
The DNA here is from genome assembly GCA_947179155.2 of Hedera helix. NCBI lineage: Eukaryota > Viridiplantae > Streptophyta > Magnoliopsida > Apiales > Araliaceae > Hedera > Hedera helix. Next base: position 8,517,978 of record OX359269.1, read on the forward strand.
TTCAACGATAGTTTAGAAACCTATTAACACTAGCTGTCTTTGTGGTTCCGTATCAAGCAAGTAAAATCAGTCTGTAGTTTACCGTGTTATTTAGCTGAGTTCTTACTCACCATTTAATTTTTGAATATGTATACTCAATGTGGCAGCTTGACAGAAATTACTATGTTGATTCGAGGCGAGGGCTATGGGATATTATCCATTTTGGTTTTGAGTGCTTCTATGACTAGGGAGTTTCAACTTTCAATTGCAGAGGCTATGTGGTGTCCATAAATTTAAATTAGGTTTATTTATTGTTTGAATAAATGAATTCTGTGTCGGCATAAATTCTCCATTCTTGCTGATTATGTTATGATTGATTATTTGATTTACCAAATAAATTCTACCAATCTACTTGTTAATATATAGCTTCGTCCACCTGCAAATGAGTCCCATGTGACTTTGACTTTTTCTTAACTCATATTAATGTTTGCTTAGGACACACTTAAACATAATGTTTTCAATACTTTTTGGCCAACAAAATTTTACTATTAAAATTTAATATTGAAAAAAATCTTCAAATAAAATTCCTAGGCTATGTCCTTAATCTGCTTAAAATAAAGTTGATGAGACTCTTTTTGGGCAGAGGGTGTACTATTGTACATTCTTGTCGTAACGATTTTACTATTTGCTTTATATGCCCAATTGAAGCCGGTAATTTTGTTTTCAGGTGTATGAACATGGCTTCTCTGCTGTGAAGGTGCCCAAGGACATTTTATATGGTTCTAATATGTTGCTTATGGGATTACCAGAGTGTGGGAATTCTTACTTCTTACTGATTCAACTGGACAAGGACTTTAAACCCCTTTTTAAATTACTTGAAACTCAGGCAGATGTAACCGGAAAAGCACAATCCTTTGGTGACTTGAATCATGTGATTCGGGTAAAAAATGTTGACATTGGTCAGATGGAGGTGCTTGAAGATGAACTCAATTTGAGCCTTCTAAACTCTGTAAAACTGCTCTCCCTCTCTGCTAATCAGACTTCTGAAAATAGTCTTCTTTCGGAGTTCAGCATTGGAGGTTCAAATCTTAATTCTGCACTTCCATCCAGTTTTTCGTCGATAGTTGATGAAGTGTTTGAGCTTGAAACAGGTGCACCTGCCCCTTCTTTCTCTGTTCAGAGCCTCACTTCTGTGTTTAATACAACTCCGGCTTCTCACATTGGCTCTGTTCCAGTGAATCTTCATAGCATAAAAGCTGGAACCTCCTCTCCTAAATGGGACGTAGGAACACAGATAAATAATGCGACTAAATTTACCAATGTTTCCCCCAATTACAGTAGTTCTACTTATTTATCAAGCAATTTGATGGGCTTAACCCAGTCCAGTTCTGCCAGTTTACTATCTTCTGGTCCAGACAGGAGTACAACTGTGAAAAACTTATCAGCTTCCAAGTCTGACCAAGATTTAACTTATCTTAGGTCTCTACATTCTGCTGATGTAGGTCTTTATACCACGGTGGATGAAGATCAGCTCACCATTTCTAGAAATCGATCAGCTCGACTACCCCGATCAACTATTCCCCAGGTTTCTGCATCAAGTGCAAAAGCTAATGGACCTAGGAATTCGCCTCCTACTGGAGTTATAGGTGGATCTTCTAGAGTTTCTGGTTCTAACTCGTGGGTTGTGAATCCCATATGTAAGATTCCTATTCTAAGATCTGTTTTAACCATAGATTATATATTATAGTTAACAACTTTCTTTGTAATTAACTACATTTTTCCAATGCCCCATTTTCAGCTGAAAGATCAAATTCATTTCATAGCTCAAGTCTTGATGTTGTTCCTAGACATGATAAAGGATCAGGAAAGCGTACAGTGTCAGATATGATGAGCTTAGTTCCGTCTCTCCAATGCCTAGAGGTTGATGAAAGATCTTGTAAGAGAAGAAAGATCACAGAGTCAGTTCTTAATGAACGGCCTTCATCCCAGATGGTCATATCATCAGAAGTGATTGGTAAAACCGAAGGATATAACTATACAAGTCTAATAGCTGAGGCAAATAAAGGAAATACACCTTCCAATATATATGTTTCAGCTCTTCTCCATGTGGTGAGACACTGTTCACTTTGTATCAAGCATGCCCGATTAACTTGTCAGATGGAGGCACTAGACATCCCATATGTTGAAGAAGCGGGTCTAAGAAATGATCCCTCAAACTTGTGGTTCCGACTCCCATCTTCCAGAGGTGATACATGGAAACACATATGCTTACGACTTGGCCGGCCTGGTAGCATGTATTGGGATGTCAAAATCAATGATCAGCACTTTAGGGACTTGTGGGATCTTCAAAAGGGAAGCAATAGTACTCCATGGGGTTGTGGTGTTCGCATTGCAAATACATCTGACATAGATTCTCATATTCGCTATGATCCAGAAGGTGTTGTTCTGACTTACAACTCTGTTGAGGATGATAGCATTAAGAAGTTGGTGGCAGATATTCAAAGACTCTCTAATGCTAGGATGTTCTCCCTAGGAATGCGCAAACTGCTTGGTGTAAGTTCAGAAGAAAAATTGGAAGAAAGCACTACACCTTTTGACGGCAAAGCACAAGTTGGAGTGAAAGGTGTTGAAGTGGTTGATAAATTTTCGGAACAGACAAGGAGGGCATTTAAAATTGAAGCAGTTGGACTGATGAGTTTGTGGTTCAGTTTTGGTTCGGGGGTTCTTGCTCGTTTTGTTGTGGAATGGGAATCAGGTAAAGAAGGATGTACGATGCATGTTTCTCCTGATCAGCTTTGGCCTCATACCAAGGTTTGTATATTTGTTTTGTGTTTATCTTTTATATGTTAATGTTTTGCCCTGGCCTTTATTCATGAGTCAGTAACATCTTCTCAGGGTAGTTAATTGGTTAGGCTTTTACATTTAACCAAAGGAAATAAGTTATTTTTTATGCTTTTTGGAAGTTTCACTTCTTGTTAAGAGTACCATATTTGTTTGGCATCGGTGTTTAAGGATTCATATGTAATGTTTCAGTGCGTTTTTCCTTTTGCTAAAACTGTAGTTACCAGAAAGGATATACAGAAATGTCACAAAATTGGAAACCTGTGAAGTAATGAGATGCACCTGGTAGGAATATTGGTTAGTCCTGGATAATGATTGAATCAAATGTAGGTGGTGTTTGTAAAAGGTGCCATACTAGAAAGGTTGGAAGTGGAATTAATTCCCCTAGGCACTCCTAATGTTCTGAATATTGCCATTCGACTTTATGACCTTTCATATTTGTGAGCAAAGTTCTCTTCTTGCTTCTTTATGCCTCTGCAGTGGGCGCTTTTCAAGGAGTTCCTTCGAAACATCTTTCATAGACTGGATGGTTGCTCCTCCATTGAGTATTTTTTCCATCATGTATTTCTCTGTTGTTTTCTTATTGGAGGACGCCTCGTCTCTCATCTCCAACAAAATCTTTTATCTATTAAAAAAATATATATAATTGTACTTTGATATTTCTAATCTTTAAAAGTAAATTTTTTGAGAGATGGTATGATAGCATATAGGGCTTTAATCAGATGATTAAATATTTTAACATAAATACATTTTATTATTATCTATTCTCTGTCCTTTTTTTGGGTGAAAAGAAAGTTATAAATACAGATAAAGAGAGTGTAATGGTGACAACAGGTCCCTCATAAAGAGTACAAAGGAAATTGGGAAAAACAAATTTATTGAAGAAGAGTCCTGTGATCCTGCTACCGAAACAGAGAATTACAGAGGCATGAGAACATGTTTTTTTTCTCCGTGTCCGATACATGTGCCAAAGTTTCTGGTAGGTGTCTTCTGAGTTCTGAAATGGACACATTGACCATAAAATGTTCCTGCTTTGTTGATTTGTAACAAACCTTGGATTTCTAACTAGATTTATATTTAGGGAAAGACTGAAGGTTGTGTGAGAAAGTGGGGAACTGAATGTCAACCCAGAATAATCCAACAATCAAAATATTTACCATACAAATAGAAAATGCTTTTGTTTCTATCTACAATATAACCTGGATGAAGATTTTGGAAATGGCAAAAAAAGATGTACAAATCGCGTTTTTTGTTGTTGGTTTATCTTTTCAAGGTTTGGGGTTTAAATATATAAGAAATTAGTTTAGGGCTTTTAGTTCAATGTTGAAGCTAGATTTCTGTAATATTAGCCGCGAGTATCAGATTCTTGGGTAGTATTATGTTGTATATGTTGTTTTTCTCTTTCTTTGTTTTATTTATTTCACTTTAATTCATCAAAATAGTCTTTCTTCCCTGTTATCTTGCCGTAAAAATTGCATATCATGTGGTTTATTTATTTATTATTTTTTTCAGTTTCTGGAAGATTTTATTAATGGAGCTGAAGTTGCATCCCTTTTGGATTGCATTCGCCTCACTGCCGGACCCTTGCATGCTCTTGCGGCTGCTACACGGCCTGCGAGAGCTGCTCCGGTTTCTGGGGTACCTGGTGTTACATCATCTATCTCTTCTGTCCCAAAACAGAGTGGGTACATTTTATCTCAGGGGAACTTGCCAACCAATTCAGGTACAAATACTAGTCAAGCCCCATCTAGTCTTGGAGGGTACCCTGGTGCTTCTACCACTACAGGCACTCAAAACCATCATGGCGCTGCAATGTTGGCCGCTGCTGCTGCCGCTGCTGGGCGAGGTGGCCCCGGCATTGTTCCTAGTTCATTGTTGCCCATCGATGTCTCTGTTGTGCTTCGTGGCCCCTACTGGATTCGAATTATATATCGCAAACATTTTGCAGTTGACATGCGATGTTTTGCTGGAGATCAGGTTTGGTTACAACCAGCAACACCACCCAAAGGGGGGCCTTCAGTTGGAGGGTCGTTACCATGTCCTCAATTTCGCCCATTCATCATGGAGCATGTTGCTCAGGAATTGAATGGCTTAGACCCTAATTTTACAGGTGTTCAACAAACAGTTGGACTGGGTAATTCAAACAATGCAAATTCAAGTACAGGTCCACAACTGTCTGCGACTAATGGAAACAGAGTCAACCTTCAAGGTTCTGCAGGAATATCCCGTTCAGGAAACCAAGTAAATGGTCCCAATCGCATAGGAAATTCTCTTCCAGCATCCTCCAATTTGTCTGTTGCTAGTCCGGGGTTGCCTTTGCGTAGATCACCTGGAGGAGGTGTCCCTGCTCATGTAAAAGGAGAACTAAATACAGCGATTATTGGACTTGGGGATGATGGAGGTTATGGTGGTGGATGGGTTCCTCTTGTTGCTCTTAAGAAGGTTCTTAGAGGTATTCTGAAATACCTAGGAGTACTGTGGCTATTTGCACAGCTACCAGATCTTTTGAAAGAGATCTTGGGGTCAATTCTAAAGGACAATGAAGGTGCACTCTTAAATCTTGACCAGGAGCAGCCAGCCTTGCGCTTTTTTGTGGGGTAAGACAATTACAATATTCATCACTTGTTACCAGCAGTTCTCTGTTAATTTTGTTGACTGTTTCCTTTTCATGTTTTAAGAAATTTCATTTCCTCAATGTTTCTCTTGATTTTTTGCATGGGTTATGTTCGTTGATTGGATTTTTAATTTTTCATATATCTTTTTAAATTATTTATTTTCTTCATTTTCCCGTTTTATTAATGAGAAAATCAACCGTATTTAATGTCATGTTTGTTTACCCCTTCCCTCTCTTTCCTTATTGTATTATAGTACGTTTGCTACCCCCAGTTTCTGAATGTTGTGGTGCATATACTATAATATACGTACATGTCTCTCTCTTTCTATATATATGTGTGTGTGTGTCTTTATACACACACCGCGCGCGCGCACACGCACACGCACACATATATATTTATAAAGAGAGGGGAAAAAAAACTGCCTTCTTGAGGCCGTCACATTTTAACTTCTCTAAAATAATTATTTTTTCTCTCCACTTTCTTATCAATCCCTAATTTCTCTCTACTATATTTTAACTGCACACACATGGTGTGTTTGGAGAACTAGTATAAATAGTGGGTCACGCGTGTTCAACGTAACACCAATAGTAGTTGAGATAAATATACCCTTTAGTTAAATTATTTTCTTAAAGCAACTATTTAGTTCATGGAATTGGGTTAGGCGAGATTTGGGTTTTTTGAACCCTTAAATCCAAATATTTTGTAATGATCAACAATTAGGCTCTCCATGTTTGTGGATTTGGGGTGAGATTTGAATTTGTACACTTCAAATTCAAATATTTTGTTTGGACTGAAAAACATGTATATATCTTCAAATCAATCCAAATCCTAAAATTTTCAATGCACTAGGAAAAGAAAATTAATCACTAGCCTTATTTATAATCATCCAATTCCTAACTATCGTGCTAGCAGCCATCCCCAATCACTAGGTTCTTATTTTAAAATTAAATCCGTTAACCTTGTATCTTGTCATCCAAACAAGAAACTATAATTCCACAGAGTTTGGAATCATAGATTTCTTAAACATATACAAATATGACACTTAACCCTACCTAACAAAAATAACCTTATAAATTAAAATGTTTATATCAAATCTAAAAAATTTAGGAATTTTTTTACCTGCATCTATAATATTGCAAAGAGAAATATTTCAGTTCTTGACAATGATATTGACATTATGACATCCAAAGAACACAAAATTAAATTTATAAATCAAATCGATTAGCTCAATTTGCTGTCATTGAAACAATTTGTCTTAATTTGACTGATTTTAAATTTTAAAAGCTGAAATAATAACTTATTAAATCTCATAGTGATCCAATTCCATGAACTGAACAGTCCCAAAGGACCCAAACTGAATTCATTGGATTGATTTTGGGAATTTCTTTCCTAAACCTGAATAAAATATTTTGTTTGGACTCAAAAGCATGTACATATCTTCAAATTAATCCAAATCCTAAAATTTTGAATCCACTTTGGAAAAAACAAGTCAATCTCTAGCTTTATTTGTGATAATCCAATTCCTAACTATCACGCTAGTAGCCTAACATCCAATCACGGATTCATATTTTAATCTTTAATCCGTTAACGTTATATATAATCATCCAAACAAGAAATTGTAATTCAACAGAGTTTGGAATCATGGATTTCTTAAACATACATAAATGAAACTTACCCCTACCTAATAGGATAATAAAAAAAGAAACTAATACTCCCTCCGTCCCATAATAATTGCAAACTTTGACATGGCACGCATATTAAGGATGTGTGGATTCTTGGATAAATCTCCAAAATGCCCAAGTAATAGTTTGAAAAATGGAGCCAAAATTTGAAATTTTCAATATAGCCAAGCTTTAGAAAAGACAACTACTAGTTTGAAATTGGCATGATCATGCTGAGACCATATGTACTTTAAAGAATTAAGTATGTGGGACCATTAAGGGTAATCTGGACAATTACTCTGGTAAAACTTTCTTAGGAAGGAATGTTGCAAACAATGTGGGACTGCCAAAAAAGAAATGTGTTGCAATTATTGTGGAACGGAGGGAGTATTAATTAAATCTTTTATATCAAATCCAAAAATTTAGGGAATTGGATAACCATGAGATTTAAAAAGGTAGGATTTAAGATTTTAAAATTATGTCAAATTAAAACAAATTGTTTCAATGACAGCAAATAGAGATAATCAATTTGATTTGTAATTTTAATTTTGTGTTCTTTGGATGTAAATATCATGGTTAAGAACTGAATAGTCCCAAAACGAATTAATTGTTTTGATTTTTGGATTTTCTTTCCTAAACTGAGGTAAGTGGTCCTCCCTCCCTCTCTCTCTCTCCCTCTCCCTCCCTTCCTCCCCCCCCCCCCCCCCCCCCCCCCGCCCCCGCAGGGGCAGCTGCTAGAGATTTGGTTATCCGTATTTACAAAGCTGTTAACATCAATTCCTTTGTATAATGGTTTGGATGTTGTGATGCTTCTGTAAAGAAAAGCACCGGGAAATTCATAATGAATGAGACGGAGAAGTATAGCTCCAATTTTTGTGCTTTTTTTTAGAAGCTACCGAGAGATTTTCTTCTAACCCTCATTTTCAGTCTTTTCAGAAGTAAGAATGTAGTGTTCTTGCTATTATCTTCTTTCATTGTTCTGTTTCATCTATTCATAGTTTCATACTGATTTTTTTGGCACACATGCAGACTTGTGAATAAAGAATAAAGAAAAGACTTACATACTAACTAATATATGCACAGTTACACAGACATGCATGGAGAGAGAGAGAGAGAGAGAGAGAGAGAGAGAGAGAGAGAGAGAGATGGATGGATGGAGAAGCTGTAGAGGGGTGGTTGAGGGAGAGCTAATACTTCAGATAATTTCAGCATTCTTCATAAGCATCATAATTTTTAGACTTTGGTTAATGGGAGTATATTTTTTGATAAAAAAGACAATATTCAATTTTCATAGATAATCACATCATGGTTATTATAACATTTTAATCCTACTTAAGATATCAAGTTTTGTTACCTCATCCAAGTTTTTGAACTTTCTAGTATTAAATTTTATTGATATTTCAGTAGCCAATGCCTTTTTGGTACGTAGCTGTTAGTTTTAGTTTACTTTTAGTTAATAAATTCTGCCAACACCATTCAGTTCGTACCATGCTTGAATCGCTCATTTTCCTGGTTCTGATTAAATGACTTTCTGCAGGGGCTATGTATTTGCTGTTAGTGTGCACAAAGTTCAACTTCTCCTCCAAGTTCTTAGTGTAAAGAGGTTTCATCATTCACAGCAACAACAGCAAAACTCAGCTGTTGCTCAAGAGGAATTAACACAGTCTGAAATAGGCGAAATATGTGACTACTTCAGCCGTCGTGTTGCATCAGAGCCCTATGATGCTTCTCGTGTTGCGTCTTTTATTACTCTTCTTACTCTCCCAATTTCAGTTTTGAGAGAGTTTTTGAAGCTTATAGCTTGGAAGAAAGGATTAGCTCAGGCACTAGCTGGAGATATAGCCCCCACACAGAAATCCCGCATAGAATTATGTCTTGAGAATCATTCAGGATTAAATATTGATGGAAACCCGGAGAATTCATCCGTATCTAAAAGCAATATCCATTATGACCGACCTCATAATTCTGTTGATTTTGGGTTGACCGTTGTACTTGATCCATCTCACATACCCCACATAAATGCTGCCGGTGGAGCTGCTTGGTTACCCTACTGTGTTTCTGTGCGGCTGAGATATACCTTTGGGGAAAATCCAACTGTATCATTTCTAGGGATGGAGGGAAGCCATGGTGGTCGGTCTTGCTGGCTGAGGCTCGATGACTGGGAGAAATGTAAACAGAGGGTGGTTCGAATTGTGGAAATGAATGGATGTTCAGCCGGGGAGCATAATCAGGGAAGGTTGAGAATAATTGCAGATAGTGTACAAAGGGCACTACATGTGTGCCTTCAAGGATTGAGGGATGGCAATTCGGTCCCTGGCAGCACTGGAACTGCGTGATGGATTAGTTTACATGTTGCAGTGATGATAATGTAGGGAAACTTGAATTTCAAACAATCAGCTGATTGGAGAAACGACTATCCGAGTCGTGGTTTATTTGCGGTCTTCATTTAGCATATTGGTTAAATTAGGTTTAATTGGATTGTGGTTTTCCTTTGTACAGGTAACCATTATGATTCTCTGTTAGTTTTTCGTATAAAATATATTTTGCTAATCGTTGTACCCCTTACCCTTTCTCACCGCAAAATTTAAAAACGGGGAAAACCATAATAATAGCCTACATCTTGGTTCGTTCTTAGAAGCAATTGAGGGTCAGTATGATCGTTAATGGACTGTTGGATTCTGTGACGTATAAATATTTTGAGATTTTTGAAGGAAAGATTTACTTATAATTTTTTAGAGCTGTTTGCATCGGAGCAGATTTGGATGCAGTTGAAGTTGGATAATGTAATTTTATTAAAACTCTTTCATCATTAAACTTCCATTGATTTGAGTTGGAAAATGTTATTTCTACAAGAAAATTTGATATTTGCACGACGTGCTGAACTCTATCGATAATTCCCTTCAATTCCCGATGAGTGTTTGGGTGTTGTTTTTTGCTTTTTGTTAGTACCTGGCAAGGATAAAGGAAATTCCCTAATCATTATGGGCTCATTAGTTCTCTAGCATGAAATGTAATGGGCCAGATCACACGGCCTAATACAATTTTCTCCAATTCCAATCTAATCCCGTAATGGGAAAAACTATTTCTCATAATGGCCCAACAAATAATGTAGATATATATTATGTACAAGATTGGGGGATTTTAACTTGAAAGTAAGGCGATTGGCAAACACATGAGCTAAATACTATTATGTTGTAATACTGTTTTAATTGGATTGAATTCATTTAAAGGATAAAATCAAATGTTTTGGCATGTAATATTTTAATAATTAACTTGTTAAAGCTAGGAAGTAGTATGTTTAAGTACAGTATCAATATGGCTAGGAAGGTTCCAGAGATTATCCATGCCATAATCTTGCTACAAAGGCCTAGAAAGCCAGTTATATGGTTTATGCTCTAAAATTATATAGTTTATGCTCCTAAATGTTATGCTGAGCTTCAATTTTTATATGTAATTATTATATTGTTTGATGACTATATCTAATTTTGATACATAAATATTAAAAGAGTTATGTTATATATGTCAAGCTAGTATTGTCATGTCACGAGTGACACATAACATATTTTTTTTATCACCTGTCTCATTAATTTTGTACCAAGTTGATATATAAAGTTTTTTTATACAAAAATTTAAATATTCTTGCCACATCATTTTGAATCATGATTTGGCACCTAAGATTACTCTTTCTCAAGTATTATATAGACCAGTACTTTGAGTAACATCCCTTGCGTTGCGTGTGTAATTTATATTATAATATTAATTTTAATAAGTAAAATTTTTGAGGATTAAAGTTGAAATTATAAAAACTATAAGAATTACCATAAAGAGTGAAGGGCATTTTAGGAAGCTAAAAATACTTCAAATTTTTTGTTAGGATGAAATAAGAATTATTATAAAAGTGATATTTTAAGAAGTCAAAAAGGCATAAAAAAAAATTATTAACAACAAAACCCACGAAAGACTTTATATATTAAATGAAAAAGTATATAAAAATTTATGTCAGTCTTTATTTTTTAATAATTAAAATAAATATTGTGTTTAATTTTATCACCAATTTTTGTATATATAATATTGTCCATATTAGATAGATAGATATGAAACGGTGTAATGACAGTTGACGTCACTTTGACGCCTCTGTATCATACTTTTTTCCTCTTGTGTCCTTGTAAACTTAATTATGTTATTAATTTATTTTTTAAATATGATTTTTTAAAATTTGCTTATTTTATCCTCTGAATTTAATAAAATTTTAATTTTAAAATAATTACATATGTAACACATGTGCCTGAAACTAACTAATATATGTCCTATAAAAATTTTTCACTCTTTTAAAATAGGGACCAATTCGGTGTCCCGTGCCAAACACGAGATTTATAATTATAATTTATTTATTAATTATATTTTATATTATTAAATGTACTTTTCATATTAGTTAAGTAATATTAGCGTGATGCTATAAATCATAGTAAAAAAATAATAACAAATTAAAGTCATCATGTTACTTTATTCTTCTAATATATATATATATATATATTGGACTGAACTAAAAATAAATTTATATTCGTAATTTTATAATAGAAAAAGTATTAATTAAAAATCTTATATAAAGTGACCCCCAGATATTATTTTAATCATTATCTATTTAAATAGTTAGACATACAATTTTTTCTAACAATATTAAACACCTTTGCTTATCAAGATAAAAAAATGAAAAAAGAAAAAAAACAGGGAGGATGATTAAAAGAACTAGATGAATGTATAATACATTATTAAATGCCTACAAAGAGAGATAACATAAATATAATAAAAATAAAAATATCAATTAATTAAATTCAAATACAGTTTTATGAGTGATACAATAAAATATTGTTGTGCTATTATAATACAAGTAATAGATTGAAAAAAAAGAACCAAAATAAATAAATAATAAGAATGAAAAATGGATTCTCAATGGAGAAAGTTGATATCATGAATTAGATTGGTTGATATTTTTATTTTTATTTTGTATATGTATAATCTAATTCAAGAGATCAATTAAAAAAAGATTTTTAATGAATAAAATTGATGAAAATTATAATTTTTGATGTATATTTTATGAATTAAATAATATATATTTAAAGTAAAAATAGAAATATCTATAGTCAAATGTATGGGTCAACTCACTTCAAAACTAATTAACGATAATTCAATATGTATTTATAGTAAAAATAGATAAATATATAAATAGATAAAGGTGGTAGTAATGCCAAGAATATACCATATAAACCCCGAATAATTTAATACAGGTTTCACAATCCCTGTCCAAGATGTATCTGATAATAGAATCGCCATATAACATGCCGCCATTGATACACTATTACTTCTTCGTATAGTCTACTTCTACTATAGTCATAGCTGAAAAGAAAAATAAAAAAATAAAAGATAATATATATACATATATACACCTATATTATATATATACTTGTTATTGAAAATCAGCAAAAATGGATTACTTAATAAGAAGTACCATACAGGGTGCAAAAAAAGTTGCACATACAAACAAGCAGCAGCTTCGTCTAGGGGTTTGTTCACTACTTCATTTCCAATTTTCTCTTAGATATTCCTTTCACTGAATTTCCGGTGGCTGAATTGGTGTAGAGAAATTGAAGGTCTATCCCCAACAAATGGGGTTTTGCTAAATTTTTGGGGGAGTTTTTTTTTTAGTAATTTTTTCCTCTCACGTTTGTTGATCATTGGTTAAATTTAGTCAATTCTATTTTTGAAATCCCTATTGTGTTTGTTGTTGATTTTCTGTATCTGGTTATAATTTTTGTTGGAGTTTGTTTGGTAGATATTAATCAAATGGAAGTGATTATGTGGACTGGTGGTTGAATTGGGTTCCATAGTTTTTTGTGGTTTGTTTGTTTTGCAGTTTCTCAATAGGGGAAGTACCCAATTTGAGCTGTGATGTGCTCTCTGGGTTCTTTCTCTTTTCCTTTTTTCCATTTATATATCTTATTATTTTGTAATTTAGAAACTTTGATACATTTCCTGATGAATTGGTTTGTGTGTTGGAGAAGATTATCTTTCATCGCCATTACATGCCTGTCATTTGGTATTGAAATAAATTTTGTGTTTCATGTGTAGTTATATTGAGAATTTTGCAGAAGTGGAATATGATTATATATATATTTTAATTGCATATTGATAAATGAGTGTATTAATACTTATGATTTTTGCCTAACCATGCTTTATTGGTACAAAATGAGCCTATGGCTTCATACTTCTTTGAGGTGATGTTATGTTCGGGCCAACTTTTCTTTGAGGCAATTGCGCTATGCCAGTTAATTTTTCTATTACACTTAACTGAGACTGCCGGCTGTGAACACAAGTACTAATTTAAATCCCACGTGTTTACGATTTGGATGTAATTAAATTAAAGTATCTTTTTCCGATTATGTTCAATCCACTTATTAGGATTTTACGTCTCGTAGGTTGAACTGAGCTTCCTGTCCCTGTCATAAATACTGATTCCCGGCTTTAGATTGATTCGCTGTGTTGTTTTTGTTGTCATTTCTTCAAAAGGATGTGAAATTTCATTGTCGTTTATTTGGAATAAGTTAATTTTATTGTTTCAGCGACAAATTATTCTTTCTATTAATTTGGTTATGTTTTTTATGGATCTCTTTTTTTTAGGTGATATTGTGTGCATTATTATTATTTTGCATGATATTGTTGTGAGGATCCTTGGCAACATTTCTAGTTAGGGCGTACGCGGGAATAATTTTGTTGTAGGATTTGCTCTTTACTCTTTAGCTTAAGGTCCACCAAGATAAGGTCAATCAACCTGTGGTTTCTTACACGAATCAAAAAACTTTCATCCATCATGGTTAGAAACAGCTTTTGCAGGTCATATTGGTTGAACATACGTTCATTGTAATTAAACTTTGTCATCTAAGTATATTACTTAAGCTTGTCCCTTTGATTTTTCGCTCAAATTTGTTTATATGGTGTTAAAAATCCCAAGATATTGTAGCTGAAATGTATTGAACTTCAACATCATTTGAACTTCATGAGAGCATCAGGCTTGTGAAATAGCTTGGCTTTTGATCTCCAGAGCCTCTTGTGCTTTTTGTGAATCATATAATTTCTCTTTTAAGTGTTGTCTATTAGTTTTTACAAACAATATATAAGTCTCTATTTGTTTCAAATAAGATTATTTTTGAAATTTTGGTATCTAAATTCTCTCAAGTAGTTTTAATTCTTCGAGATGCTTGTTTTTGGGACCAGCAATAGATGATTGGTGAGATTTAATGGTTGATTTAATGATTACTCTTGGTGCAACATAAGTTCCAATACTCCTCATTGACAACATAAGTTCCTGATTCCTATCTTGAACCTCTGTTAAAGGTTAGCGAAGTATTTCACTTGGAAATAGAACATGAGCTATAAACAATTAAAATATGTATTCATAGTCCTTAGATTTTGGTGATCACAAAAAAATGGGTATAAACTCTAAACAATGATAGTTTGTAGAAAAGTAAACTAGAACATTTCTAAATATTAGAATTTCTGCTGCTTCTTGTTTATTCATCATTCTCTTCCTCCTCTTAGTTAACTTTGACAAGTTGCCACTCATAACACCAAAAATAATCGATATTTCCTTTCCCAAAGATCATATATTATCGACCTTAATTGGACCATTTCCCCTACCTTATTACTTAAAAACCCTATTGAGTGCCTTTCCTTTTTTGGGCAACCCATGTGGCTTTGTATACACTGCTTGTACATGAGTTTGTCCCCATTTTTTGATGCTTTTAATACATACTATTTTACCTATATTAAAGCAAGTAAAAAAACCCTATTGATTGTTGCCAACTTTCACTAATACAATCTCTGATATTTCCCGTTAACAATCACTCTGAAAGAAGCCAAATCCAGCCTTACATCATCTAAGGACGACGCAACCTTCCTTTTACTTGTCCTTGATTCTTAGTTTTCTTAACTACCATAAGGTTGAAATTTATCAGCATCTACTTATTTTCTTGATAGAAAGAAGACAATTTTATTAGAATGGAGAGAGAGAGAGAGAGAGAGAGAGAGAGAGAGAGAGAGTGAAGATCTGCAATCCCTCTGTAAGTTTGAATATGTCCCACCAAAAACTCTCATCGGTGAAGGCCACAAATAAGCCAGGAACATGGCCTTCTCCTGGAGATGATCAACATTAATATTTGTTTTTACCAGGCTGTCCCCTCTCCTATGTCACATCAGTGTTTCTCTCCATAAGACTAATATCTTGAATCTGTAGCAGTCTTCCTACCTGTATTCATATCATGCTACATGCATTAGTTGTTGGTCAACCACTTCTGATGTTGTGGAACTTGCAGTATTCCTATCAGCCTTTTTTCTTTGAAACCCTATGAAGTAGATGTGTAGGAAATCATTTGTACGAGAGTTACAGTTGGTGTTACCAAGTGCCCATTATTGTTTAGAAGATGACCAGGAAGGACGTGCCTGTTGACACTAAAGTAATTGGATGATCTATAAGTGTGTCCAATTTAGTTTAAATGTTGGTTTCTGTCTTTCAACTGTTCCTATGCAATTGACTGCATTTCAGTGAGTTTGTTATTTTTTTGATACGAGAGTTTATGATTTTCATAATTGCATTGCCTAAAACTAAATTAATACTTATTTTTTTTTGGTAAAAGAAGAAATTTTATTAATAGAAAAGAAAGGATACAATAAAAGGGTTAACGAGCTAAATTAATACTTATCCACAGTGTTTTTAAACCCGAACCGGCTATCAAACTGGAAAAGGTACTGGGTGGATGGATCACTGGTCCAACCAGTGGTTGAACCGTTATTGAACGGTGACGTCATTAATATGTAATAAATAATAAATAATTAAATATATTAATTATTATTATATAATATATAATATTTAGTAAATATGTAAGATTAATCAATTTATCTATACAAAATAAAAAAATAAAATTAAACCTATTTGTACAATGTTTACTTTATACAATTCAAATAAATACTAAATTTATATAAAAAGAAAGATATTAAATCACGATCATAACTTAAAACTCAAGAGTGATAAAATCAAATACAAATGAACATAAACATCTCTAGGATACATTCAATCAAATTCGGTAAAAAAAAACTAAATCTATTTGTACAATGTTTACTCTATACAATTCAAATAAATATTAAATCTATATGAAAAGAAAGATATTAAATCATGATCATAACTCAAAACTCAATTAATAATACATTCAATAAAATTCAAAGGCTAATTTTTTTTAAAAAAAAAAGAAAAAAAGAAGAGATAGGGAACCGGTGACCCGGTTACTGGGTCACTGGATCGATCGGTTCAACCGCCTGGTCGCCATGTTTGACCAGGTTTTGACCGAAACTGGTTTTTTTGTTTGAACCAGACCGGAGTGCCGACCGGTTTCGGTTTTTACCGGTTAAACCAGTGGTCCGGTTCGGGTTTAATAACCTTACTTATCAATTTGGAGTTTGAAAGTATCTCAAATTGACTTCGAAAAGTCAGACTTGATCTTATATTTTGGAACGGAGGGAGTATATCCCTTGAGTTTAGCAATTAATTTACTCAATCCTAGCTTTTGCAATACATGTCTTTTCCATACAAAGTGATGAAGAAATATTATTTATTTTCTTGGCACTTTTTTCATATAAAAATCCTGGCATATTTAAGTAATTCTCCATTCAATAGACTATTTCCTCTCTCTCACTCCCTCCCAAAAAGGAAAAAAAAATTTCAAAATAAAAAAATTCAAAATTGCTCACAAATTTCATTGTATATTCTGCTCCCTTAGATGTTGGTTTACCTGAAATTTGTGTTTCAATTGTTGGTTGATTATCATTATAACTAACTAAGAATAGAAGATTTCCGTTATTTTGTGAAAGCTTGATGTAATCTCTAGGTTATTTGATTAACTAATTACTGTACCAAACCAATTCTTGTGCTTATTCTGCTCCATTGACATGAAAAGGCACAACACAATATGCATTGTGCTCTCCTTAGAAGCAAAACAAATATTCCTGAAGATGCAGACAGGGAAAGCAGCTTCCTTTCCTGGAAATCCTTAGAAAAGGAGAACTTCAGTTGTACTTCAAAGGTCTTATATATTTGTTGCACTAATTGATTTGGGCTTTCCTGTTTTTATCCATATGGATGGGGGGGGTCTTTCCTAACTTGCTAGATTGAGTATGCCCTTTGTTTCAGGATTCTGAAGTATCTACCGGTGGTTTGAGGGATTCCAATCAGAGGTAAATTAGATTTGTAACAAATTCAGCTTAGTTATTCTACAAATCATTTGAAGTAACTTCTACTCTATACAACGCATATGTCATTGAAATGGTAATAGTCTTTGTTTCTGGATAGATATAATTATTCCCCTTTTCTAAATCTTTGTATCTGGATAAATATAATTAATTCTTTTTTCTAAGTCTAGCATTTCAGACTGGAATAATGACTAGTGTCTATTGGCTTATAAAATCAGCTTTTTCTCCATAAAGGGGAAACTTATCTGGAATTTGATGACGTGGAGCAACAAGGAGCTAGGTTCCATGTAATTATTGGAAGGAATACTAGATCCCCGGGCTTACCTTAGTCCACGTGATCTCCTAGATAAGTTTTCTGTGACACATGACGTTCTTGAGGTTATTCAAATCAGGACTCTTTAACAGAAAATTTTATTGTCAGATGACTAATCAAATGACATAAGGTCCCGATACTATCTCTCTTTCAGTCTTTCTTCCTTACTATCTTCATTTCACTTTCTACTTCTCAGTACTATCATCTTCAATGCCGTAGTAAACCCCTCTCCATCCCCCTCTCTTAAATTTTCCATTCAAATGGAACCAGGGCATCAACTCTCCCTCTCTCCCTCTCTCTCTATACATGCATATGCATCACAGTTACAATGACAATGAGAATGATGATAGAACTGGTTGTTTCTTTGTAATACTAATATGTATGCGTCTTACAGATCAAAAATAAAATGCAAAACTATCTCAGTTTTGCTAAAAAGTAAGCACAATTTTAGTGGCCAATTACTGAAAATTGATGAATTTGTACCCCCCCTCTTGTTCATTGCACTAGCTCTGATATCAAATAAAAATTATTATCTTGATCTCTATAAACATTTATGGATTCAAGATATTGTTATGATTTCTAACCATGGAAAACTCTATGCTTCTTTTTATTGTTTGTTTTGGTGAACATTGTGAATACCCATTTATATGTATGTGTGGTAGGTGCGTACATATTATACATATAAAGAGAGATCTCAAAGACACGAGCACCAAAATTTCTGGTTACAGATGAAATGAGGGAAGGAGATCATGGTTGAGGGGTATTTGTTAGTGACCCGTTAGTGTTAGAGAGTGGGAACAGGTTGAATGTTATTGGAAAACGTCGTGGAAAATGATATATATATGTGTATAATTGATTGGAATTGAAAAATAGACACGAAAGGAAGGCCTCTTCAATCTTTTTATTCTTCAACATTAACACCGTGACACTTGCAAAACAAAAAAAACATTAAAGCCTTACCCTTTTGAACTTTACTCAAGGAGGTTACATATCAAGGAAAAGAGTATAAGGTGGTTATGTGCATCCAGATAAATCTTGTTGGCTTCTAGTAATCTTCCCTAAATTTTTTCACAAAGAATATGGTTATAAGTCTGAAAACCATTTAGAGCCTGTGTAAGAGTCAATTTATATAACCATCAATACAATTTTGATGTGTGTATATATATATATATGGGTAGTGATCTATAGCAAGCGTTTGTTATGTACACTATTCCAGCAAACAAATCTTTCACCGTTTTTGGGTTTGGCCAGGCAGACGACGTCGTTTTTGGGTTTGGCCCGGGTCAGGGAAAACTATGTCGTTTTTGTGGTTGCATGTCTTACATGCGGCCAGACCAAACCCAAAATGCTTTTGTTTTTTTTTTCATGAGTTCAAATTTGAAGAAGATAGTTTAGCTTAGAACAGATCAATATTCCTAAATCAAATACCAGATTTCTCTAACTTAGAATAGATCGACCAAATTTCATGCCTTCATTTTACATGTCTTCACTTCTTCTCATGATCTGGAAAGTTATCATATAATTTTCAAAGTTCATGCAAATTTTCAATTTAGACAACTCAAACTTGGTACTTTGAGAAACATGAGTTGCATGCTTGCTTTTCTATGTATATTCATAATGATCAATTTGTGATATGGATACCATGACTTTAAGAATTGAAAGAACAACTAATCTTTTACATCTCCATAGCTATTTGAACTCGTGAAAAAAACGAAGGCATTTTGGGTTTGGCCTGGTCGAATGCAGTCAGGCCAAACCCAAAACGACGTCGTCTGTCTGACTGCAATGCCTACATGCGGCCAGGCCAAAAGAAAAAAAATTTCTTTGACCGCATGTAGGACATGCGGTCAAGCCCCCTTCCTAGCCATTAGATTCTATTATGAACGGTGATAAATTTATTTGTTAGAATAGTGTCCATAGCAAACGTTTGCTATGGATCACTACCCTATATATATATATATATAACTAGTTAGCATGCGGATCAAAATTTAACTTAATCTGATATTTAAAAGTATCTAACTAACATCATGCTTTGAAGAAGTTTGTTTAAA
Source organism: Hedera helix (assembly GCA_947179155.2). NCBI lineage: Eukaryota > Viridiplantae > Streptophyta > Magnoliopsida > Apiales > Araliaceae > Hedera > Hedera helix. The sequence continues at coordinate 8,537,731 of OX359269.1, forward strand.
TTTTTATAATTGAAAGATGAGATCATTCAAGTTGGCGCTTCTTCAGGGATGAAAATATTAATTACACCCTTTTCTCAAGTCCGCCATGAATTCATTATTATAACTTTGTTATTGACATTTCTAACTTTAATAATGTTCGAATATCGTTGCTAACTTGTGTTGTTTTTTATATATCTCCATTAAACTACCAGGTGTATGATTTTGACGTTTCTTGCCGTAGAACCTGATGGGCAGTGGAAGATTGTTGCAGTACCACTGGGACATGGATCTCATGTCAATCATCTGGGTTCCTCAACACCAGGTAGTTCAGTTAATGCTCATCAGTCTCAAAACAAAGGCAATGGCAACAAAGTGAGTCAGTGATACTAAATTAGTCTTGTTTGATTTTTTCTTATTAATTTATATTATCAGATGTCTTCTCTGTAAGCATCCCAGTCTGATTCTTAGTGGCTCTATTGATTCATCTGATATGTAGTTTTTTGTTTCCAAGGAAGAGAAATCTAGAAAAAGAAATTCAAGAAAGAAAATGAAAAAAAAGGGAAAGCAGAACAAAAAGCTTTCAGGAGAAACTGGCTTATCTAAAGTAGAATGTGGCCCTGGAGGTGCAACATCTAAAATTGGTACCAATGATTGCATTCATAACGGGGTTACACCACTTCCATATGCAACCAAGTTAGCAGATTCAACACCAGAGAATATTTACAATAAGATTTATTCTGAAGGAAGCAGTAGCAGAGGTTATGCATGCATGTCTTCCATTGAGGAGGTGGTTGTTTCGGAAGCTTTAACATCCTCTGTGCTTCCAAGTTTCAGTTGTGATCATCATCTTTCTGATTTTGAAGATGGGATTCAAACCTCAGAAGTACATGATACAAAATGTGAACTGATCAGTTATCCCAATGTATGTTCTGAGACGAATGCCTGTCTTGTATTGGACTCTCTATCACTTGGTTCAAATTTTGACATGAGTTTAAATTGTGATTACGAAATTACAGAGTCTAGTAAAGAAAGTGCTGGGATTGATCTTTCAAAATCACCTGGTTGTGCTGCAGGAGAGGGATGTTCTTCTCCTGGCAATCTGTTAAATGGTATTGTAACCACTGATAATCATGGACAAAAGACAAACTGCAATAGGCAGGTGAGTCGCTCGGAGATGATTGAAAAGAGAGTGAAAAAGGTTGAAAGAGTGCCCCAGAATTCAACTGGGTACAGAGTTAGCAGTGTCGGAAATTTGCATGGCCATCTTGGGAGGGAAAATAATCATTCGTTTTGGCAGAAGGTTCAGAGGAATGACGCCTGCGAGCGCAACTATGATTCTAGAAATATGGACTCAGTTTTCTCTCAATTTGACAACGAGTTGAAAGACGCTCCTTTGCCAAAAAACCAAAGAAATGCTTATAGTTCTAGTCTAAAGTCTGAATCTGAAGTAAAAAAGCAGACAAACGCTAAGGTTTCTGGAAAGATGAAGAGGAAAAGTAGTCAAGGATCAAAGCAAGACTGCAACTATTATTACAGGAAGGGTTCTCAGGCTGTTAGGGCTTGCTCAAATCAGTGTACAAGAGTTGATATGCAATTGAATGAATCATGTACTATCCCTGTGCAAATGAATGGAGAGAACAGACCTGAAGCATTGTCAAGATCTCATTCCAAGACTAGTTTTGCAATGAAAGGTCTTCAGACAAAGAGAGTTGAATCCACAGCCTTGAAACCACTTCAGAGTTCACAAGCCTGTGTCAATGACGTAAAGCCACTTGAAAGTGTCTACACTACTGCTTCCAGTTTGGATGATCAAAATGCAGAAAATCGAACTAGCTTGCCATCAAAATCATATAGTTCTATGGACACATCAGAAATGCTCGAGAAGCTCTCTGCAGCACAACTTCATACGCTTGTGGATGATGAAGGATCTAAAATTGATAAAAATGTTTCGCATGTTGATCACAAGAAAGACACTAGTTCAGGAGCTGTTTGGCAGAAATGGATACCCATTGGGGTAAGAAGTTCAGATTCACATGACTTGAGTTTGCGTAGTGGTTTATCAATGGTGAAGCTTGATGAAGGAGCTGGTGTAAATAGGACTCTGAGAACCAGTACAGAAGACGAATCTGCTTCTGATTCACAGAGTTCTGTTTGTGCAATGAATTCTAGTGGAACGTGCATAGGGCCGAGTTTGAGTGGCGTTATTAGTTCACCTTCCAATAATGCGGTTCAGCTTAAGAGTTTGGGAAATCAGACCACAACCATTGTTAAAGAATTCAGTAGCAGTTTTGGCGGTGCACAGTGCTTGATTTCTGAATCTGAAAACCAGAACATATCGACTTCTGATATTGATTCAAGGAAGATATTCTCTGTAGTGAATGATTCTCACAGGGCACAAGTGGCTTCTGAAGCCATCCAATTGGCCACAGGTTGTCCAATTGCTGAGTTTGAGAAACTTCTTCATTCTGCATCTCCGGTTATCTGTCCATCACACAATATCGTAAGCTGTCAGACTTGCTTGTGCGGTTTGGTTGGCCGTGCATCTCTGTGCAGGCGTGAGATGCCTAATATCTCTTTGGGTGAATTGTGGCAATGGTATGAAAAACATGGGAGCTATGGTTTAGAAGTAAGGGCTGATGATTATGAGAATTCAAATAGACTGGGTATTGACAGTGTCAGTTTTCGTGCATATTTTGTGCCATACTTGTCAACAGTTCAGTTGTTCACAAAACGTAAGGTTTGTCAAGTGGTTAATGACAATGGAATCCCTGCTTCTTCGGCTATGGAGGCAAGGGATATGTTTAAAGCATCTAAAGTCTCTAACTTGGATCACCTACCAATTTTTTCAATACTTGTTCCTCAGCCTCTGGCAGAAGGCTCAAGTTTGTGTGCACCAGACGATCACATGTGTAACTCTGAGCCATCTGCAGTACCTATCACCGAGAATCAATCCATTTCACCGATTGAGTGTGGATGGTCTGAGGATTTGGAGCTTCTTTTTGAATATTTTGAATCTGAACAACCTCAAAGAAGAAGGCCGTTATATGAAATGTAAGTGTTCTTTCTGCATCTTTTATTTGACTTTTCCTTCCAACATTCTATTAATACGTAATCTGGAGCTTCATGTTCTTAATCACTTGAGCCTGTAAATTAGGCAGCATCACTGAAATTTATCTCTTTGGCTTCTAATTTTTTCATTAATGAAAATTATTTCATAATAGATTTCCATAATTTTCTCTCTGCACATTACTTTCACATTTATTAAGGGATTCCTCTTTATAATACATATTTATAAACAATTTTGAATTATTATTCATATCTGTCTGTATTTTCATGTATTAAAGATGAACTTTGTCGCACTTTAATTGATCAACTTTTGTCAGTGAGTTCAGCACAAATTTAAGACATGCAAAAAACTCATATTATTATCATTTATTAACATACTAAGAATAGAATATAAATATATTATAATATTATATTAAAAGTATAATTCATTTGTGTTTTTAAGATTTTAATTCGTGCCTATTACACCCGATAAAAGATCTACTAAATATCTAAATGTTATCAAACATCTAAATCCAGTACCACTGTACCAGTAAATATCTTGCAACTTAAGTGATTTACTATGAGAACAATATCAATTTTAGCAGTGTACTGTAATGGGATTGAGGAGTGGTGGTTTTTTATGGGTTTTATGGCGAGTACATTAATGGGATTAATTGTGATGATTATTCACTGAAGTAGGTGGTGGTGACAGAATAACCATATTGGTTGAAGGCTGTGGCACTGGGTCTATGATGGGAGTGCTAATGATTTAAAACAGTTGATACTGTGGTTTTGACGAATAAAATAATCATGTGCTAGCTAATAATTCTGCAACTTGGGGACCAAGATAATATTTCTAGTAATTAACTAATAAGTCCTAAACTTATTTTTATATCTACCACGGCCCTTGGCCTTACAACTTGGCCTTACAACCACATTCACACTTATCCCTACACACACGCACACATATATCAATTAATTACAGAGAAAAAGATGTTTTATTCTGACGAGTAAATCAAAATATCAAAGGAATGTAGCACTCAAATTGGTAATCTATGATTTGGATAATTAAATCACCTATGTTAAGTAAACAGCTGGAAAAATACTGTATTTATGAGTTTTGAGTTTAGGAATATTTGAGTGATAAAATATACACTTGATGCTCTCCTTTTCAGGGACATCTATCTTTTTGTTTATTTTGCAGATAGGATCATTTATCTTGATTCTCTTTGAGCCTTTAGCTTAGCCATGGGTTCTTTTATAGGCATTTCTGATCTTTATAGGGATTGAATAGCTGCTCCTTTTTGAGTAATTTCTTTTTCTTTCCACTTGCTATTGGGTGGGTAGACTCCTTGCCTTGTACTTTTATCTTTCGATTCTCCTAATAAAATTACTCTTTCTATCAAAAAAATAATAAAATATATACGTAATGCTGTATCATGATTACTCTTTCCTTCCTCTTGCGTGCTGTCCTGTTTTTGTTGTGTTGAGCATTTATTTATATCTTTCAACAGTTATTTATGCATTTTGCATACTAAAGTCATACATCATGTTTCCTGTAAAATATATGTTTAGATGAACATGGCTTCTGTAAAGCCTTTTGAAAAAAAAAAATGAACTGCAGTTGGTTTAATAATAACTACTGTTTGACCAACACTGGTCCACCTATCTTATTTCTGACTACTTTATTTCAGGATTAAGGAGCTGGTTCGAGGTGATGTACCACCACAAGGTAGAGCATATGGAGATGCGACTGTTCTCAATTCAGTGAGTCTACATGATCTTCACCCTAGATCATGGTAAGTAGAAAGCTTATCCATATAATTTTGTTGAATACTGTACATAGTGAAGCAGATCTTTGTGTCTGTTCACATCAATCACATAGATTACAGCATAGTTCCATAGCATGCCTTTCATTTAACAAAACCAAATCATGTCACTGCATGAGATAAAGTAGGAATCTGTCTGGACTAATTACTCCATGTAATTTTCAGGTACTCAGTGGCATGGTATCCTGTTTATAGGATACCAGAAGGCAACTTTCGTGCCGCTTTCTTGACTTACCATTCACTTGGCCATTTGGTTCGTAGACGGCCAGCATTTGATTCTGCTTGCACGGACAGTTCTATAGTTTCTCCAGTTGTAGGTCTTCAAAGCTACAATGCTCAGGTAGATATATTTACTTTTTATTTCATTATTTTTACTTATGGCACTAGTGACGGTACTTATTCTGATAACAGTTTTTAGAAAGTTCATATTATCTTGTGGAAGTGATATTCCTATTATCCCCAATTTGTCAAAATGGTTCAAATTGGCAATGCACATGTCCTTCAACCACCCAATATTAATATTCTAAAATTTGTTAAAGTTGCAACAAAAATGATTTCTTAGTAAATCAGTATACTGAAAATATGATGGTCTGAAGCATCCTGGGGATAGATCTTATTGTTAGATCTTTTCTGAAGATGCAGAATTGTATATAGTGTATGCACGAGAGGCTATGTAAACTATATCTAAATATGCTCATATGACTAATGTTTCTGTATATGTGCTTATGCGAGTGTGAACATGTGCATGCTCTTGCCCTGAGAATTTTTCTTTATTTACTATTTCTTTCCTGAATTTCATTAGAGAGAAAACGTTATGAAAATAGTGCCAAGTTTTCGTCGGTTAATGGCAGTCTATATCCTCTTAATCTATAATCTGTTGAATTTTATGGTTTTCCATATAATTTTCTCACATGGTTTCTAATAGCATTTTACTAGTATCATTACTGATATTTTGAACTTCTAGTAGGTTTCATTCAGTTTATTTCACCCTAGTGTAATGCCTGTCATATCTGTAAACAGAGCAACCTTGTGAGTTTTTGAGGGCAAGTAAATGTCTAGTG